>OV050032.1:100242390-100593093 GCA_920105625.2 Clusia tigrina | reverse complement strand
GGTTTTATGACGCTCCAGTAAAAAGTTACAAGCATTTGTGTGTTGAAAACTTTGAGAGGTGTAGGACGTACCGTATAGAAGTTAGGGCCATTTGAAGTTTTATCAGTGTTTGATTTGAGACTCAAGGGTAGCATAGCTTTGAGCGATAGCTTAAATTGACAAGAGGCTCGAGTACTTTATTGTTACAAAATTTCAAGGTTTTATGACGCTTCAGTAAAAAGTTACAAGCATTTATATCTTGCAAAGTCTGATAGGTGTAGGACGTACCGTATAGAAGTTAAGGGCCATTTGAAGTTCTATCAGTGTTTGATTTGGGACTCAAGGGTAGCATAGCTTTGAGCGATAGCTTAAATTGACAAGAGGCTCGAGTACTTTATTGTTACAAAATTTCAATGTTTTAAAAGTTACAAGCAAAAAGTTACAAGCATTTGTATGTTGGAAACTCTGATAGGTGTAGGACGTACCGTATAGAAGTTAGGGCCATTTGAATTTTTATCAGTGTTTGATTTCGGACTCAAGGGTAGCATAGCTTTGAGCGATAGCTTAAATTGACAAGAGGTTCGAGTACTTTATTGTTACAAAATTTCAAGGTTTTATGACGCTCCAGTAAAAAGTTACAAGCATTTGTATGTTGCAAACTTTGATAGGTGTAGGACGTACCGTATAGAAGTTAGGGCCATTTGAAGTTTTATCAGTGTTTGATTTCGGACTCAAGGGTAGCATAGCTTCGAGCGATAGCTTAAATTGACAAGAGGCTCGAGTACTTTATTGTTACAAAATTTCAAGGTTTTATGACGCTCCAGTAAAAAGTTTCACGCTCCAGTAAAAAGTTAGAAGCATTTGTATGTTGCAAACTTTGATAGGTGTAGGACGTACCGTATAGAAGTTAGGGCCATTTGAAATTTTATCAGTGTTTGATTTGGGACTCAATGAAAGCATAGCTTTGAGCGATAACTTAAATTGACAAGATGCTCGAGTACTTTATTGTTACAAAATTTCAAGGTTTTATGACGCTCCAGTAAAAAGTTAAAAGCATTTGTGTGTTGAAAACTTTGAGAGGTGTAGGACGTACCGTATAGAAGTTAGGGCCATTTGAAGTTTTATCAGTGTTTGATCTGAGACTCAAGGGTACCATAGCTTTGAGCGATAGCTTAAATTGACAAGAGGCTCGAGTACTTTATTGTTACAAAATTTCAAGGTTTTATGACTCTCCAGTAAAAAGTTACAAGCATTTATATGTTGCAAACTTTGATAGGTGTAGGACGTACCGTAAAGAAGTTAGGGCCATTTGAAGTTTTATCAGTGTTTGATTTGGGACTCAAGGGTAGCATAGCTTTGAGCGATAGCTTAAATTGACAAGAGGCTCGAGTACTTTATTGTTACAAAATTTCAAGGTTTTATGACGCTCCAGTAAAAAGTTCCAAGCATTTGTATGTTGCAAACTTTGATATATGTAGGACGTGCCGTATAGGAGTTAGGACCATTTGAAGTTTTATCAGAGTTTGATTTGGCACTCAAGGGTAGCATAGCTTTGAGCGATAGCTTAAATTGACAAGAGGCTCGAGTACTTTATTGTTACAAAAGTTCAAGGTCTTATGACGCTCCAGTAAAAAGTTACAAGCATTGGTATTTTGCAAACTTTGATAGGTGTAGGACGTACCGTATAGAAGTTAGCGCCATTTGAAGCTTTATCAGTGTTTGATTTGGGACTCAAGGGTATCATAGCTTTGAGCGATAGCTTAAATTGACAAGAGGCTCGAGTACTTTATTGTTACAAAATTTCAAGGTTTTATGACGCTCCAGTAAAAAATTACTGCGCATTTGTATGTTACGAACTTTGATAGGTGTAGGACGTACCGCATAGAAGTTAGGGCCATTTGAAGTTTTATCAGTGTTTGATTTGGGACTCAAGGGTAACATAGCTTTGAGCGATAACTTAAATTGACAAGAGGCACGAGTACTTTATTGTTACAAAATTTCAAGGTTTTATGACGCTCCAGTAAAAAGTTTGACGCTCCAGTAAAAAGTTAGAAGCATTTGTATGTTGCAAACTTTGATAGGTGTAGGACGTACCGTATAGAAGTTAGGGTCATTTGAAGTTTTACCAGTGCTTGATTTGGGACTCAAGGGTAGCATAGCTTTGAGCGATAGCTTAAATTGGCAAGAGGCCCGAGTACTTTATTGTTACAAAATTTCAAGGTTTTATGACGCTCCAGTAAAAAATTACAAGCATTTGTATGTTGCAAACTTTGATAGGTGTAGGACGTACCGTATAGAAGTTAGGGCCATTTGAAGTTTTATCAGTGTTTGATTTGGGACTCAAGGGTAACATAGCTTTGAGCGATAACTTAAATTGACAAGAGGCACGAGTACTTTATTGTTACAAAATTTCAAGGTTTTATGACGCTCCAGTAAAAAATTACTGCGCATTTGTATGTTGCGAACTTTGATAGGTGTAGGACGTACCGTATAGAAGTTAGGACCATTTAAAGTTTTATAATTGTTTGATTTGGGACTCAAGAATAGCATAGCTTTGAGTGATAGCTTAAATTGACAAGAGGCCCGAGTACTTTATTGTTACAAAATTTCAAGGTTTTATGACGCTCCAGTAAAAAGTTACAAGCATTTGTATGTTGCAAACTTTGATAGGTGTAGGACGTACCGTATATAAGTTAGGGCCATTTGAAATTTTATCAGTGTTTGATTTGGCACTCAATGGTAGCATAGCGTTGAGCGATAGCTTAAATTGACAAGATGCTCAAGTACTTTATTGTTACAAAATTTCAAGGTTTTATGACGCTCCAGTAAAAAGTTACAAGCATTTGTGTGTTGAAAACTTTGAGAGGTGTAGGACGTACCGTATAGAAGTTAGGGCCATTTGAAGTTTTATCAGTGTTTGATTTGAGACTCAAGGGTAGCACAGCTTTGAGCGATAGCTTAAATTGACAAGAGGCTCGAGTACTTTATTGTTACAAAATTTCAAGGTTTTATGACGCTTCAGTAACAAGTTACAAGCATTTGTATCTTGCAAAGTCTGATAGGTGTAGGACGTACCGTATAGAAGTAAAGGGCCATTTGAAGTTCTATCAATGTTTGATTTGGGACTCAAGGGTAGCATAGCTTTGAGCGATAGCTTAAATTGACAAGAGGCTCGAGTACTTTATTGTTACAAAATTTCAATGTTTTATGACGCTCCAGTAAAAAGTTACAAGCATTTGTATGTTGGAAACTCTGATAGGTGTAGGACGTACCGTATAGAAGTTAGGGCCATTTGAATTTTTATCAGTGTTTGATTTCGGACTCAAGGGTAGCATAGCTTTGAGCGATAGCTTAAATTGACAAGAGGCTCGAGTACTTTATTGTTACAAAATTTCAAGGTTTTATGACGCTCCAGTAAAAAGTTACAAGCATTTGTATGTTGCAAACTTTGATAGGTGTAGGACGTACCGTATAGAAGTTAGGGCCATTTGAAGTTTTATCAGTGTTTGATTTGGGACTCAAGGGTAGCATAGCTTCGAGCGATAGCTTAAATTGACAAGAGGCTCGAGTACTTTATTGTTACAAAATTTCAAGGTTTTATGACGCTCCAGTAAAAAGTTTGACGCTCCAGTAAGAAGTTAGAACCATTTGTATGTTGCAAACTTTGATAGGTGTAGGACGTACCGTATAGAAGTTAGGGCCATTTGAAGTTTTATCAGTGTTTGATTTGGGACTCAATGGTAGCATAGCTTTGAGCGATAGCTTAAATTGACAAGATGCTCGAGTACTTTATTGTTACAAAATTTCAAGGTCTTATGACGCTCCAGTAAAAAGTTACAAGCATTGGTATTTTGCAAAATTTGATAGGTGCAGGACGTACCGTTTAGAAGTTAGCGCCATTTGAAGCTTTATCAATGTTTGATTTGGGACTCAAGGGTAGCATAGCTTTGAGCGATAGCTTAAATTGACAAGAGGCTCGAGTACTTTATTGTTACAAAATTTTAAGGTTTCATGACGCTCCAGTAAAAGGTTTCTGCGTATTTGTATGTTGAAAACTTTGATAGGTGTTGGACGTACCGTATAGAAGTTACGGCAATTTGAAGTTTTATCAGTGTTTGATTTGTGACTCAAGGGTAGCATAGCTTTGAGCGATAGCTTAAATTGACAAGAGGTTTGAGTACTTTATTGTTACAAAATTTCAAGGTTTTATGACGCTCCAGTAAAAAGTTTGACGCTCCAGTAAAAAGTTAGAAGCATTTATATGTTGCAAACTTTGATAGGTGTAGGACGTACCGTATAGAAGTTAGGGCCATTTGAAGTTTTATCAGTGTTTGATTTGGGACTCAATGGTAGCATAGCTTTGAGCGATAGCTTAAATTGACAAGATGCTCGAGTACTTTATTGTTACAAAATTTCAAGGTTCTATGACGCTCCAGTAAAAAGTTAAAAGCATTTGTGTGTTGAAAACTTTGAGAGGTGTAGGACGTACCGTATAGAAGTTAGCGCCATTTGAAGCTTTATCAGTGTTTGATTTGGGACTCAAGGGTAGCATAGCTTTGAGCGATAGCTTAAATTGACAAGAGGCTCGAGTACTTTATTGTTACAAAATTTTAAGGTTTCATGACGCTCCAGTAAAAAGTTACTGCGTATTTGTATGTTGAAAACTTTGATAGGTGTAGGACGTACCGTAGAGAAGTTAGGGCCATTTGAAGTTTTATCAGTGTTTGATTTGTGACTCAAGGGTAGCATAGCTTTGAGCGATAGCTTAAATTGACAAGAGGCTCGAGTACTTTATTGTTACAAAATTTCAAGGTTTTATGACGCTCCAGTAAAAAATTACAAGCATTTGTATGTTGCAAACTTTGATAGGTGTAGGACGTACCGTATAGAAGTTAGGGCCATTTGAAGTTTTACAATTGTTTGATTTGGGACTCAAGGGTAGCATAGCTTTGAGTGATAGCTTAAATTGACAAGAGGCCCGAGTACTTTATTGTTACAAAATTTCAAGGTTTTATGACGCTCCAGAAAAAAATTACTGCGCATTTGTATGTTGCGAACTTTGATAGGTGTAGGACGTACCGTATAGAAGTTAGGGCCATTTGAAGTTTTACAATTGTTTGATTTGGGACTCAAGGGTAGCATAGCTTTGAGTGATAGCTTAAATTGACAAGAGGCCCGAGTACTTTATTGTTACAAAATTTCAAGGTTTTATGACGCTCCAGTAAAAAGTTACAAGCATTTGTATGTTGCAAACTTTGATAGGTGTAGGACGTACCATATAGAAGTTAGGGCCATTTGAAATTTTATCAGTGTTTGATTTTTGACTCAATGGTAGCATAGCTTTGAGCGACAGCTTAAATTGACAAGATGCTCGAGTACTTCATTGTTACAAAATTTCAAAGTTTTATGACGCTCCAGTAAAAAGTTACAAGCATTTGTGTGTTGAAAACTTTGAGAGGTGTAGGACGTACCGTATAGAAGTTAGGGCCATTTGAAGTTTTATCAGTGTTTGATTTGGGACTCAAGGGTAGCATAGCTTTGAGCGATAGTTTAAATTGACAAGATGCTCGAGTACTTTATTGTTACAAAATTTCAAGGTCTTATGACGCTCCAGTAAAAAGTTACAAGCATTGGTATTTTGCAAACTTTGATAGGTGCAGGACGTACCGTATAGAAGTTAGCGCCATTTGAAGCTTTATCAATGTTTGATTTGGGACTCAAGGGTAACATAGCTTCGAGCGATAGCTTAAATTGACAAGAGGCTCGAGTACTTTATTGTTACAAAATTTCAAGGTTTTATGACGCTCCAGTAAAAAGTTTGACGCTCCAGTAAAAAGTTAGAAGCATTTGTATGTTGCAAACTTTGATAGGTGTAGGACGTACCGTATAGAAGTTAGGGCCATTTGAAGATTTATCAGTGTTTGATTTGGGACTCAATGGTAGCATAGCTTTGAGCGATAGCTTAAATTGACAAGATGCTCGAGTACTTTATTGTTACAAAATTTCAAGGTCTTATGACGCTCCAGTAAAAAGTTACAAGCATTGGTATTTTGCAAAATTTGATAGGTGCAGGACGTACCGTTTAGAAGTTAGCGCCATTTGAAGCTTTATCAATGTTTGATTTGGGACTCAAGGGTAGCATAGCTTTGAGCGATAGCTTAAATTGACAAGAGGCTCGAGTACTTTATTGTTACAAAATTTTAAGGTTTCATGACGCTCCAGTAAAAGGTTTCTGCGTATTTGTATGTTGAAAACTTTGATAGGTGTTGGACGTACCGTATAGAAGTTACGGCAATTTGAAGTTTTATCAGTGTTTGATTTGTGACTCAAGGGTAGCATAGCTTTGAGCGATAGCTTAAATTGACAAGAGGTTTGAGTACTTTATTGTTACAAAATTTCAAGGTTTTATGACGCTCCAGTAAAAAGTTTGACGCTCCAGTAAAAAGTTAGAAGCATTTATATGTTGCAAACTTTGATAGGTGTAGGACGTACCGTATAGAAGTTAGGGCCATTTGAAGTTTTATCAGTGTTTGATTTGGGACTCAATGGTAGCATAGCTTTGAGCGATAGCTTAAATTGACAAGATGCTCGAGTACTTTATTGTTACAAAATTTCAAGGTTCTATGACGCTCCAGTAAAAAGTTAAAAGCATTTGTGTGTTGAAAACTTTGAGAGGTGTAGGACGTACCGTATAGAAGTTAGCGCCATTTGAAGCTTTATCAGTGTTTGATTTGGGACTCAAGGGTAGCATAGCTTTGAGCGATAGCTTAAATTGACAAGAGGCTCGAGTACTTTATTGTTACAAAATTTTAAGGTTTCATGACGCTCCAGTAAAAAGTTACTGCGTATTTGTATGTTGAAAACTTTGATAGGTGTAGGACGTACCGTAGAGAAGTTAGGGCCATTTGAAGTTTTATCAGTGTTTGATTTGTGACTCAAGGGTAGCATAGCTTTGAGCGATAGCTTAAATTGACAAGAGGCTCGAGTACTTTATTGTTACAAAATTTCAAGGTTTTATGACGCTCCAGTAAAAAATTACAAGCATTTGTATGTTGCAAACTTTGATAGGTGTAGGACGTACCGTATAGAAGTTAGGGCCATTTGAAGTTTTACAATTGTTTGATTTGGGACTCAAGGGTAGCATAGCTTTGAGTGATAGCTTAAATTGACAAGAGGCCCGAGTACTTTATTGTTACAAAATTTCAAGGTTTTATGACGCTCCAGAAAAAAATTACTGCGCATTTGTATGTTGCGAACTTTGATAGGTGTAGGACGTACCGTATAGAAGTTAGGGCCATTTGAAGTTTTACAATTGTTTGATTTGGGACTCAAGGGTAGCATAGCTTTGAGTGATAGCTTAAATTGACAAGAGGCCCGAGTACTTTATTGTTACAAAATTTCAAGGTTTTATGACGCTCCAGTAAAAAGTTACAAGCATTTGTATGTTGCAAACTTTGATAGGTGTAGGACGTACCATATAGAAGTTAGGGCCATTTGAAATTTTATCAGTGTTTGATTTGGGACTCAATGGTAGCATAGCTTTGAGCGATAGCTTAAATTGACAAGATGCTCGAGTACTTCATTGTTACAAAATTTCAAGGTTTTATGACGCTCCAGTAAAAAGTTACAAGCATTTGTGTGTTGAAAACTTTGAGAGGTGTAGGACGTACCGTATAGAAGTTAGGGCCATTTGAAGTTTTATCAGTGTTTGATTTGGGACTCAAGGGTAGCATAGCTTTGAGAGATAGTTTAAATTGACAAGATGCTCGAGTACTTTATTGTTACAAAATTTCAAGGTCTTATGACGCTCCAGTAAAAAGTTACAAGCATTGGTATTTTGCAAACTTTGATAGGTGCAGGACGTACCGTATAGAAGTTAGCGCCATTTGAAGCTTTATCAATGTTTGATTTGGGACTCAAGGGTAACATAGCTTCGAGCGATAGCTTAAATTGACAAGAGGCTCGAGTACTTTATTGTTACAAAATTTCAAGGTTTTATGACGCTCCAGTAAAAAGTTTGACGCTCCAGTAAAAAGTTAGAAGCATTTGTATGTTGCAAACTTTGATAGGTGTAGGACGTACCGTATAGAAGTTAGGGCCATTTGAAGTTTTATCAGTGTTTGATTTGGGACTCAATGGTAGCATAGCTTTGAGCGATAGCTTAAATTGACAAGATGCTCGAGTACTTTATTGTTACAAAATTTCAAGGTCTTATGACGCTCCAGTAAAAAGTTACAAGCATTGGTATTTTGCAAAATTTGATAGGTGCAGGACGTACCGTTTAGAAGTTAGCGCCATTTGAAGCTTTATCAATGTTTGATTTGGGACTCAAGGGTAGCATAGCTTTGAGCGATAGCTTAAATTGACAAGAGGCTCGAGTACTTTATTGTTACAAAATTTTAAGGTTTCATGACGCTCCAGTAAAAGGTTTCTGCGTATTTGTATGTTGAAAACTTTGATAGGTGTTGGACGTACCGTATAGAAGTTACGGCAATTTGAAGTTTTATCAGTGTTTGATTTGTGACTCAAGGGTAGCATAGCTTTGAGCGATAGCTTAAATTGACAAGAGGTTTGAGTACTTTATTGTTACAAAATTTCAAGGTTTTATGACGCTCCAGTAAAAAGTTTGACGCTCCAGTAAAAAGTTAGAAGCATTTATATGTTGCAAACTTTGATAGGTGTAGGACGTACCGTATAGAAGTTAGGGCCATTTGAAGTTTTATCAGTGTTTGATTTGGGACTCAATGGTAGCATAGCTTTGAGCGATAGCTTAAATTGACAAGATGCTCGAGTACTTTATTGTTACAAAATTTCAAGGTTCTATGACGCTCCAGTAAAAAGTTAAAAGCATTTGTGTGTTGAAAACTTTGAGAGGTGTAGGACGTACCGTATAGAAGTTAGCGCCATTTGAAGCTTTATCAGTGTTTGATTTGGGACTCAAGGGTAGCATAGCTTTGAGCGATAGCTTAAATTGACAAGAGGCTCGAGTACTTTATTGTTACAAAATTTTAAGGTTTCATGACGCTCCAGTAAAAAGTTACTGCGTATTTGTATGTTGAAAACTTTGATAGGTGTAGGACGTACCGTAGAGAAGTTAGGGCCATTTGAAGTTTTATCAGTGTTTGATTTGTGACTCAAGGGTAGCATAGCTTTGAGCGATAGCTTAAATTGACAAGAGGCTCGAGTACTTTATTGTTACAAAATTTCAAGGTTTTATGACGCTCCAGTAAAAAATTACAAGCATTTGTATGTTGCAAACTTTGATAGGTGTAGGACGTACCGTATAGAAGTTAGGGCCATTTGAAGTTTTACAATTGTTTGATTTGGGACTCAAGGGTAGCATAGCTTTGAGTGATAGCTTAAATTGACAAGAGGCCCGAGTACTTTATTGTTACAAAATTTCAAGGTTTTATGACGCTCCAGTAAAAAATTACTGCGCATTTGTATGTTGCGAACTTTGATAGGTGTAGGACGTACCGTATAGAAGTTAGGGCCATTTGAAGTTTTACAATTGTTTGATTTGGGACTCAAGGGTAGCATAGCTTTGAGTGATAGCTTCAATTGACAAGAGGCCCGAGTACTTTATTGTTACAAAATTTCAAGGTTTTATGACGCTCCAGTAAAAAATTACTGCGCATTTGTATGTTGCGAACTTTGATAGGTGTAGGACGTACCGTATAGAAGTTAGGGCCATTTGAAGTTTTACAATTGTTTGATTTGGGACTCAAGGGTAGCATAGCTTTGAGTGATAGCTTAAATTGACAAGAGGCCCGAGTACTTTATTGTTACAAAATTTCAAGGTTTTATGACGCTCCAGTAAAAAGTTGCAAGCATTTGTATGTTGCAAACTTTGATAAGTGTAGGACGTACCATATAGAAGCTAGGGCCATTTGAAATTTTATCAGTGTTTGATTTGGGACTCAATGGTAGCATAGCTTTGAGCGATAGCTTAAATTGACAAGATGCTCGAGTACTTTATTGTTACAAAATTTCAAGGTTTTATGACGCTCCAGTAAAAAGTTACAAGCATTTGTGTGTTGAAAACTTTTGGAGGTGTAGGACGTACCGTATAGAAGTTATTGCCATTTGAAGTTTTATCAGTGTTTGATTTGAGACTCAAGGGTAGCATAGCTTTGAGCGATAGCTTAAATTGACAAGAGGCTCGAGTACTTTATTGTTACAAAATTTCAAGGTTCTATGACGCTTCAGTAAAAAGTTACAAGCATTTGTATCTTGCAAAGTCTGATAGGTGTAGGACGTACCGTATAGAAGTAAAGGGCCATTTGAAGTTCTATCAATGTTTGATTTGGGATCAAGGGTAGCATAGCTTTGAGCGATAGCTTAAATTGACAAGAGGCTCGAGTACTTTATTGTTACAAAATTTCAATGTTTTATGACGCTCCAGTAAAAAGTTACAAGCATTTGTATGTTGGAAACTCTGATAGGTGTAGGACGTCCCGTATAGAAGTTAGGGCCATTTGAATTTTTATCAGTGTTTGATTTCGGACTCAAGGGTAGCATAGCTTTGAGCGATAGCTTAAATTGACAAGAGGCTCGAGTACTTTATTGTTACAAAATTTTAAGGTTTCATGACGCTCCAGTAAAAAGTTACTGCGTATTTGTATGTTGAAAACTTTGATAGGTGTAGGACGTACCGTATAGAAGTTAGGGCCATTTGAAGTTTTATCAGTGTTTGATTTGTGACTCAAGGGTAGCATAGCTTTGAGCGATAGCTTAAATTGACAAGAGGCTCGAGTACTTTATTGTTACAAAATTTCAAGGTTTTATGACGCTCCAGTAAAAAGTTTGACGCTCCAGTAAAAAGTTAGAAGCATTTGTATGTTGCAAACTTTGATAGGTGTAGGACGTACCGTATAGAAGTTAGGGCCATTTGAAGTTTTACCAGTGCTTGATTTCGGACTCAAGGGTAGCATAGCTTTGAGCGATAGCTTAAATTGACAAGAGGCCCGAGTACTTTATTGCAAAAAAATTTCAAGGTTTTATGACGCTCCAGTAAAAAATTACAAGCATTTGTATGTTGCAAACTTTGATAGGTGTAGGACGTACCGTATAGAAGTTAGGGCCATTTGAAGTTTTATCAGTGTTTGATTTGGGACTCAAGGGTAGCATAGCTTTGAGTGATAGCTTAAATTGACAAGAGGCCCGAGTACTTTAATGTTATAAAATTTCAAGGTTTTATGACGCTCCAGTAAAAAGTTACAAGCATTTGTATGTTGCAAACTTTGATAGGTGTAGGACGTACCGTATAGAAGTTAGGGCCATTTGAAGTTTTATCAGTGTTTCATTTGGGACTCAAGGGTAACATAGCTTTGAGCGATAACTTAAATTGACAAGAGGCACGAGAACTTTATTGTTACAAAATTTCAAGGTTTTATGACGCTCCAGTAAAAACTTACAAGCATTTGTATGTTGCAAACTTTGATAGATGTAGGACGTACCGTATAGAAGTTAGGGCCATTTGAAGTTTTATTAGTGTTTGATTTGGGACTCAAGGGTAGCATAGCTCTGAGCGATAGCTTAAATTGACAAGAGGCTCGAGTACTTTATTGTTACATAATTTCAAGGTTTTATGACGCTCCAGTAAAAAATTACTGCGCATTTGTATGTTGCGAACTTTGACAGGTGTAGGACGTACCGTATAGAAGTTAGGGCCATTTGAAGTTTTACAATTGTTTGATTTGGGACTCAAGGGTAGCATAGCTTTGAGGGATAGCTTAAATTGACAAGAGGCCCGAGTACTTTATTGTTACAAAATTTCAAGGTTTTATGACGCTTCAGTAAAAAGTTACAAGCATTTGTATGTTGCAAACTTTGATAGGTGTAGGACGTACCATATAGAAGTTAGGGCCATTTGAAATTTTATCAGTGTTTGATTTGGGACTCAATGGTAGCATAGCTTTGAGCGATAGCTTAAATTGACAAGATGCTCGAGTACTTTATTGTTACAAAATTTCAAGGTTTTATGACGCTCCAGTAAAAAGTTACAAGCATTTGTGTGTTGAAAACTTTGAGAGGTGTAGGACGTACCGTATAGAAGTTAGGGCCATTTGAAGTTTTATCAGTGTTTGATTTGGGACTCAAGGGTAGCATAGCTTTGAGCGATAGCTTAAATTGACAAGATGCTCGAGTACTTTATTGTTACAAAATTTCAAGGTCTTATGACGCTCCAGTAAAAAGTTACAAGCATTGGTATTTTGCAAACTTTGATAGGTGCAGGACGTACCGTATAGAAGTTAGCGCCATTTGAAGCTTTATCAATGTTTGATTTGGGACTCAAGGGTAGCATAGCTTTGAGCGATAGCTTAAATTGACAAGAGGCTCGAGTACTTTATTGTTACAAAATTTCAAGGTTCTATGACGCTTCAGTAAAAAGTTACAAGCATTTGTATCTTGCAAAGTCTGATAGGTGTAGGACGTACCGTATAGAAGTAAAGGGCCATTTGAAGTTCTATCAATGTTTGATTTGGGATCAAGGGTAGCATAGCTTTGAGCGATAGCTTAAATTGACAAGAGGCTCGAGTACTTTATTGTTACAAAATTTCAATGTTTTATGACGCTCCAGTAAAAAGTTACAAGCATTTGTATGTTGGAAACTCTGATAGGTGTAGGACGTCCCGTATAGAAATTAGGGCAATTTGAATTTTTATCAGTGTTTGATTTCGGACTCAAGGGTAGCATAGCTTTGAGCGATAGCTTAAATTGACAAGAGGCTCGAGTACTTTATTGTTACAAAATTTCAAGGTTTTATGACGCTCCAGTAAAAAGTTTGACGCTCCAGTAAAAAGTTAGAAGCATTTGTATGTTGCAAACTTTGATAGGTATAGGACGTACCGTATAGAAGTTAGGGCCATTTGAAGTTTTACCAGTGCTTGATTTGGGACTCAAGGGTAGCATAGCTTTGAGCGATAGCTTAAATTGACAAGAGGCCCGAGTACTTTATTGCTACAAAATTTCAAGGTTTTATGACGCTCCAGTAAAAAATTACAAGCATTTGTATGTTGCAAACTTTGATAGGTGTAGGACGTACCGTATAGAAGTTAGGGTCATTTGAAGTTTTATCAGTGTTTGATTTGGGACTCAAGGGTAGCATAGCTTTGAGTGATAGCTTAAATTGACAAGAGGCCCGAGTACTTTAATGTTATAAAATTTCAAGGTTTTATGACGCTCCAGTAAAAAGTTACAAGCATTTGTATGTTGCAAACTTTGATAGGTGTAGGACGTACCGTATAGAAGTTAGGGCCATTTGAAGTTTTATCAGTGTTTCATTTGGGACTCAAGGGTAACATAGCTTTGAGCGATAACTTAAATTGACAAGAGGCACGAGAACTTTATTGTTACAAAATTTCAAGGTTTTATGACGCTCCAGTAAAAACTTACAAGCATTTGTATGTTGCAAACTTTGATAGATGTAGGACGTACCGTATAGAAGTTAGGGCCATTTGAAGTTTTATTAGTGTTTGATTTGGGACTCAAGGGTAGCATAGCTCTGAGCGATAGCTTAAATTGACAAGAGGCTCGAGTACTTTATTGTTACATAATTTCAAGGTTTTATGACGCTCCAGTAAAAAATTACTGTGCATTTGTATGTTGCGAACTTTGACAGGTGTAGGACGTACCGTATAGAAGTTAGGGCCATTTTCTAGTTTTACAATTGTTTGATTTGGGACTCAAGGGTAGCATAGCTTTGAGTGATAGCTTAAATTGACAAGAGGCCCGAGTACTTTATTGTTACAAAATTTCAAGGTTTTATGACGCTCCAGTAAAAAGTTACAAGCATTTGTATGTTGGAAACTTTGATAGGTGTAGGACGTACCATATAGAAGTTAGGGCCATTTGAAATTTTATCAGTGTTTGATTTGGGACTCAATGGTAGCATAGCTTTGAGCGATAGCTTAAATTGACAAGATGCTCGAGTACTTTATTGTTACAAAATTTCAAGGTTTTATGACGCTCCAGTAAAAAGTTACAAGCATTTGTGTGTTGAAAACTTTGAGAGGTGTAGGACGTACCGTATAGAAGTTAGGGCCATTTGAAGTTTTATCAGTGTTTGATTTGGGACTCAAGGGTAGCATAGCTTTGAGCGATAGCTTAAATTGACAAGATGCTCGAGTACTTTATTGTTACAAAATTTCAAGGTCTTATGACGCTCCAGTAAAAAGTTACAAGCATTGGTATTTTGCAAACTTTGATAGGTGCAGGACGTACCGTATAGAAGTTAGCGCCATTTGAAGCTTTATCAATGTTTGATTTGGGACTCAAGGGTAGCATAGCTTTGAGCGATAGCTTAAATTGACAAGAGGCTCGAGTACTTTATTGTTACAAAATTTCAAGGTTCTATGACGCTTCAGTAAAAAGTTACAAGCATTTGTATCTTGCAAAGTCTGATAGGTGTAGGACGTACCGTATAGAAGTAAAGGGCCATTTGAAGTTCTATCAATGTTTGATTTGGGATCAAGGGTAGCATAGCTTTGAGCGATAGCTTAAATTGACAAGAGGCTCGAGTACTTTATTGTTACAAAATTTCAATGTTTTATGACGCTCCAGTAAAAAGTTACAAGCATTTGTATGTTGGAAACTCTGATAGGTGTAGGACGTCCCGTATAGAAGTTAGGGCAATTTGAATTTTTATCAGTGTTTGATTTCGGACTCAAGGGTAGCATAGCTTTGAGCGATAGCTTAAATTGACAAGAGGCTCGAGTACTTTATTGTTACAAAATTTCAAGGTTTTATGACGCTCCAGTAAAAAGTTACAAGCATTTGTATGTTGCAAACTTTGATAGGTGTAGGACGTACCGTATAGAAGTTAAGGCCATTTGAAGTTTTATCAGTGTTTGATTTGGGACTCAAGGGTAGCATAGCTTCGAGCGATAGCTTAAATTGACAAGAGGCTCGAGTACTTTATTGTTACAAAATTTCAAGGTTTTATGACGCTCCAGTAAAAAGTTTCACGCTCCAGTAAAAAGTTAGAAGCAATTGTATGTTGCAAACTTTGATAGGTGTAGGACGTACCGTATAGAAGTTAGGGCCATTTGAAGTTTTATCAGTGTTTGATTTGGGACTCAATGGTAGCATAGCTTTGAGCGATAGCTTAAATTGCCAAGATGCTCGAGTACTTTATTGTTACAAAATTTCAAGGTCTTATGACGCTCCAGTAAAAAGTTACAATCATTGGTATTTTGCAAACTTTGATAGGTGCAGGACGTACCGTATAGAAGTTAGCGCCATTTGAAGCTTTATCAATGTTTGATTTGGGACTCAAGGGTAGCAAAGCTTTGAGCGATAGCTTAAATTGACAAGAGGCTCGAGTACTTTATTGTTACAAAATTTCAAGGTTTTATGACGCTCCAGTAAAAAGTTTGACGCTCCAGTAAAAAGTTAGAAGCATTTGTGTGTTGCAAACTTTGATAGGTGTAGGACGTACCGTATAGAAGTTAGGGCCATTTGAAGTTTTATCAGTGTTTGATTTGGGACTCAAGGGTAGCATAGCTTTGAGCGATAGCTTAAATTGACAAGAGGTTTGAGTACTTTATTGTTACAAAATTTCAAGGTTTTATGACGCTCCAGCAAAAAGTTTGACGCTCCAGTAAAAAGTTAGAAGCATTTATATGTTGCAAACTTTGATAGGTGTAGGACGTACCGTATAGAAGTTAGGGCCATTTGAAGTTTTATCAGTGTTTGATTTGGGACTCAATGGTAGCATAGCTTTGAGCGATAGCTTAAATTGATAAGATGCTCGAGTACTTTATTGTTACAAAATTTCAAGGTTCTATGACGCTCCAGTAAAAAGTTAAAAGCATTTGTGTGTTGAAAACTTTGAGAGGTGTAGGACGTACCGTATAGAAGTTAGGGCCATTTGAAGTTCTATCAATGTTTGATTTGAGATCAAGGGTAGCATAGCTTTGAGCGATAGCTTAAATTGACAAGAGGCTCGAGTACTTTATTGTTACAAAATTTCAATGTTTTATGACGCTCCAGTAAAAAGTTACAAGCATTTGTATGTTGGAAACTCTGATAGGTGTAGGACGTCCCGTATAGAAGTTAGGGCCATTTGAATTTTTATCAGTGTTTGATTTCGGACTCAAGGGTAGCATAGCTTTGAGCGATAGCTTAAATTGACAAGAGGCTCGAGTACTTAATTGTTACAAAATTTCAAGGTTTTATGACGCTCCAGTAAAAAGTTACAAGCATTTGTATGTTGCAAACTTTGATAGGTGTAGGACGTACCGTATAGAAGTTAGGGCCATTTGAAGTTTTATCAGTGTTTGATTTGGGACTCAAGGGTAGCATAGCTTCGAGCGATAGCTTAAATGGACAAGAGGCTCGAGTACTTTATTGTTACAAAATTTCAAGGTTTTATGACGCTCTAGTAAAAAGTTTGACGCTCCAGTAAAAAGTTACAAGCATCTGTATGTTGCAAACTTCGATAGGTGTAGGACGTACCATATAGAAGTTAGGGCCATTTGAAATTTTATCAGTGTTTGATTTGGGACTCAATGGTAGCATAGCTTTGAGCGATAGCTTAAATTGACAAGATGCTCGAGTACTTTATTGTTACCAAATTTCAAGGTTTTATGACGCTCCAGTAAAAAGTTACAAGCATTTGTGTGTTGAAAACTTTGAGAGGTGTAGGACGTACCGTATAGAAGTTAGGGCCATTTGAAGTTTTATCAGTGTTTGATTTGAGACTCAAGGGTAGCATAGCTTTAAGCGATAGCTTAAATTGACAAGAGGCTCGAGTACTTTATTGTTACAAAATTTCAAGGTTCTATGACGCTTCAGTAAAAAGTTACAAGCATTTGTATCTTGCAAAGTCTGATAGGTGTAGGACGTACCGTATAGAAGTAAAGGGCCATTTGAAGTTCTATCAATGTTTGATTTAGGATCAAGGGTAGCATAGCTTTGAGCGATAGCTTAAATTGACAAGAGGCTCGAGTACTTTATTGTTACAAAATTTCAATGTTTTATGACGCTCCAGTAAAAAGTTACAAGCATTGGTATTTTGCAAACTTTGATAGGTGCAGGACGTACCGTATAGAAGTTAGCGCCATTTGAAGCTTTATCAATGTTTGATTTGGGACTCAAGGGTAGCATAGCTTTGAGCGATAGCTTAAATTGACAAGAGGCTCGAGTACTTTATTGTTACAAAATTTTAAGGTTTTATGACGCTCCAGTAAAAAGTTACTGCGTATTTGTATGTTGAAAACTTTGATAGGTGTCGGACGTACCGTATAGAAGTAAGGGCCATTTGAAGTTTTATCAGTGTTTGATTTGTGACTCAAGGGTAGCATAGGTTTGAGCGATATCTTAAATTGACAAGAGGCTCGAGTACTTTATTGTTACAAAATTTCAAGGTCTTATGACGCTCCAGTAAAAAGTTACAAGCATTGGTATTTTGCAAACTTTGATAGGTGCAGGACGTACCGTATAGAAGTTAGCGCCATTTGAAACTTTATCAATGTTTGATTTGGGACTCAAGGGTAGCATAACTTTGAGCGATAGCTTAAATTGACAAGAGGCTCGAGTACTTTATTGTTACAAAATTTTAAGGTTTCATGACGCTCCAGTAAAAAGTTACTGCGTATTTGTATGTTGAAAACTTTGATAGGTGTAGGACGTACCGTATAGAAGTTAGGGCCATTTGAAGTTTTATCAGTGTTTGATTTGTGACTCAAGGGTAGCATAGCTTTGAGCGATAGCTTAAATTGACAAGAGGCTCGAGTACTTTATTGTTACAAAATTTCAAGGTTTTATGACGCTCCAGTAAAAAGTTTGACGCTCCAGTAAAAAGTTAGAAGCATTTGTATGTTGCAAACTTTGATAGGTGTAGGACGTACCGTATAGAAGTTAGGGCCATTTGAAGTTTTACCAGTGCTTGATTTGGGACTCAAGGGTAGCATAGCTTTGAGCGATAGCTTAAATTGACAAGAGGCCCGAGTACTTTATTGCTACAAAATTTCAAGGTTTTATGACGCTCCAGTAAAAAATTACTGCGCATTTGTATGTTGCGAACTTTGATAGGTGTAGGACGTACCATATAGAAGTTAGGGCCATTTGAAGTTTTATCAGTGTTTGATTTGGGACTCAAGGGTAACATAGCTTTGAGCGATAACTTAAATTGACAAGAGGCACCAGTACTTTATTGTTACAAAATTTCAAGGTTTTATGACGCTCCAGTAAAAAATTATTGCGCATTTGAATGTTGCGAACTTTGATAGGTGTAGGACGTACCGTATAGAAGTTAGGGCCATTTGAAGTTTTATCAGTGTTTGATTTGGGACTCAATGGTAGCATAGCTTTGAGCGATAGCTTAAATTGACAAGATGCTCGAGTACTTTATTGTTACAAAATTTCAAGGTTCTATGACGCTCCAGTAAAAAGTTAGAAGCATTTGTATGTTGCAAACTTTGATAGGTGTAGGACGTACCGTATAGAAGTTAGGGCCATTTGAAGTTTTATCAGTGTTTGATTTGGGACTCAATGGTAGCATAGCTTTGAGCGATAGCTTAAATTGACAAGATGCTCGAGTACTTTATTGTTACAAAATTTCAAGGTTCTATGACGCTCCAGTAAAAAGTTAAAAGCATTTGTGTGTTGAAAACTTTGAGAGGTGTAGGACGTACCGTATAGAAGTTAGCGCCATTTGAAGCTTTATCAGTGTTTGATTTGGGACTCAAGGGTAGCATAGCTTTGAGCGATAGCTTAAATTGACAAGAGGCTCGAGTACTTTATTGTTACAAAATTTTAAGGTTTCATGACGCTCCAGTAAAAAGTTACTGCGTATTTGTATGTTGAAAACTTTGATAGGTGTAGGACGTACCGTAGAGAAGTTAGGGCCATTTGAAGTTTTATCAGTGTTTGATTTGTGACTCAAGGGTAGCATAGCTTTGAGCGATAGCTTAAATTGACAAGAGGCTCGAGTACTTTATTGTTACAAAATTTCAAGGTTTTATGACGCTCCAGTAAAAAATTACAAGCATTTGTATGTTGCAAACTTTGATAGGTGTAGGACGTACCGTATAGAAGTTAGGGCCATTTGAAGTTTTACAATTGTTTGATTTGGGACTCAAGGGTAGCATAGCTTTGAGTGATAGCTTAAATTGACAAGAGGCCCGAGTACTTTATTGTTACAAAATTTCAAGGTTTTATGACGCTCCAGAAAAAAATTACTGCGCATTTGTATGTTGCGAACTTTGATAGGTGTAGGACGTACCGTATAGAAGTTAGGGCCATTTGAAGTTTTACAATTGTTTGATTTGGGACTCAAGGGTAGCATAGCTTTGAGTGATAGCTTAAATTGACAAGAGGCCCGAGTACTTTATTGTTACAAAATTTCAAGGTTTTATGACGCTCCAGTAAAAAGTTACAAGCATTTGTATGTTGCAAACTTTGATAGGTGTAGGACGTACCATATAGAAGTTAGGGCCATTTGAAATTTTATCAGTGTTTGATTTGGGACTCAATGGTAGCATAGCTTTGAGCGATAGCTTAAATTGACAAGATGCTCGAGTACTTCATTGTTACAAAATTTCAAGGTTTTATGACGCTCCAGTAAAAAGTTACAAGCATTTGTGTGTTGAAAACTTTGAGAGGTGTAGGACGTACCGTATAGAAGTTAGGGCCATTTGAAGTTTTATCAGTGTTTGATTTGGGACTCAAGGGTAGCATAGCTTTGAGAGATAGTTTAAATTGACAAGATGCTCGAGTACTTTATTGTTACAAAATTTCAAGGTCTTATGACGCTCCAGTAAAAAGTTACAAGCATTGGTATTTTGCAAACTTTGATAGGTGCAGGACGTACCGTATAGAAGTTAGCGCCATTTGAAGCTTTATCAATGTTTGATTTGGGACTCAAGGGTAACATAGCTTCGAGCGATAGCTTAAATTGACAAGAGGCTCGAGTACTTTATTGTTACAAAATTTCAAGGTTTTCTGACGCTCCAGTAAAAAGTTTGACGCTCCAGTAAAAAGTTAGAAGCATTTGTATGTTGCAAACTTTGATAGGTGTAGGACGTACCGTATAGAAGTTAGGGCCATTTGAAGTTTTATCAGTGTTTGATTTGGGACTCAATGGTAGCATAGCTTTGAGCGATAGCTTAAATTGACAAGATGCTCGAGTACTTTATTGTTACAAAATTTCAAGGTCTTATGACGCTCCAGTAAAAAGTTACAAGCATTGGTATTTTGCAAAATTTGATAGGTGCAGGACGTACCGTTTAGAAGTTAGCGCCATTTGAAGCTTTATCAATGTTTGATTTGGGACTCAAGGGTAGCATAGCTTTGAGCGATAGCTTAAATTGACAAGAGGCTCGAGTACTTTATTGTTACAAAATTTTAAGGTTTCATGACGCTCCAGTAAAAGGTTTCTGCGTATTTGTATGTTGAAAACTTTGATAGGTGTTGGACGTACCGTATAGAAGTTACGGCAATTTGAAGTTTTATCAGTGTTTGATTTGTGACTCAAGGGTAGCATAGCTTTGAGCGATAGCTTAAATTGACAAGAGGTTTGAGTACTTTATTGTTACAAAATTTCAAGGTTTTATGACGCTCCAGTAAAAAGTTTGACGCTCCAGTAAAAAGTTAGAAGCATTTATATGTTGCAAACTTTGATAGGTGTAGGACGTACCGTATAGAAGTTAGGGCCATTTGAAGTTTTATCAGTGTTTGATTTGGGACTCAATGGTAGCATAGCTTTGAGCGATAGCTTAAATTGACAAGATGCTCGAGTACTTTATTGTTACAAAATTTCAAGGTTCTATGACGCTCCAGTAAAAAGTTAAAAGCATTTGTGTGTTGAAAACTTTGAGAGGTGTAGGACGTACCGTATAGAAGTTAGCGCCATTTGAAGCTTTATCAGTGTTTGATTTGGGACTCAAGGGTAGCATAGCTTTGAGCGATAGCTTAAATTGACAAGAGGCTCGAGTACTTTATTGTTACAAAATTTTAAGGTTTCATGACGCTCCAGTAAAAAGTTACTGCGTATTTGTATGTTGAAAACTTTGATAGGTGTAGGACGTACCGTAGAGAAGTTAGGGCCATTTGAAGTTTTATCAGTGTTTGATTTGTGACTCAAGGGTAGCATAGCTTTGAGCGATAGCTTAAATTGACAAGAGGCTCGAGTACTTTATTGTTACAAAATTTCAAGGTTTTATGACGCTCCAGTAAAAAATTACAAGCATTTGTATGTTGCAAACTTTGATAGGTGTAGGACGTACCGTATAGAAGTTAGGGCCATTTGAAGTTTTACAATTGTTTGATTTGGGACTCAAGGGTAGCATAGCTTTGAGCGATAGCTTAAATTGACAAGAGGCTCGAGTACTTTATTGTTACAAAATTTCAAGGTTTTATGACGCTCCAGTAAAAAATTACTGCGCATTTGTATGTTGCGAACTTTGATAGGTGTAGGACGTACCGTATAGAAGTTAGGGCCATTTGAAGTTTTACAATTGTTTGATTTGGGACTCAAGGGTAGCATAGCTTTGAGTGATAGCTTCAATTGACAAGAGGCCCGAGTACTTTATTGTTACAAAATTTCAAGGTTTTATGACGCTCCAGTAAAAAATTACTGCGCATTTGTATGTTGCGAACTTTGATAGGTGTAGGACGTACCGTATAGAAGTTAGGGCCATTTGAAGTTTTACAATTGTTTGATTTGGGACTCAAGGGTAGCATAGCTTTGAGTGATAGCTTAAATTGACAAGAGGCCCGAGTACTTTATTGTTACAAAATTTCAAGGTTTTATGACGCTCCAGTAAAAAGTTGCAAGCATTTGTATGTTGCAAACTTTGATAAGTGTAGGACGTACCATATAGAAGCTAGGGCCATTTGAAATTTTATCAGTGTTTGATTTGGGACTCAATGGTAGCATAGCTTTGAGCGATAGCTTAAATTGACAAGATGCTCGAGTACTTTATTGTTACAAAATTTCAAGGTTTTATGACGCTCCAGTAAAAAGTTACAAGCATTTGTGTGTTGAAAACTTTTGGAGGTGTAGGACGTACCGTATAGAAGTTATTGCCATTTGAAGTTTTATCAGTGTTTGATTTGAGACTCAAGGGTAGCATAGCTTTGAGCGATAGCTTAAATTGACAAGAGGCTCGAGTACTTTATTGTTACAAAATTTCAAGGTTCTATGACGCTTCAGTAAAAAGTTACAAGCATTTGTATCTTGCAAAGTCTGATAGGTGTAGGACGTACCATATAGAAGTAAAGGGCCATTTGAAGTTCTATCAATGTTTGATTTGGGATCAAGGGTAGCATAGCTTTGAGCGATAGCTTAAATTGACAAGAGGCTCGAGTACTTTATTGTTACAAAATTTCAATGTTTTATGACGCTCCAGTAAAAAGTTACAAGCATTTGTATGTTGGAAACTCTGATAGGTGTAGGACGTCCCGTATAGAAGTTAGGGCCATTTGAATTTTTATCAGTGTTTGATTTCGGACTCAAGGGTAGCATAGCTTTGAGCGATAGCTTAAATTGACAAGAGGCTCGAGTACTTTATTGTTACAAAATTTTAAGGTTTCATGACGCTCCAGTAAAAAGTTACTGCGTATTTGTATGTTGAAAACTTTGATAGGTGTAGGACGTACCGTATAGAAGTTAGGGCCATTTGAAGTTTTATCAGTGTTTGATTTGTGACTCAAGGGTAGCATAGCTTTGAGCGATAGCTTAAATTGACAAGAGGCTCGAGTACTTTATTGTTACAAAATTTCAAGGTTTTATGACGCTCCAGTAAAAAGTTTGACGCTCCAGTAAAAAGTTAGAAGCATTTGTATGTTGCAAACTTTGATAGGTGTAGGACGTACCGTATAGAAGTTAGGGCCATTTGAAGTTTTACCAGTGCTTGATTTCGGACTCAAGGGTAGCATAGCTTTGAGCGATAGCTTAAATTGACAAGAGGCCCGAGTACTTTATTGCAAAAAAATTTCAAGGTTTTATGACGCTCCAGTAAAAAATTACAAGCATTTGTATGTTGCAAACTTTGATAGGTGTAGGACGTACCGTATAGAAGTTAGGGCCATTTGAAGTTTTATCAGTGTTTGATTTGGGACTCAAGGGTAGCATAGCTTTGAGTGATAGCTTAAATTGACAAGAGGCCCGAGTACTTTAATGTTATAAAATTTCAAGGTTTTATGACGCTCCAGTAAAAAGTTACAAGCATTTGTATGTTGCAAACTTTGATAGGTGTAGGACGTACCGTATAGAAGTTAGGGCCATTTGAAGTTTTATCAGTGTTTCATTTGGGACTCAAGGGTAACATAGCTTTGAGCGATAACTTAAATTGACAAGAGGCACGAGAACTTTATTGTTACAAAATTTCAAGGTTTTATGACGCTCCAGTAAAAACTTACAAGCATTTGTATGTTGCAAACTTTGATAGATGTAGGACGTACCGTATAGAAGTTAGGGCCATTTGAAGTTTTATTAGTGTTTGATTTGGGACTCAAGGGTAGCATAGCTCTGAGCGATAGCTTAAATTGACAAGAGGCTCGAGTACTTTATTGTTACATAATTTCAAGGTTTTATGACGCTCCAGTAAAAAATTACTGCGCATTTGTATGTTGCGAACTTTGACAGGTGTAGGACGTACCGTATAGAAGTTAGGGCCATTTGAAGTTTTACAATTGTTTGATTTGGGACTCAAGGGTAGCATAGCTTTGAGGGATAGCTTAAATTGACAAGAGGCCCGAGTACTTTATTGTTACAAAATTTCAAGGTTTTATGACGCTTCAGTAAAAAGTTACAAGCATTTGTATGTTGCAAACTTTGATAGGTGTAGGACGTACCATATAGAAGTTAGGGCCATTTGAAATTTTATCAGTGTTTGATTTGGGACTCAATGGTAGCATAGCTTTGAGCGATAGCTTAAATTGACAAGATGCTCGAGTACTTTATTGTTACAAAATTTCAAGGTTTTATGACGCTCCAGTAAAAAGTTACAAGCATTTGTGTGTTGAAAACTTTGAGAGGTGTAGGACGTACCGTATAGAAGTTAGGGCCATTTGAAGTTTTATCAGTGTTTGATTTGGGACTCAAGGGTAGCATAGCTTTGAGCGATAGCTTAAATTGACAAGATGCTCGAGTACTTTATTGTTACAAAATTTCAAGGTCTTATGACGCTCCAGTAAAAAGTTACAAGCATTGGTATTTTGCAAACTTTGATAGGTGCAGGACGTACCGTATAGAAGTTAGCGCCATTTGAAGCTTTATCAATGTTTGATTTGGGACTCAAGGGTAGCATAGCTTTGAGCGATAGCTTAAATTGACAAGAGGCTCGAGTACTTTATTGTTACAAAATTTCAAGGTTCTATGACGCTTCAGTAAAAAGTTACAAGCATTTGTATCTTGCAAAGTCTGATAGGTGTAGGACGTACCGTATAGAAGTAAAGGGCCATTTGAAGTTCTATCAATGTTTGATTTGGGATCAAGGGTAGCATAGCTTTGAGCGATAGCTTAAATTGACAAGAGGCTCGAGTACTTTATTGTTACAAAATTTCAATGTTTTATGACGCTCCAGTAAAAAGTTACAAGCATTTGTATGTTGGAAACTCTGATAGGTGTAGGACGTCCCGTATAGAAGTTAGGGCAATTTGAATTTTTATCAGTGTTTGATTTCGGACTCAAGGGTAGCATAGCTTTGAGCGATAGCTTAAATTGACAAGAGGCTCGAGTACTTTATTGTTACAAAATTTCAAGGTTTTATGACGCTCCAGTAAAAAGTTTGACGCTCCAGTAAAAAGTTAGAAGCATTTGTATGTTGCAAACTTTGATAGGTATAGGACGTACCGTATAGAAGTTAGGGCCATTTGAAGTTTTACCAGTGCTTGATTTGGGACTCAAGGGTAGCATAGCTTTGAGCGATAGCTTAAATTGACAAGAGGCCCGAGTACTTTATTGCTACAAAATTTCAAGGTTTTATGACGCTCCAGTAAAAAATTACAAGCATTTGTATGTTGCAAACTTTGATAGGTGTAGGACGTACCGTATAGAAGTTAGGGTCATTTGAAGTTTTATCAGTGTTTGATTTGGGACTCAAGGGTAGCATAGCTTTGAGTGATAGCTTAAATTGACAAGAGGCCCGAGTACTTTAATGTTATAAAATTTCAAGGTTTTATGACGCTCCAGTAAAAAGTTACAAGCATTTGTATGTTGCAAACTTTGATAGGTGTAGGACGTACCGTATAGAAGTTAGGGCCATTTGAAGTTTTATCAGTGTTTCATTTGGGACTCAAGGGTAACATAGCTTTGAGCGATAACTTAAATTGACAAGAGGCACGAGAACTTTATTGTTACAAAATTTCAAGGTTTTATGACGCTCCAGTAAAAACTTACAAGCATTTGTATGTTGCAAACTTTGATAGATGTAGGACGTACCGTATAGAAGTTAGGGCCATTTGAAGTTTTATTAGTGTTTGATTTGGGACTCAAGGGTAGCATAGCTCTGAGCGATAGCTTAAATTGACAAGAGGCTCGAGTACTTTATTGTTACATAATTTCAAGGTTTTATGACGCTCCAGTAAAAAATTACTGTGCATTTGTATGTTGCGAACTTTGACAGGTGTAGGACGTACCGTATAGAAGTTAGGGCCATTTTCTAGTTTTACAATTGTTTGATTTGGGACTCAAGGGTAGCATAGCTTTGAGTGATAGCTTAAATTGACAAGAGGCCCGAGTACTTTATTGTTACAAAATTTCAAGGTTTTATGACGCTCCAGTAAAAAGTTACAAGCATTTGTATGTTGGAAACTTTGATAGGTGTAGGACGTACCATATAGAAGTTAGGGCCATTTGAAATTTTATCAGTGTTTGATTTGGGACTCAATGGTAGCATAGCTTTGAGCGATAGCTTAAATTGACAAGATGCTCGAGTACTTTATTGTTACAAAATTTCAAGGTTTTATGACGCTCCAGTAAAAAGTTACAAGCATTTGTGTGTTGAAAACTTTGAGAGGTGTAGGACGTACCGTATAGAAGTTAGGGCCATTTGAAGTTTTATCAGTGTTTGATTTGGGACTCAAGGGTAGCATAGCTTTGAGCGATAGCTTAAATTGACAAGATGCTCGAGTACTTTATTGTCACAAAATTTCAAGGTCTTATGACGCTCCAGTAAAAAGTTACAAGCATTGGTATTTTGCAAACTTTGATAGGTGCAGGACGTACCGTATAGAAGTTAGCGCCATTTGAAGCTTTATCAATGTTTGATTTGGGACTCAAGGGTAGCATAGCTTTGAGCGATAGCTTAAATTGACAAGAGGCTCGAGTACTTTATTGTTACAAAATTTCAAGGTTCTATGACGCTTCAGTAAAAAGTTACAAGCATTTGTATCTTGCAAAGTCTGATAGGTGTAGGACGTACCGTATAGAAGTAAAGGGCCATTTGAAGTTCTATCAATGTTTGATTTGGGATCAAGGGTAGCATAGCTTTGAGCGATAGCTTAAATTGACAAGAGGCTCGAGTACTTTATTGTTACAAAATTTCAATGTTTTATGACGCTCCAGTAAAAAGTTACAAGCATTTGTATGTTGGAAACTCTGATAGGTGTAGGACGTCCCGTATAGAAGTTAGGGCAATTTGAATTTTTATCAGTGTTTGATTTCGGACTCAAGGGTAGCATAGCTTTGAGCGATAGCTTAAATTGACAAGAGGCTCGAGTACTTTATTGTTACAAAATTTCAAGGTTTTATGACGCTCCAGTAAAAAGTTACAAGCATTTGTATGTTGCAAACTTTGATAGGTGTAGGACGTACCGTATAGAAGTTAAGGCCATTTGAAGTTTTATCAGTGTTTGATTTGGGACTCAAGGGTAGCATAGCTTCGAGCGATAGCTTAAATTGACAAGAGGCTCGAGTACTTTATTGTTACAAAATTTCAAGGTTTTATGACGCTCCAGTAAAAAGTTTCACGCTCCAGTAAAAAGTTAGAAGCAATTGTATGTTGCAAACTTTGATAGGTGTAGGACGTACCGTATAGAAGTTAGGGCCATTTGAAGTTTTATCAGTGTTTGATTTGGGACTCAATGGTAGCATAGCTTTGAGCGATAGCTTAAATTGCCAAGATGCTCGAGTACTTTATTGTTACAAAATTTCAAGGTCTTATGACGCTCCAGTAAAAAGTTACAATCATTGGTATTTTGCAAACTTTGATAGGTGCAGGACGTACCGTATAGAAGTTAGCGCCATTTGAAGCTTTATCAATGTTTGATTTGGGACTCAAGGGTAGCAAAGCTTTGAGCGATAGCTTAAATTGACAAGAGGCTCGAGTACTTTATTGTTACAAAATTTCAAGGTTTTATGACGCTCCAGTAAAAAGTTTGACGCTCCAGTAAAAAGTTAGAAGCATTTGTGTGTTGCAAACTTTGATAGGTGTAGGACATACCGTATAGAAGTTAGGGCCATTTGAAGTTTTATCAGTGTTTGATTTGGGACTCAAGGGTAGCATAGCTTTGAGCGATAGCTTAAATTGACAAGAGGTTTGAGTACTTTATTGTTACAAAATTTCAAGGTTTTATGACGCTCCAGCAAAAAGTTTGACGCTCCAGTAAAAAGTTAGAAGCATTTATATGTTGCAAACTTTGATAGGTGTAGGACGTACCGTATAGAAGTTAGGGCCATTTGAAGTTTTATCAGTGTTTGATTTGGGACTCAATGGTAGCATAGCTTTGAGCGATAGCTTAAATTGATAAGATGCTCGAGTACTTTATTGTTACAAAATTTCAAGGTTCTATGACGCTCCAGTAAAAAGTTAAAAGCATTTGTGTGTTGAAAACTTTGAGAGGTGTAGGACGTACCGTATAGAAGTTAGGGCCATTTGAAGTTCTATCAATGTTTGATTTGAGATCAAGGGTAGCATAGCTTTGAGCGATAGCTTAAATTGACAAGAGGCTCGAGTACTTTATTGTTACAAAATTTCAATGTTTTATGACGCTCCAGTAAAAAGTTACAAGCATTTGTATGTTGGAAACTCTGATAGGTGTAGGACGTCCCGTATAGAAGTTAGGGCCATTTGAATTTTTATCAGTGTTTGATTTCGGACTCAAGGGTAGCATAGCTTTGAGCGATAGCTTAAATTGACAAGAGGCTCGAGTACTTAATTGTTACAAAATTTCAAGGTTTTATGACGCTCCAGTAAAAAGTTACAAGCATTTGTATGTTGCAAACTTTGATAGGTGTAGGACGTACCGTATAGAAGTTAGGGCCATTTGAAGTTTTATCAGTGTTTGATTTGGGACTCAAGGGTAGCATAGCTTCGAGCGATAGCTTAAATGGACAAGAGGCTCGAGTACTTTATTGTTACAAAATTTCAAGGTTTTATGACGCTCTAGTAAAAAGTTTGACGCTCCAGTAAAAAGTTACAAGCATCTGTATGTTGCAAACTTCGATAGGTGTAGGACGTACCATATAGAAGTTAGGGCCATTTGAAATTTTATCAGTGTTTGATTTGGGACTCAATGGTAGCATAGCTTTGAGCGATAGCTTAAATTGACAAGATGCTCGAGTACTTTATTGTTACCAAATTTCAAGGTTTTATGACGCTCCAGTAAAAAGTTACAAGCATTTGTGTGTTGAAAACTTTGAGAGGTGTAGGACGTACCGTATAGAAGTTAGGGCCATTTGAAGTTTTATCAGTGTTTGATTTGAGACTCAAGGGTAGCATAGCTTTAAGCGATAGCTTAAATTGACAAGAGGCTCGAGTACTTTATTGTTACAAAATTTCAAGGTTCTATGACGCTTCAGTAAAAAGTTACAAGCATTTGTATCTTGCAAAGTCTGATAGGTGTAGGACGTACCGTATAGAAGTAAAGGGCCATTTGAAGTTCTATCAATGTTTGATTTAGGATCAAGGGTAGCATAGCTTTGAGCGATAGCTTAAATTGACAAGAGGCTCGAGTACTTTATTGTTACAAAATTTCAATGTTTTATGACGCTCCAGTAAAAAGTTACAAGCATTGGTATTTTGCAAACTTTGATAGGTGCAGGACGTACCGTATAGAAGTTAGCGCCATTTGAAGCTTTATCAATGTTTGATTTGGGACTCAAGGGTAGCATAGCTTTGAGCGATAGCTTAAATTGACAAGAGGCTCGAGTACTTTATTGTTACAAAATTTTAAGGTTTTATGACGCTCCAGTAAAAAGTTACTGCGTATTTGTATGTTGAAAACTTTGATAGGTGTCGGACGTACCGTATAGAAGTAAGGGCCATTTGAAGTTTTATCAGTGTTTGATTTGTGACTCAAGGGTAGCATAGGTTTGAGCGATATCTTAAATTGACAAGAGGCTCGAGTACTTTATTGTTACAAAATTTCAAGGTCTTATGACGCTCCAGTAAAAAGTTACAAGCATTGGTATTTTGCAAACTTTGATAGGTGCAGGACGTACCGTATAGAAGTTAGCGCCATTTGAAACTTTATCAATGTTTGATTTGGGACTCAAGGGTAGCATAACTTTGAGCGATAGCTTAAATTGACAAGAGGCTCGAGTACTTTATTGTTACAAAATTTTAAGGTTTCATGACGCTCCAGTAAAAAGTTACTGCGTATTTGTATGTTGAAAACTTTGATAGGTGTAGGACGTACCGTATAGAAGTTAGGGCCATTTGAAGTTTTATCAGTGTTTGATTTGTGACTCAAGGGTAGCATAGCTTTGAGCGATAGCTTAAATTGACAAGAGGCTCGAGTACTTTATTGTTACAAAATTTCAAGGTTTTATGACGCTCCAGTAAAAAGTTTGACGCTCCAGTAAAAAGTTAGAAGCATTTGTATGTTGCAAACTTTGATAGGTGTAGGACGTACCGTATAGAAGTTAGGGCCATTTGAAGTTTTACCAGTGTTTGATTTGGGACTCAAGGGTAGCATAGCTTTGAGCGATAGCTTAAATTGACAAGAGGCCCGAGTACTTTATTGCTACAAAATTTCAAGGTTTTATGACGCTCCAGTAAAAAATTACTGCGCATTTGTATGTTGCGAACTTTGATAGGTGTAGGACGTACCGTATAGAAGTTAGGGCCATTTGAAGTTTTATCAGTGTTTGATTTGGGACTCAAGGGTAACATAGCTTTGAGCGATAACTTAAATTGACAAGAGGCACCAGTACTTTATTGTTACAAAATTTCAAGGTTTTATGACGCTCCAGTAAAAAATTATTGCGCATTTGAATGTTGCGAACTTTGATAGGTGTAGGACGTACCGTATAGAAGTTAGGGCCATTTGAAGTTTTATAATTGTTTGATTTGGGACTCAAGGGTAGCATAGCTTTGAGTGATAGCTTAAATTGACAAGAGGCCCAAGTACTTTATTATTACAAAATTTCAAGGTTTTATGACGCTCCAGTAAAAAGTTACAAGCATTTGTATGTTGCAAACTTTGATAGGTGTAGGACGTACCGTATAGAAGTTAGGGCCATTTGAAGTTTTATCAGTGTTTGATTTGGGACTCAAGGGTAACATAGCTTTGAGCGATAACTTAAATTGACAAGAGGCACGAGTACTTTATTGTTACAAAATTTCAAGGTTTTATGACGCTCCAGTAAAAAGGTACAAGCATTTGTGTGTTGCAAATTTGATATATGTAGGACGTACCGTATAGGAGTTAGGACCATTTGAAGTTTTATCAGAGTTTGATTTGGCACTCAAGGGTAGCATAGCTTTGAGCGATAGCTTAAATTGACAAGAGGCTCGAGTACTTTATTGTTACAAAAGTTCAAGGTCTTATGACGCTCCAGTAAAAAGTTACAAGCATTGGTATTTTGCAAACTTTTGATAGGTGTAGGACGTACCGTATAGAAGTTAGCGCCATTTAAAGTTTTATCAGTGTTTGATTTGGGACTCAAGGGTATCATAGCTTTGAGCGATAGCTTATATTGACAAGAGGCTCGAGTACTTTATTGTTGCAAAATTTTAAGGTTTCATGACGCTCCAGTAAAAAGTTACTGCGTATTTGTATGTTGAAAACTTTGATAGGTGTAGGACGTACCGTATAGAAGTTAGGGCCATTTGAAGTTTTATCAGTGTTTGATTTGGGACTCTAGGGTAGCATAGTTTTGAGTGATAGCTTAAATTGACAAGAGGCTCGAGTACTTTATTGTTACAAAATTTCAAGGTTTTATGACGCTCCAGTAAAGAGTTACAAGCATTTGTATGTTGCAAACTTTGATATGTGTAGGACGTACCTTATAGAAGTTAGGGACATTTGAAATTTTATCAGTGTTTGATTTGGGACTCAAGGGTAGCATAGCTTTGAGCGATAGGTTAAATTTACAAGTTGCTTGAGTACTTTTTTGTTACAAAATTTCAAGGTTTTATGACGCTCCAGTAAAAAGTTTCAAGCATTTGTATGTTGCAAACTTTGATAGGTGTAGGACGTACCGTATAGAAGTTAGGGCCATTTGAAGTTTTATCAGTGTTTGATTTGGGACTCAAGGGTAACATAGCTTTGAGCGATAACTTAAATTGACAAGAGGCACGAGTACTTTTTTGTTACAAAATTTCAATGTTTTATGACGCTCCAGTAAAAAGTTACAAGCATTTGTATGTTGGAAACTCTGATAGGTGTAGGACGTCCCGTATAGAAGTTAGGGCAATTTGAATTTTTATCAGTGTTTGATTTCGGACTCAAGGGTAGCATAGCTTTGAGCGATAGCTTAAATTGACAAGAGGCTCGAGTACTTTATTGTTACAAAATTTCAAGGTTTTGTGACGCTCCAGTAAAGAGTTACAAGCATTTGTATGTTGCAAACTTTGATATGTGTAGGACGTACCTTATAGAAGTTAGGGACATTTGAAATTTTATCAGTGTTTGATTTGGGACTCAAGGGTAGCATAGCTTTGAGCGATAGGTTAAATTTACAAGTTGCTTGAGTACTTTTTTGTTACAAAATTTCAAGGTTTTATGACGCTCCAGTAAAAAGTTTCAAGCATTTGTATGTTGCAAAGTCTGATAGGTGTAGGACGTACCGTATAGAAGTAAAGGGCCATTTGAAGTTCTATCAATGTTTGATTTGGGATCAAGGGTAGCATAGCTTTGAGCGATAGCTTAAATTGACAAGAGGCTCGAGTACTTTATTGTTACAAAATTTCAATGTTTTATGACGCTCCAGTAAAAAGTTACAAGCATTTGTATGTTGGAAACTCTGATAGGTGTAGGACGTCCCGTATAGAAGTTAGGGCAATTTGAATTTTTATCAGTGTTTGATTTCGGACTCAAGGGTAGCATAGCTTTGAGCGATAGCTTAAATTGACAAGAGGCTCGAGTACTTTATTGTTACAAAATTTCAAGGTTTTATGACGCTCCAGTAAAAAGTTTGACGCTCCAGTAAAAAGTTAGAAGCATTTGTATGTTGCAAACTTTGATAGGTATAGGACGTACCGTATAGAAGTTATGGCCATTTGAAGTTTTACCAGTGCTTGATTTGGGACTCAAGGGTAGCATAGCTTTGAGCGATAGCTTAAATTGACAAGAGGCCCGAGTACTTTATTGCTACAAAATTTCAAGGTTTTATGACGCTCCAGTAAAAAATTACAAGCATTTGTATGTTGCAAACTTTGATAGGTGTAGGACGTACCGTATAGAAGTTAGGGCCATTTGAAGTTTTATCAGTGTTTGATTTGGGACTCAAGGGTAGCATAGCTTTGAGTGATAGCTTAAATTGACAAGAGGCCCGAGTACTTTAATGTTATAAAATTTCAAGGTTTTATGACGCTCCAGTAAAAAGTTACAAGCATTTGTATGTTGCAAACTTTGATAGGTGTAGGACGTACCGTATAGAAGTTAGGGCCATTTGAAGTTTTATCAGTGTTTGATTTGGGACTCAAGGGTAACATAGCTTTGAGCGATAACTTAAATTGACAAGAGGCACGAGAACTTTATTGTTACAAAATTTCAAGGTTTTATGACGCTCCAGTAAAAACTTACAAGCATTTGTATGTTGCAAACTTTGATAGATGTAGGACGTACCGTATAGAAGTTAGGGCCATTTGAAGTTTTATTAGTGTTTGATTTGGGACTCAAGGGTAGCATAGCTCTGAGCGATAGCTTAAATTGACAAGAGGCTCGAGTACTTTATTGTTACATAATTTCAAGGTTTTATGACGCTCCAGTAAAAAATTACTGTGCATTTGTATGTTGCGAACTTTGACAGGTGTAGGACGTACCGTATAGAAGTTAGGGCCATTTTCTAGTTTTACAATTGTTTGATTTGGGACTCAAGGGTAGCATAGCTTTGAGTGATAGCTTAAATTGACAAGAGGCCCGAGTACTTTATTGTTACAAAATTTCAAGGTTTTATGACGCTCCAGTAAAAAGTTACAAGCATTTGTATGTTGGAAACTTTGATAGGTGTAGGACGTACCATATAGAAGTTAGGGCCATTTGAAATTTTATCAGTGTTTGATTTGGGACTCAATGGTAGCATAGCTTTGAGCGATAGCTTAAATTGACAAGAGGCTCGAGTACTTTATTGTTACAAAATTTCAAGGTTTTATGACGCTCCAGTAAAAAGTTACAAGCATTTGTGTGTTGAAAACTTTGAGAGGTGTAGGACGTACCGTATAGAAGTTAGGGCCATTTGAAGTTTTATCAGTGTTTGATTTGGGACTCAAGGGTAGCATAGCTTTGAGCGATAGCTTAAATTGACAAGATGCTCGAGTACTTTATTGTTACAAAATTTCAAGGTCTTATGACGCTCCAGTAAAAAGTTACAAGCATTGGTATTTTGCAAACTTTGATAGGTGCAGGACGTACCGTATAGAAGTTAGCGCCATTTGAAGCTTTATCAATGTTTGATTTGGGACTCAAGGGTAGCATAGCTTTGAGCGATAGCTTAAATTGACAAGAGGCTCGAGTACTTTATTGTTACAAAATTTCAAGGTTCTATGACGCTTCAGTAAAAAGTTACAAGCATTTGTATCTTGCAAAGTCTGATAGGTGTAGGACGTACCGTATAGAAGTAAAGGGCCATTTGAAGTTCTATCAATGTTTGATTTGGGATCAAGGGTAGCATAGCTTTGAGCGATAGCTTAAATTGACAAGAGGCTCGAGTACTTTATTGTTACAAAATTTCAATGTTTTATGACGCTCCAGTAAAAAGTTACAAGCATTTGTATGTTGGAAACTCTGATAGGTGTAGGACGTCCCGTATAGAAGTTAGGGCAATTTGAATTTTTATCAGTGTTTGATTTCGGACTCAAGGGTAGCATAGCTTTGAGCGATAGCTTAAATTGACAAGAGGCTCGAGTACTTTATTGTTACAAAATTTCAAGGTTTTATGACGCTCCAGTAAAAAGTTACAAGCATTTGTATGTTGCAAACTTTGATAGGTGTAGGACGTACCGTATAGAAGTTAAGGCCATTTGAAGTTTTATCAGTGTTTGATTTGGGACTCAAGGGTAGCATAGCTTCGAGCGATAGCTTAAATTGACAAGAGGCTCGAGTACTTTATTGTTACAAAATTTCAAGGTTTTATGACGCTCCAGTAAAAAGTTTCACGCTCCAGTAAAAAGTTAGAAGCAATTGTATGTTGCAAACTTTGATAGGTGTAGGACGTACCGTATAGAAGTTAGGGCCATTTGAAGTTTTATCAGTGTTTGATTTGGGACTCAATGGTAGCATAGCTTTGAGCGATAGCTTAAATTGCCAAGATGCTCGAGTACTTTATTGTTACAAAATTTCAAGGTCTTATGACGCTCCAGTAAAAAGTTACAATCATTGGTATTTTGCAAACTTTGATAGGTGCAGGACGTACCGTATAGAAGTTAGCGCCATTTGAAGCTTTATCAATGTTTGATTTGGGACTCAAGGGTAGCAAAGCTTTGAGCGATAGCTTAAATTGACAAGAGGCTCGAGTACTTTATTGTTACAAAATTTCAAGGTTTTATGACGCTCCAGTAAAAAGTTTGACGCTCCAGTAAAAAGTTAGAAGCATTTGTGTGTTGCAAACTTTGATAGGTGTAGGACATACCGTATAGAAGTTAGGGCCATTTGAAGTTTTATCAGTGTTTGATTTGGGACTCAAGGGTAGCATAGCTTTGAGCGATAGCTTAAATTGACAAGAGGTTTGAGTACTTTATTGTTACAAAATTTCAAGGTTTTATGACGCTCCAGCAAAAAGTTTGACGCTCCAGTAAAAAGTTAGAAGCATTTATATGTTGCAAACTTTGATAGGTGTAGGACGTACCGTATAGAAGTTAGGGCCATTTGAAGTTTTATCAGTGTTTGATTTGGGACTCAATGGTAGCATAGCTTTGAGCGATAGCTTAAATTGATAAGATGCTCGAGTACTTTATTGTTACAAAATTTCAAGGTTCTATGACGCTCCAGTAAAAAGTTAAAAGCATTTGTGTGTTGAAAACTTTGAGAGGTGTAGGACGTACCGTATAGAAGTTAGGGCCATTTGAAGTTCTATCAATGTTTGATTTGAGATCAAGGGTAGCATAGCTTTGAGCGATAGCTTAAATTGACAAGAGGCTCGAGTACTTTATTGTTACAAAATTTCAATGTTTTATGACGCTCCAGTAAAAAGTTACAAGCATTTGTATGTTGGAAACTCTGATAGGTGTAGGACGTCCCGTATAGAAGTTAGGGCCATTTGAATTTTTATCAGTGTTTGATTTCGGACTCAAGGGTAGCATAGCTTTGAGCGATAGCTTAAATTGACAAGAGGCTCGAGTACTTAATTGTTACAAAATTTCAAGGTTTTATGACGCTCCAGTAAAAAGTTACAAGCATTTGTATGTTGCAAACTTTGATAGATGTAGGACGTACCGTATAGAAGTTAGGGCCATTTGAAGTTTTATCAGTGTTTGATTTGGGACTCAAGGGTAGCATAGCTTCGAGCGATAGCTTAAATGGACAAGAGGCTCGAGTACTTTATTGTTACAAAATTTCAAGGTTTTATGACGCTCTAGTAAAAAGTTTGACGCTCCAGTAAAAAGTTACAAGCATCTGTATGTTGCAAACTTCGATAGGTGTAGGACGTACCATATAGAAGTTAGGGCCATTTGAAATTTTATCAGTGTTTGATTTGGGACTCAATGGTAGCATAGCTTTGAGCGATAGCTTAAATTGACAAGATGCTCGAGTACTTTATTGTTACCAAATTTCAAGGTTTTATGACGCTCCAGTAAAAAGTTACAAGCATTTGTGTGTTGAAAACTTTGAGAGGTGTAGGACGTACCGTATAGAAGTTAGGGCCATTTGAAGTTTTATCAGTGTTTGATTTGAGACTCAAGGGTAGCATAGCTTTAAGCGATAGCTTAAATTGACAAGAGGCTCGAGTACTTTATTGTTACAAAATTTCAAGGTTCTATGACGCTTCAGTAAAAAGTTACAAGCATTTGTATCTTGCAAAGTCTGATAGGTGTAGGACGTACCGTATAGAAGTAAAGGGCCATTTGAAGTTCTATCAATGTTTGATTTAGGATCAAGGGTAGCATAGCTTTGAGCGATAGCTTAAATTGACAAGAGGCTCGAGTACTTTATTGTTACAAAATTTCAATGTTTTATGACGCTCCAGTAAAAAGTTACAAGCATTTGTATGTTGCAAACTTTGATAGGTATAGGACGTACCGTATAGAAGTTAGGGCCATTTGAAGTTTTACCAGTGCTTGATTTGGGACTCAAGGGTAGCATAGCTTTGAGCGATAGCTTAAATTGACAAGAGGCCCGAGTACTTTATTGCTACAAAATTTCAAGGTTTTATGACGCTCCAGTAAAAAATTACAAGCATTTGTATGTTGCAAACTTTGATAGGTGTAGGACGTACCGTATAGAAGTTAGGGCCATTTGAAGTTTTATCAGTGTTTGATTTGGGACTCAAGGGTAGCATAGCTTTGAGTGATAGCTTAAATTGACAAGAGGCCCGAGTACTTTAATGTTATAAAATTTCAAGGTTTTATGACGCTCCAGTAAAAAGTTACAAGCATTTGTATGTTGCAAACTTTGATAGGTGTAGGACGTACCGTATAGAAGTTAGGGCCATTTGAAGTTTTATCAGTGTTTCATTTGGGACTCAAGGGTAACATAGCTTTGAGCGATAACTTAAATTGACAAGAGGCACGAGAACTTTATTGTTACAAAATTTCAAGGTTTTATGACGCTCCAGTAAAAACTTACAAGCATTTGTATGTTGCAAACTTTGATAGATGTAGGACGTACCGTATAGAAGTTAGGGCCATTTGAAGTTTTATTAGTGTTTGATTTGGGACTCAAGGGTAGCATAGCTCTGAGCGATAGCTTAAATTGACAAGAGGCTCGAGTACTTTATTGTTACATAATTTCAAGGTTTTATGACGCTCCAGTAAAAAATTACTGTGCATTTGTATGTTGCGAACTTTGACAGGTGTAGGACGTACCGTATAGAAGTTAGGGCCATTTTCTAGTTTTACAATTGTTTGATTTGGGACTCAAGGGTAGCATAGCTTTGAGTGATAGCTTAAATTGACAAGAGGCCCGAGTACTTTATTGTTACAAAATTTCAAGGTTTTATGACGCTCCAGTAAAAAGTTACAAGCATTTGTGTGTTGAAAACTTTGAGAGGTGTAGGACGTACCGTATAGAAGTTAGGGCCATTTGAAGTTTTATCAGTGTTTGATTTGGGACTCAAGGGTAGCATAGCTTTGAGCGATAGCTTAAATTGACAAGATGCTCGAGTACTTTATTGTTACAAAATTTCAAGGTCTTATGACGCTCCAGTAAAAAGTTACAAGCATTGGTATTTTGCAAACTTTGATAGGTGCAGGACGTACCGTATAGAAGTTAGCGCCATTTGAAGCTTTATCAATGTTTGATTTGGGACTCAAGGGTAGCATAGCTTTGAGCGATAGCTTAAATTGACAAGATGCTCGAGTACTTTATTGTTACAAAATTTCAAGGTCTTATGACGCTCCAGTAAAAAGTTACAAGCATTGGTATTTTGCAAACTTTGATAGGTGCAGGACGTACCGTATAGAAGTTAGCGCCATTTGAAGCTTTATCAATGTTTGATTTGGGACTCAAGGGTAGCATAGCTTTGAGCGATAGCTTAAATTGACAAGAGGCTCGAGTACTTTATTGTTACAAAATTTCAAGGTTCTATGACGCTTCAGTAAAAAGTTACAAGCATTTGTATCTTGCAAAGTCTGATAGGTGTAGGACGTACCGTATAGAAGTAAAGGGCCATTTGAAGTTCTATCAATGTTTGATTTGGGATCAAGGGTAGCATAGCTTTGAGCGATAGCTTAAATTGACAAGAGGCTCGAGTACTTTATTGTTACAAAATTTCAATGTTTTATGACGCTCCAGTAAAAAGTTTCAAGCATTTGTATGTTGGAAACTCTGATAGGTGTAGGACGTCCCGTATAGAAGTTAGGGCAATTTGAATTTTTATCAGTGTTTGATTTCGGACTCAAGGGTAGCATAGCTTTGAGCGATAGCTTAAATTGACAAGAGGCTCGAGTACTTTATTGTTACAAAATTTCAAGGTTTTATGACGCTCCAGTAAAAAGTTACAAGCATTTGTATGTTGCAAACTTTGATAGGTGTAGGACGTACCGTATAGAAGTTAAGGCCATTTGAAGTTTTATCAGTGTTTGATTTGGGACTCAAGGGTAGCATAGCTTCGAGCGATAGCTTAAATTGACAAGAGGCTCGAGTACTTTATTGTTACAAAATTTCAAGGTTTTATGACGCTCCAGTAAAAAGTTTCACGCTCCAGTAAAAAGTTAGAAGCAATTGTATGTTGCAAACTTTGATAGGTGTAGGACGTACCGTATAGAAGTTAGGGCCATTTGAAGTTTTATCAGTGTTTGATTTGGGACTCAATGGTAGCATAGCTTTGAGCGATAGCTTAAATTGCCAAGATGCTCGAGTACTTTATTGTTACAAAATTTCAAGGTCTTATGACGCTCCAGTAAAAAGTTACAATCATTGGTATTTTGCAAACTTTGATAGGTGCAGGACGTACCGTATAGAAGTTAGCGCCATTTGAAGCTTTATCAATGTTTGATTTGGGACTCAAGGGTAGCAAAGCTTTGAGCGATAGCTTAAATTGACAAGAGGCTCGAGTACTTTATTGTTACAAAATTTCAAGGTTTTATGACGCTCCAGTAAAAAGTTTGACGCTCCAGTAAAAAGGTACAAGCATTTGTGTGTTGCAAACTTTGATAGGTGTAGGACGTACCGTATAGAAGTTAGCGCCATTTGAAGTTTTATCAGTGTTTGATTTGGGACTCAAGGGTAGCATAGCTTTGAGCGATAGCTTAAATTGACAAGAGGTTTGAGTACTTTATTGTTACAAAATTTCAAGGTTTTATGACGCTCCAGCAAAAAGTTTGACGCTCCAGTAAAAAGTTAGAAGCATTTATATGTTGCAAACTTTGATAGGTGTAGGACGTACCGTATAGAAGTTAGGGCCATTTGAAGTTTTATCAGTGTTTGATTTGGGACTCAATGGTAGCATAGCTTTGAGCGATAGCTTAAATTGATAAGATGCTCGAGTACTTTATTGTTACAAAATTTCAAGGTTCTATGACGCTCCAGTAAAAAGTTAAAAGCATTTGTGTGTTGAAAACTTTGAGAGGTGTAGGACGTACCGTATAGAAGTTAGGGCCATTTGAAGTTCTATCAATGTTTGATTTGAGATCAAGGGTAGCATAGCTTTGAGCGATAGCTTAAATTGACAAGAGGCTCGAGTACTTTATTGTTACAAAATTTCAATGTTTTATGACGCTCCAGTAAAAAGTTACAAGCATTTGTATGTTGGAAACTCTGATAGGTGTAGGACGTCCCGTATAGAAGTTAGGGCCATTTGAATTTTTATCAGTGTTTGATTTCGGACTCAAGGGTAGCATAGCTTTGAGCGATAGCTTAAATTGACAAGAGGCTCGAGTACTTAATTGTTACAAAATTTCAAGGTTTTATGACGCTCCAGTAAAAAGTTACAAGCATTTGTATGTTGCAAACTTTGATAGGTGTAGGACGTACCGTATAGAAGTTAGGGCCATTTGAAGTTTTATCAGTGTTTGATTTGGGACTCAAGGGTAGCATAGCTTCGAGCGATAGCTTAAATGGACAAGAGGCTCGAGTACTTTATTGTTACAAAATTTCAAGGTTTTATGACGCTCCAGTAAAAAGTTACAAGCATTTGTGTGTTGAAAACTTTGAGAGGTGTAGGACGTACCGTATAGAAGTTAGGGCCATTTGAAGTTTTATCAGTGTTTGATTTGAGACTCAAGGGTAGCATAGCTTTAAGCGATAGCTTAAATTGACAAGAGGCTCGAGTACTTTATTGTTACAAAATTTCAAGGTTCTATGACGCTTCAGTAAAAAGTTACAAGCATTTGTATCTTGCAAAGTCTGATAGGTGTAGGACGTACCGTATAGAAGTAAAGGGCCATTTGAAGTTCTATCAATGTTTGATTTAGGATCAAGGGTAGCATAGCTTTGAGCGATAGCTTAAATTGACAAGAGGCTCGAGTACTTTATTGTTACAAAATTTCAATGTTTTATGACGCTCCAGTAAAAAGTTACAAGCATTGGTATTTTGCAAACTTTGATAGGTGCAGGACGTACCGTATAGAAGTTAGCGCCATTTGAAGCTTTATCAATGTTTGATTTGGGACTCAAGGGTAGCATAGCTTTGAGCGATAGCTTAAATTGACAAGAGGCTCGAGTACTTTATTGTTACAAAATTTTAAGGTTTCATGACGCTCCAGTAAAAAGTTACTGCGTATTTGTATGTTGAAAACTTTGATAGGTGTCGGACGTACCGTATAGAAGTAAGGGCCATTTGAAGTTTTATCAGTGTTTGATTTGTGACTCAAGGGTAGCATAGGTTTGAGCGATATCTTAAATTGACAAGAGGCTCGAGTACTTTATTGTTACAAAATTTCAAGGTCTTATGAAGCTCCAGTAAAAAGTTACAAGCATTGGTATTTTGCAAACTTTGATAGGTGCAGGACGTACCGTATAGAAGTTAGCGCCATTTGAAACTTTATCAATGTTTGATTTGGGACTCAAGGGTAGCATAACTTTGAGCGATAGCTTAAATTGACAAGAGGCTCGAGTACTTTATTGTTACAAAATTTTAAGGTTTCATGACGCTCCAGTAAAAAGTTACTGCGTATTTGTATGTTGAAAACTTTGATAGGTGTAGGACGTACCGTATAGAAGTTAGGGCCATTTGAAGTTTTATCAGTGTTTGATTTGTGACTCAAGGGTAGCATAGCTTTGAGCGATAGCTTAAATTGACAAGAGGCTCGAGTACTTTATTGTTACAAAATTTCAAGGTTTTATGACGCTCCAGTAAAAAGTTTGACGCTCCAGTAAAAAGTTAGAAGCATTTGTATGTTGCAAACTTTGATAGGTGTAGGACGTACCGTATAGAAGTTAGGGCCATTTGAAGTTTTACCAGTGCTTGATTTGGGACTCAAGGGTAGCATAGCTTTGAGCGATAGCTTAAATTGACAAGAGGCCCGAGTACTTTATTGCTACAAAATTTCAAGGTTTTATGACGCTCCAGTAAAAAATTACTGCGCATTTGTATGTTGCGAACTTTGATAGGTGTAGGACGTACCATATAGAAGTTAGGGCCATTTGAAGTTTTATCAGTGTTTGATTTGGGACTCAAGGGTAACATAGCTTTGAGCGATAACTTAAATTGACAAGAGGCACCAGTACTTTATTGTTACAAAATTTCAAGGTTTTATGACGCTCCAGTAAAAAATTATTGCGCATTTGAATGTTGCGAACTTTGATAGGTGTAGGACGTACCGTATAGAAGTTAGGGCCATTTGAAGTTTTATAATTGTTTGATTTGGGACTCAAGGGTAGCATAGCTTTGAGTGATAGCTTAAATTGACAAGAGGCCCGAGTACTTTATTATTACAAAATTTCAAGGTTTTATGACGCTCCAGTAAAAAGTTACAAGCATTTGTATGTTGCAAACTTTGATAGGTGTAGGACGTACCGTATAGAAGTTAGGGCCATTTGAAGTTTTATCAGTGTTTGATTTGGGACTCAAGGGTAACATAGCTTTGAGCGATAACTTAAATTGACAAGAGGCACGAGTACTTTATTGTTACAAAATTTCAAGGTTTTATGACGCTCCAGTAAAAAGGTACAAGCATTTGTGTGTTGCAAATTTGATATATGTAGGACGTACCGTATAGGAGTTAGGACCATTTGAAGTTTTATCAGAGTTTGATTTGGCACTCAAGGGTAGCATAGCTTTGAGCGATAGCTTAAATTGACAAGAGGCTCGAGTACTTTATTGTTACAAAAGTTCAAGGTCTTATGACGCTCCAGTAAAAAGTTACAAGCATTGGTATTTTGCAAACTTTTGATAGGTGTAGGACGTACCGTATAGAAGTTAGCGCCATTTAAAGTTTTATCAGAGTTTGATTTGGCACTCAAGGGTAGCATAGCTTTGAGCGATAGCTTAAATTGACAAGAGGCTCGAGTACTTTATTGTTACAAAATTTCAAGGTTTTATGACGCTCCAGTAAAGAGTTACAAGCATTTGTATGTTGCAAACTTTGATATGTGTAGGACGTACCTTATAGAAGTTAGGGACATTTGAAATTTTATCAGTGTTTGATTTGGGACTCAAGGGTAGCATAGCTTTGAGCGATAGGTTAAATTTACAAGTTGCTTGAGTACTTTATTGTTACAAAATTTCAAGGTTTTATGACGCTCCAATAAAAAGGTACAAGCATTTGTGTGTTGCAAACTTTGATAGCTGTAGGACGTACCGTATAGAAGTTAGCGCCATTTGAAGTTTTATCAGTGTTTGATTTGGGACTCAACGGTAGCATAGCTTTGCGCGATAGCTTAAATTGACAAGAGGCTCGAGTACTTTATTGTTACATAATTTCAAGGTTTTATGACGCTCCAGTAAAAAATTACTGCGCATTTGTATGTTGCGAGCTTTGATAAGTGTAGGACGTACCGTATAGAAGTTAGGGCCATTTGAAGTTTTATAAGTGTTTGATTTGGGACTCAAGGATAGCATAGCTTTGAGTGATAGCTTAAATTGACAAGAGTAGCATAGCTTTGAGCGATAGCTTAAATTGACAAGAGGCCGAAGTACTTTATTGTTACAAAATTTCAAGGTTTTATGAGGCTCCAGTAAAAAGTTACAAGCATTTGTATGTTGCAAACTTTGATAGGTGTAGGACGTACTGTATAGAAGTTAGGACCATTTGAAGTTTTATCAGTGTTTGATTTGTGACTCAAGGGTAGCATAGCTTTGAGCGTTAGCTTAAATTGACAAGAGGCTCGAGTACTTTATTGTTACAAAATTTCAAGGTTTTATGACGCTCCAGTAAAAAATTACTGCGCATTTGTATGTTGCGAACTTTGATAGGTGTAGGACGTACCGTATAGAAGTTAGGGCCATCTGAAGTTTTATCAGTGTTTGATTTGGGACTCAAGGGTAGCATAGCTTTGAGCGATAGCTTAAATTGACAAGAGGCTCGAGTACTTTATTGTTACAAAATTTCCAGGTTTTATGACGCTCCAGTAACAAGTTACAAGCATTTGTATGTTGCAAACTTGGATAGGTGTAGGACGTACCGTATAGAAGTTAGGGCCATTTGAAGTTTTATTAGTGTTTGATTTGGGACTCAAGGGTAGCATAGCTTTGAGCGATAGCTTAAATTGACAAGAGGCTCGAGTACTTTATTGTTACAAAATTTCAAGGTTTTATGACGCTCCAGTAAAAAGGTACAAGCATTTGTGTGTTGCAAACTTTGATATATGTAGGACGTACCGTATAGGAGTTAGGACCATTTGAAGTTTTATCAGAGTTTGATTTGGCACTCAAGGGTAGCATAGCTTTGAGCGATAGCTTAAATTGACAAGAGGCTCGAGTACTTTATTGTTACAAAAGTTCAAGGTCTTATGACGCTCCAGTAAAAAGTTACAAGCATTGGTATTTTGCAAACTTTGATAGGTGTAGGACGTACCGTATAGAAGTTAGCGCCATTTGAAGTTTTATCAGTGTTTGATTTGGGACTCAAGGGTAGCATAGCTTTGAGCGATAGCTTAAATTGACAAGAGGCTCGAGTACTTTATTGTTGCAAAATTTTAAGGTTTCATGACGCTCCAGTAAAAAGTTACTGCGTATTTGTATGTTGAAAACTTTGATAGGTGTAGGACGTACCGTATAGAAGTTAGGGCCATTTGAATTTTATCAGTGTTTGATTTGGGACTCTAGGGTAGCATAGTTTTGAGTGATAGCTTAAATTGACAAGAGGCTCGAGTACTTTATTGTTACAAAATTTCAAGGTTTTATGACGCTCCAGTAAAGAGTTACAAGCATTTGTATGTTGCAAACTTTGATATGTGTAGGACGTACCTTATAGAAGTTAGGGACATTTGAAATTTTATCAGTGTTTGATTTGGGACTCAAGGGTAGCATAGCTTTGAGCGATAGGTTAAATTGACAAGTTGCTTGAGTACTTTATTGTTACAAAATTTCATGGTTTTATGACGCTCCAGTAAAAAGTGACAAGCATTTGTGTGTTGCTAACTTTGAGAGGTGTAGGACGTACCGTATAGAAGTTAGGGCCATTTAAAGTTTTACCAGTGTTTGATTTGGGACTCAAGGGTAGCATAGCTTTGAGCGATAGCTTAAATTGACAAGAGCCCCGAGTACTTTATTGTTACAAAATTTCAAGGTTTTATGACGCTCCAGTAAAAAGTTTCAAGCATTTGTATGTTGCAAACTTTGATAGGTGTAGGACGTACCGTATAGAAATTAGTGCCATTTGAAGTTTTATCAGTGTTTGATTTGGGACTCAAGGGTAACATAGCTTTGAGCGATAACTTAAATTGACAAGAGGCACGAGTACTTTATTGTTACAAAATTTCAAGGTTTTATGACGCTCCAGTAAAAAGTTACAAGCATTTGTATGTTGCGAACTTTGATAGGTGTAGGACGTACCGTATAGAAGTTAGGGCCATTTGAAGTTTTATAATTGTTTGATTTTTGACTAAAGGGTAGCATAGCTTTGAGTGATAGCTTAAATTGACAAGAAGCCCGAGTACTTCATTGTTACAAAATTTCAAGGTTTTATGACGGTCCAGTAAAAAGTTACAAGCATTTGTATGTTGCAAACTTTGATAGGTGTAGGACGTACCGTATAGAAGTTAGGGCCATTTGAAATTTTATCAGTGTTTGACATGGGACTCAAGGGTAACATAGCTTTGAGCGATAACTTAAATTGACAAGAGGCACGAGTACTTTATTGTTACAAAATTTCAAGGTTTTATGACGCTCCAGTAAAAACTTACAAGCATTTGTATGTTGCAAACTTTGATAGGTGTAGGACGTACCGTATAGAAGTTAGGGCCATTTGAAGTTTTATCAGTGTTTGATTTGGGACTCAAGGGTAGCATAGCTTTGAGCGATAGCTTAAATTGACAAGAGGCTCGAGTACTTTATTGTTACAAAATTTCAAGGTTTTATGACGCTCCAGTAAAAAGGTACAAGCATTTGTGTGTTGCAAACTTTGATAGGTGTAGGACGTACCGTATAGAAGTTAGCGCCATTTGAAGTTTTATCAGTGTTTGATTTGGGACTCAAGGGTAGCATAGCTTTGCGCGATAGCTTAAATTGACAAGAGGCTCGAGTACTTTATTGTTACATAATTTCAAGGTTTTATGACACTCCAGTAAAAAATTACTGCGCATTTGTATGTTGCGAACTTTGATAGGTGTAGGACGTACCGTATAGAAGTTAGGGCCATTTGAAGTTTTATAAGTGTTTGATTTGGGACTCAAGGATAGCATAGCTTTGAGTGATAACTTAAATTGACAAGAGTAGCATAGCTTTGAGCGATAGCTTAAATTGACAAGAGGCCGAAGTACTTTATTGTTACAAAATTTCAAGGTTTTATGAGGCTCCAGTAAAAAGTTACAAGCATTTGTATGTTGCAAACTTTGATAGGTGTAGGACGTACTGTATAGAAGTTAGGACCATTTGAAGTTTTATCAGTGTTTGATTTGTGACTCAAGGGTAGCATAGCTTTGAGCGTTAGCTTAAATTGACAAGAGGCTCGAGTACTTTATTGTTACAAAATTTCAAGGTTTTATGACGCTCCAGTAAAAAGTTTGACGCTCCAGTAAAAAGTTAGAAGCATTTGTATGTTGCAAACTTTGATAGGTGTAGGACGTACCGTATAGAAGTTAGGGCCATTTGAAGTTTTAGCAGTGTTTGATATGGGACTCAAGGGTAGCATAGCTTTGAGCGATAGCTTAAATTGACAAGAGGCCCGAGTACTTTATTGTTAGAAAATTTCAAGGTTTTATGACGCTCCAGTAAAAAGTTACAAGCATTTGTATGTTGCAAACTTTGATAGGTGTAGGACGTACCGTATAGAAGTTAGGGCCATTTGAAGTTTTATCAGTGTTTGATTTGGGACTCAAGGGTAACATAGCTTTGAGCGATAACTTAAATTGACAAGAGGCACCAGTACTTTATTGTTACAAAATTTCAAGGTTTTATGACGCTCCAGTAAAAAATTACTGCGCATTTGTATGTTGCGAACTTTGATAGGTGTAGGACGTACCGTATAGAAGTTAGGGCCATTTGAAGTTTTATAATTGTTTGATTTGGGACTCAAGGGTAGCATAGCTTTGAGTGATAGCTTAAATTGACAAGAGGCCCGAGTACTTTATTGCTACAAAATTTCAAGGTTTTATGACGCTCCAGTAAAAAATTACTGCGCATTTGTATGTTGCGAACTTTGATAGGTGTAGGACGTACCATATAGAAGTTAGGGCCATTTGAAGTTTTATCAGTGTTTGATTTGGGACTCAAGGGTAACATAGCTTTGAGCGATAACTTAAATTGACAAGAGGCACGAGTACTTTATTGTTACAAAATTTCAAGGTTTTATAACGCTCCAGTAAAAAGGTACAAGCATTTGTGTGTTGCAAATTTGATATATGTAGGACGTACCGTATAGGAGTTAGGACCATTTGAAGTTTTATCAGAGTTTGATTTGGCACTCAAGGGTAGCATAGCTTTGACCGATAGCTTAAATTGACAAGAGGCTCGAGTACTTTATTGTTACAAAAGTTCAAGGTCTTATGACGCTCCAGTAAAAAGTTACAAGCATTGGTATTTTGCAAACTTTGATAGGTGTAGGACGTACCGTATAGAAGTTAGCGCCATTTGAAGTTTTATCAGTGTTTGATTTGGGACTCAAGGGTAGCATAGCTTTGAGCGATAGCTTAAATTGACAAGAGGCTCGAGTACTTTATTGTTGCAAAATTTTAAGGTTTCATGACGCTCCAGTAAAAAGTTACTGCGTATTTGTATGTTGAAAACTTTGATAGGTTTAGGACGTACCGTATAGAAGTTAGGGCCATTTGAAGTTTTATCAGTGTTTGATTTGGGACTCTAGGGTAGCATAGTTTTGAGTGATAGCTTAAATTGACAAGAGGCTCGAGTACTTTATTGTTACAAAATTTCAAGGTTTTATGACGCTCCAGTAAAGAGTTACAAGCATTTGTATGTTGCAAACTTTGATATGTGTAGGACGTACCTTATAGAAGTTAGGGACATTTGAAATTTTATCAGTGTTTGATTTGGGACTCAAGGGTAGCATAGCTTTGAGCGATAGGTTAAATTGACAAGTTTCTTGAGTACTTTATTGTTACAAAATTTCATGGTTTTATGACGCTCCAGTAAAAAGTGACAAGCATTTGTGTGTTGCTAACTTTGAGAGGTGTAGGACGTACCGTATAGAAGTTAGGGCCATTTAAAGTTTTACCAGTGTTTGATTTGGGACTCAAGGGTAGCATAGCTTTGAGCGATAGCTTAAATTGACAAGAGCCCCGAGTACTTTATTGTTACAAAATTTCAAGGTTTTATGACGCTCCAGTAAAAAGTTTCAAGCATTTGTATGTTGCAAACTTTGATAGGTGTAGGACGTACCGTATAGAAATTAGTGTCATTTGAAGTTTTATCAGTGTTTGATTTGGGACTCAAGGGTAACATAGCTTTGAGCGATAACTTAAATTGACAAGAGGCACGAGTACTTTATTGTTACAAAATTTCAAGGTTTTATGACGCTCCAGTAAAAAGTTACAAGCATTTGTATGTTGCGAACTTTGATAGGTGTAGGACGTACCGTATAGAAGTTAGGGCCATTTGAAGTTTTATAATTGTTTGATTTTTGACTAAAGGGTAGCATAGCTTTGAGTGATAGCTTAAATTGACAAGAAGCCCGAGTACTTCATTGTTACAAAATTTCAAGGTTTTATGACGGTCCAGTAAAAAGTTACAAGCATTTGTATGTTGCAAACTTTGATAGGTGTAGGACGTACCGTATAGAAGTTAGGGCCATTTGAAATTTTATCAGTGTTTGATATGGGACTCAAGGGTAGCATAGCTTTGAGCGATAGGTTAAATTTACAAGTTGCTTGAGTACTTTTTTGTTACAAAATTTCAAGGTTTTATGCCGCTCCAGTAAAAAGTTTCAAGCATTTGTATGTTGCAAACTTTGATAGGTGTAGGACGTACCGTATAGAAGTTAGGGCCATTTGAAGTTTTATCAGTGTTTGATTTGGGACTCAAGGGTAACATAGCTTTGAGCGATAACTTAAATTGACAAGAGGCACGAGTACTTTATTGTTACAAAATTTCAAGGTTTTATGACGCTCCAGTAAAAAGGTACAAGCATTTGTGTGTTGCAAACTTTGATAGCTGTAGGACGTACCGTATAGAAGTTAGCGCCATTTGAAGTTTTATCAGTGTTTGATTTGGGACTCAACGGTAGCATAGCTTTGCGCGATAGCTTAAATTGACAAGAGGCTCGAGTACTTTATTGTTACATAATTTCAAGGTTTTATGACGCTCCAGTAAAAAATTACTGCGCATTTGTATGTTGCGAGCTTTGATAAGTGTAGGACGTACCGTATAGAAGTTAGGGCCATTTGAAGTTTTATAAGTTTTTGATTTGGGACTCAAGGATAGCATAGCTTTGAGTGATAGCTTAAATTGACAAGAGTAGCATAGCTTTGAGCGATAGCTTAAATTGACAAGAGGCCGAAGTACTTTATTGTTACAAAATTTCAAGGTTTTATGAGGCTCCAGTAAAAAGTTACAAGCATTTGTATGTTGCAAACTTTGATAGGTGTAGGACGTACCGTATAGAAATTAGTGCCATTTGAAGTTTTATCAGTGTTTGATTTGGGACTCAAGGGTAACATAGCTTTGAGCGATAACTTAAATTGACAAGAGGCACGAGTACTTTATTGTTACAAAATTTCAAGGTTTTATGACGCTCCAGTAAAAAGTTACAAGCATTTGTATGTTGCGAACTTTGATAGGTGTAGGACGTACCGTATAGAAGTTAGGGCCATTTGAAGTTTTATAATTGTTTGATTTTTGACTAAAGGGTAGCATAGCTTTGAGTGATAGCTTAAATTGACAAGAAGCCCGAGTACTTCATTGTTACAAAATTTCAAGGTTTTATGACGGTCCAGTAAAAAGTTACAAGCATTTGTATGTTGCAAACTTTGATAGGTGTAGGACGTACCGTATAGAAGTTAGGGCCATTTGAAGTTTTATCAGTGTTTGATTTGGGACTCTAGGGTAGCATAGTTTTGAGTGATAGCTTAAATTGACAAGAGGCTCGAGTACTTTATTGTTACAAAATTTCAAGGTTTTATGACGCTCCAGTAAAGAGTTACAAGCATTTGTATGTTGCAAACTTTGATATGTGTAGGACGTACCTTATAGAAGTTAGGGACATTTGAAATTTTATCAGTGTTTGATTTGGGACTCAAGGGTAGCATAGCTTTGAGCGATAGGTTAAATTGACAAGTTGCTTGAGTACTTTATTGTTACAAAATTTCATGGTTTTATGACGCTCCAGTAAAAAGTGACAAGCATTTGTGTGTTGCTAACTTTGAGAGGTGTAGGACGTACCGTATAGAAGTTAGGGCCATTTAAAGTTTTACCAGTGTTTGATTTGGGACTCAAGGGTAGCATAGCTTTGAGCGATAGCTTAAATTGACAAGAGCCCCGAGTACTTTATTGTTACAAAATTTCAAGGTTTTATGGCGCTCCAGTAAAAAGTTTCAAGCATTTGTATGTTGCAAACTTTGATAGGTGTAGGACGTACCGTATAGAAATTAGTGCCATTTGAAGTTTTATCAGTGTTTGATTTGGGACTCAAGGGTAACATAGCTTTGAGCGATAACTTAAATTGACAAGAGGCACGAGTACTTTTTTGTTACAAAATTTCAAGGTTTTATGCCGCTCCAGTAAAAAGTTTCAAGCATTTGTATGTTGCAAACTTTGATAGGTGTAGGACGTACCGTATAGAAGTTAGGGCCATTTGAAGTTTTATCAGTGTTTGATTTGGGACTCAAGGGTAACATAGCTTTGAGCGATAACTTAAATTGACAAGAGGCACGAGTACTTTATTGTTACAAAATTTCAAGGTTTTATGACGCTCCAGTAAAAAGGTACAAGCATTTGTGTGTTGCAAACTTTGATAGCTGTAGGACGTACCGTATAGAAGTTAGCGCCATTTGAAGTTTTATCAGTGTTTGATTTGGGACTCAACGGTAGCATAGCTTTGCGCGATAGCTTAAATTGACAAGAGGCTCGAGTACTTTATTGTTACATAATTTCAAGGTTTTATGACGCTCCAGTAAAAAATTACTGCGCATTTGTATGTTGCGAGCTTTGATAAGTGTAGGACGTACCGTATAGAAGTTAGGGCCATTTGAAGTTTTATAAGTTTTTGATTTGGGACTCAAGGATAGCATAGCTTTGAGTGATAACTTAAATTGACAAGAGTAGCATAGCTTTGAGCGATAGCTTAAATTGACAAGAGGCCGAAGTACTTTATTGTTACAAAATTTCAAGGTTTTATGAGGCTCCAGTAAAAAGTTACAAGCATTTGTATGTTGCAAACTTTGATAGGTGTAGGACGTACTGTATAGAAGTTAGGACCATTTGAAGTTTTATCAGTGTTTGATTTGTGACTCAAGGGTAGCATAGCTTTGAGCGTTAGCTTAAATTGACAAGAGGCTCGAGTACTTTATTGTTACAAAATTTCAAGGTTTTATGACGCTCCAGTAAAAAATTACTGCGCATTTGTATATTGCGAACTTTGATAGGTGTAGGACGTACCGTATAGAAGTTAGGGCCATCTGAAGTTTTATCAGTGTTTGATTTGGGACTCAAGGGTAGCATAGCTTTGAGCGATAGCTTAAATTGACAAGAGGCTCGAGTACTTTATTGTTACAAAATTTCCAGGTTTTATGACGCTCCAGTAACAAGTTACAAGCATTTGTATGTTGCAAACTTGGATAGGTGTAGGACGTACCGTATAGAAGTTAGGGCCATTTGAAGTTTTATTAGTGTTTGATTTGGGACTCAAGGGTAGCATAGCTTTGAGCGATAGCTTAAATTGACAAGAGGCTCGAGTACTTTATTGTTACAAAATTTCAAGGTTTTATGACGCTCCAGTAAAAAGGTACAAGCATTTGTGTGTTGCAAACTTTGATATATGTAGGACGTACCGTATAGGAGTTAGGACCATTTGAAGTTTTATCAGAGTTTGATTTGGCACTCAAGGGTAGCATAGCTTTGAGCGATAGCTTAAATTGACAAGAGGCTCGAATACTTTATTGTTACAAAAGTTCAAGGTCTTATGACGCTCCAGTAAAAAGTTACAAGCATTGGTATTTTGCAAACTTTGATAGGTGTAGGACGTACCGTATAGAAGTTAGCGCCATTTGAAGTTTTATCAGTGTTTGATTTGGGACTCAAGGGTAGCATAGCTTTGAGCGATAGCTTAAATTGACAAGAGGCTCGAGTACTTTATTGTTGCAAAATTTTAAGGTTTCATGACGCTCCAGTAAAAAGTTACTGCGTATTTGTATGTTGAAAACTTTAATAGGTGTAGGACGTACCGTATAGAAGTTAGGGCCATTTGAAGTTTTATCAGTGTTTGATTTGGGACTCTAGGGTAGCATAGTTTTGAGTGATAGCTTAAATTGACAAGAGGCTCGAGTACTTTATTGTTACAAAATTTCAAGGTTTTATGACGCTCCAGTAAAGAGTTACAAGCATTTGTATGTTGCAAACTTTGATATGTGTAGGACGTACCTTATAGAAGTTAGGGACATTTGAAATTTTATCAGTGTTTGATTTGGGACTCAAGGGTAGCATAGCTTTGAGCGATAGGTTAAATTGACAAGTTGCTTGAGTACTTTATTGTTACAAAATTTCATGGTTTTATGACGCTCCAGTAAAAAGTGACAAGCATTTGTGTGTTGCTAACTTTGAGAGGTGTAGGACGTACCGTATAGAAGTTAGGGCCATTTAAAGTTTTACCAGTGTTTGATTTGGGACTCAAGGGTAGCATAGCTTTGAGCGATAGCTTAAATTGACAAGAGCCCCGAGTACTTTATTGTTACAAAATTTCAAGGTTTTATGACGCTCCAGTAAAAAGTTTCAAGCATTTGTATGTTGCAAACTTTGATAGGTGTAGGACGTACCGTATAGAAATTAGTGCCATTTGAAGTTTTATCAGTGTTTGATTTGGGACTCAAGGGTAACATAGCTTTGAGCGATAACTTAAATTGGCAAGAGGCACGAGTACTTTATTGTTACAAAATTTCAAGGTTTTATGACGCTCCAGTAAAAAGTTACAAGCATTTGTATGTTGCGAACTTTGATAGGTGTAGGACGTACCGTATAGAAGTTAGGGCCATTTGAAGTTTTATAATTGTTTGATTTTTGACTAAAGGGTAGCATAGCTTTGAGTGATAGCTTAAATTGACAAGAAGCCCGAGTACTTCATTGTTACAAAATTTCAAGGTTTTATGACGGTCCAGTAAAAAGTTACAAGCATTTGTATGTTGCAAACTTTGATAGGTGTAGGACGTACCGTATAGAAGTTAGGGCCATTTGAAATTTTATCAGTGTTTGATATGGGACTCAAGGGTAACATAGCTTTGAGCGATAACTTAAATTGACAAGAGGCACGAGTACTTTATTGTTACAAAATTTCAAGGTTTTATGACGCTCCAGTAAAAACTTACAAGCATTTGTATGTTGCAAACTTTGATAGGTGTAGGACGTGCCGTATAGAAGTTAGGGCCATTTGAAGTTTTATCAGTGTTTGATTTGGGACTCAAGGGTAGCATAGCTTTGAGCGATAGCTTAAATTGACACGAGGCTCGAGTACTTTATTGTTACAAAATTTCAAGGTTTTATGACGCTCCAGTAAAAAGGTACAAGCATTTGTGTGTTGCAAACTTTGATAGGTGTAGGACGTACCGTATAGAAGTTAGCGCCATTTGAAGTTTTATCAGTGTTTGATTTGGGACTCAAGGGTAGCATAGCTTTGCGCGATAGCTTAAATTGACAAGAGGCTCGAGTACTTTATTGTTACATAATTTCAAGGTTTTATGACGCTCCAGTAAAAAATTACTGCGCATTTGTATGTTGCGAACTTTGATAGGTGTAGGACGTACCGTATAGAAGTTAGGGCCATTTGAAATTTTATAAGTGTTTGATTTGGGACTCAAGGATAGCATAGCTTTGAGTGATAACTTAAATTGACAAGAGTAGCATAGCTTTGAGCGATAGCTTAAATTGACAAGAGGCCGAAGTACTTTATTGTTACAAAATTTCAAGGTTTTATGAGGCTCCAGTAAAAAGTTACAAGCATTTGTATGTTGCAAACTTTGATAGGTGTAGGACGTACTGTATAGAAGTTAGGACCATTTGAAGTTTTATCAGAGTTTGATTTGGCACTCAAGGGTAGCATAGCTTTGAGCGATAGCTTAAATTGACAAGAGGCTCGAATACTTTATTGTTACAAAAGTTCAAGGTCTTATGACGCTCCAGTAAAAAGTTACAAGCATTGGAATGTTGCAAACTTTGATAGGTGTCGGACGTACCGTATAGAAGTTAGGGCCATTTGAAGTTTTAGCAGTGTTTGATTTGGGACTCAAGGGTAGCATAGCTTTGAGCGATAGCTTAAATTGACAAGAGGCCCGAGTACTTTATTGTTAGAAAATTTCAAGGTTTTATGACGCTCCAGTAAAAAGTTACAAGCATTTGTATGTTGCAAACTTTGATAGGTGTAGGACGTACCGTATAGAAGTTAGGGCCATTTGAAGTTTTATCAGTGTTTGATTTGGGACTCAAGGGTAACATAGCTTTGAGCGATAACTTAAATTGACAAGAGGCACCAGTACTTTATTGTTACAAAATTTCAAGGTTTTATGACGCTCCAGTAAAAAATTACTGCGCATTTGTATGTTGCGAACTTTGATAGGTGTAGGACGTACCGTATAGAAGTTAGGGCCATTTGAAGTTTTATAATTGTTTGATTTGGGACTCAAGGGTAGCATAGCTTTGAGTGATAGCTTAAATTGACAAGAGGCCCGAGTACTTTATTATTACAAAATTTCAAGGTTTTATGACGCTCCAGTAAAAAGTTACAAGCATTTGTATGTTGCAAACTTTGATAGGTCTAGGACGTACCGTATAGAAGTTAGGGCCATTTGAAGTTTTATCAGTGTTTGATTTGGGACTCAAGGGTAACATAGCTTTGAGCGATAACTTAAATTGACAAGAGGCACCAGTACTTTATTGTTACAAAATTTCAAGGTTTTATGACGCTCCAGTAAAAAATTACTGCGCATTTGTATGTTGCGAACTTTGATAGGTGTAGGACGTACCGTATAGAAGTTAGGGCCATTTGAAGTTTTATAATTGTTTGATTTGGGACTCAAGGGTAGCATAGCTTTGAGTGATAGCTTAAATTGACAAGAGGCCCGAGTACTTTATTATTACAAAATTTCAAGGTTTTATGACGCTCCAGTAAAAAGTTACAAGCATTGGTATTTTGCAAACTTTGATAGGTGTAGGACGTACCGTATAGAAGTTAGCGCCATTTGAAGTTTTATCAGTGTTTGATTTGGGACTCAAGGGTAGCATAGCTTTGAGCGATAGCTTAAATTGACAAGAGACTCGAGTACTTTATTGTTGCAAAATTTTAAGGTTTCATGACGCTCCAGTAAAAAGTTACTGCATATTTGTATGTTGAAAACTTTGATAGGTGTAGGACGTACCGTATAGAAGTTAGGGCCGTTTGAAGTTTTATCAGTGTTTGATTTGGGACTCTAGGGTAGCATAGTTTTGAGTGATAGCTTAAATTGACAAGAGGCTCGAGTACTTTATTGTTACAAAATTTCAAGGTTTTATGACGCTCCAGTAAAGAGTTACAAGCATTTGTATGTTGCAAACTTTGATATGTGTAGAACGTACCTTATAGAAGTTAGGGACATTTGAAATTTTATCAGTGTTTGATTTCGGACTCAAGGGTAGCATAGCTTTGAGCGATAGCTTAAATTGACAAGAGCCCCGAGTACTTTATTGTTACAAAATTTCAAGGTTTTATGACGCTCCAGTAAAAAGTTTCAAGCATTTGTATGTTGCAAACTTTGATAGGTGTAGGACGTACCGTATAGAAGTTAGTGCCATTTGAAGTTTTATCAGTGTTTGATTTGGGACTCAAGGATAACATAGCTTTGAGCGATAACTTAAATTGACAAGAGGCACGAGTACTTTATTGTTACAAAATTTCAAGGTTTTATGACGCTCCAGTAAAAAGTTACAAGCATTTGTATGTTGCAAACTTGGATAGGTGTAGGACGTACCGTATAGAAGTTAGGGCCATTTGAAGTTTTATTAGTGTTTGATTTGGGACTCAAGGGTAGCATAGCTTTGAGCGATAGCTTAAATTGACAAGAGGCTCGAGTACTTTATTGTTACAAAATTTCAAGGTTTTATGACGCTCCAGTAAAAAGGTACAATCATTTGTGTGTTGCAAACTTTGATATATGTAGGACGTACCGTATAGGAGTTAGGACCATTTGAAGTTTTATCAGAGTTTGATTTGGCACTCAAGGGTAGCATAGCTTTGAACGATAGCTTAAATTGACAAGAGGCTCGAGTACTTTATTGTTACAAAAGTTCAAGGTCTTATGACGCTCCAGTAAAAAGTTACAAGCATTGGTATTTTGCAAACTTTGATAGGTGTAGGACGTACCGTATAGAAGTTAGCGCCATTTGAAGTTTTATCAGTGTTTGATTTGGGATTCAAGGGTAGCATAGCTTTGAGCGATAGCTTAAATTGACAAGAGGCTCAAGTACTTTATTGTTGCAAAATTTTAAGGTTTCATGACGCTCCAGTAAAAAGTTACTGCGTATTTGTATGTTGAAAACTTTGATAGGTGTAGGACGTACCGTATAGAAGTTAGGACCATTTGAAGTTTTATCAGAGTTTGATTTGGCACTCAAGGGTAGCATAGCTTTGAGCGATGGCTTAAATTGACAAGAGGCTCGAGTACTTTATTGTTACAAAAGTTCAAGGTCTTATGACGCTCCAGTAAAAAGTTACAAGCATTGGTATTTTGCAAACTTTTGATAGGTGTAGGACGTACCGTATAGAAGTTAGCGCCATTTGAAGTTTTATCAGTGTTTGATTTGGGACTCAAGGGTAGCATAGCTTTGAGCGATAGCTTATATTGACAAGAGGCTCGAGTACTTTATTGTTGCAAAATTTTAAGGTTTCATGACGCTCCAGTAAAAAGTTACTGCGTATTTGTATGTTGAAAACTTTGATAGGTGTAGGACGTACCGTATAGAAGTTAGGGCCATTTGAAGTTTTATCAGTGTTTGATTTGGGACTCTAGGGTAGCATAGTTTTGAGTGATAGCTTAAATTGACAAGAGGCTCGAGTACTTTATTGTTACAAAATTTCAAGGTTTTATGACGCTCCAGTAAAGAGTTACAAGCATTTGTATGTTGCAAACTTTGATATGTGTAGGACGTACCTTATAGAAGTTAGGGACATTTGAAATTTTATCAGTGTTTGATTTGGGACTCAAGGGTAGCATAGCTTTGAGCGATAGGATAAATTTACAAGTTGCTTGAGTACTTTTTTGTTACAAAATTTCAAGGTTTTATGACGCTCCAGTAAAAAGTTTCAAGCATTTGTATGTTGCAAACTTTGATAGGTGTAGGACGTACCGTATAGAAGTTAGGGCCATTTGAAGTTTTATCAGTGTTTGATTTGGGACTCAAGGGTAACATAGCTTTGAGCGATAACTTAAATTGACAAGAGGCACGAGTACTTTATTGTTACAAAATTTCAAGGTTTTATGACGCTCCAGTAAAAAGGTACAAGCATTTGTGTGTTGCAAACTTTGATAGCTGTAGGACGTACCGTATAGAAGTTAGCGCCATTTGAAGTTTTATCAGTGTTTGATTTGGGACTCAACGGTAGCATAGCTTTGCGCGATAGCTTAAATTGACAAGAGGCTCGAGTACTTTATTGTTACATAATTTCAAGGTTTTATGACGCTCCAGTAAAAAATTACTGCGCATTTGTATGTTGCGAACTTTGATAAGTGTAGGACGTACCGTATAGAAGTTAGGGCCATTTGAAGTTTTATAAGTGTTTGATTTGGGACTCAAGGATAGCATAGCTTTGAGTGATAGCTTAAATTGACAAGAGTAGCATAGCTTTGAGCGATAGCTTAAATTGACAAGAGGCCGAAGTACTTTATTGTTACAAAATTTCAAGGTTTTATGAGGCTCCAGTAAAAAGTTACAAGCATTTGTATGTTGCAAACTTTGATAGGTGTAGGACGTACTGTATAGAAGTTAGGACCATTTGAAGTTTTATCAGTGTTTGATTTGTGACTCAAGGGTAGCATAGCTTTGAGCGTTAGCTTAAATTGACAAGAGGCTCGAGTACTTTATTGTTACAAAATTTCAAGGTTTTATGACGCTCCAGTAAAAAATTACTGCGCATTTGTATGTTGCGAACTTTGATAGGTGTAGGACGTACCGTATAGAAGTTAGGGCCATCTGAAGTTTTATCAGTGTTTGATTTGGGACTCAAGGGTAGCATAGCTTTGAGCGATAGCTTAAATTGACAAGAGTAGCATAGCTTTGAGCGATAGCTTAAATTGACAAGAGGCCGAAGTACTTTATTGTTACAAAATTTCAAGGTTTTATGAGGCTCCAGTAAAAAGTTACAAGCATTTGTATGTTGCAAACTTTGATAGGTGTAGGACGTACTGTATAGAAGTTAGGACCATTTGAAGTTTTATCAGTGTTTGATTTGTGACTCAAGGGTAGCATAGCTTTGAGCGTTAGCTTAAATTGACAAGAGGCTCGAGTACTTTATTGTTACAAAATTTCAAGGTTTTATGACGCTCCAGTAAAAAATTACTGCGCATTTGTATATTGCGAACTTTGATAGGTGTAGGACGTACCGTATAGAAGTTAGGGCCATCTGAAGTTTTATCAGTGTTTGATTTGGGACTCAAGGGTAGCATAGCTTTGAGCGATAGCTTAAATTGACAAGAGGCTCGAGTACTTTATTGTTACAAAATTTCCAGGTTTTATGACGCTCCAGTAAAAAGTTACAAGCATTTGTATGTTGCAAACTTGGATAGGTGTAGGACGTACCGTATAGAAGTTAGGGCCATTTGAAGTTTTATTAGTGTTTGATTTGGGACTAAAGGGTAGCATAGCTTTGAGCGATAGCTTAAATTGACAAGAGGCTCGAGTACTTTATTGTTACAAAATTTCAAGGTTTTATGACGCTCCAGTAAAAAGGTACAAGCATTTGTGTGTTGCAAACTTTGATATATGTAGGACGTACCGTATAGGAGTTAGGACCATTTGAAGTTTTATCAGAGTTTGATTTGGCACTCAAGGGTAGCATAGCTTTGAGCGATAGCTTAAATTGACAAGAGGCTCGAGTACTTTATTGTTACAAAAGTTCAAGGTCTTATGACGCTCCAGTAAAAAGTTACAAGCATTGGTATTTTGCAAACTTTGATAGGTGTAGGACGTACCGTATAGAAGTTAGCGCCATTTGAAGTTTTATCAGTGTTTGATTTGGGACTCAAGGGTAGCATAGCTTTGAGCGATAGCTTAAATTGACAAGAGGCTCGAGTACTTTATTGTTGCAAAATTTTAAGGTTTCATGACGCTCCAGTAAAAAGTTACTGCGTATTTGTATGTTGAAAACTTTGATAGGTGTAGGACGTACCGTATAGAAGTTAGGGCCATTTGAAGTTTTATCAGTGTTTGATTTGGGACTCTAGGGTAGCATAGTTTTGAGTGATAGCTTAAATTGACAAGAGGCTCGAGTACTTTATTGTTACAAAATTTCAAGGTTTTATGACGCTCCAGTAAAGAGTTACAAGCATTTGTATGTTGCAAACTTTGATATGTGTAGGACGTACCTTATAGAAGTTAGGGACATTTGAAATTTTATCAGTGTTTGATTTGGGACTCAAGGGTAGCATAGCTTTGAGCGATAGGTTAAATTGGCAAGTTGCTTGAGTACTTTATTGTTACAAAATTTCATGGTTTTATGACGCTCCAGTAAAAAGTGACAAGCATTTGTGTGTTGCTAACTTTGAGAGGTGTAGGACGTACCGTATAGAAGTTAGGGCCATTTGAAGTTTTACCAGTGTTTGATTTGGGACTCAAGGGTAGCATAGCTTTGAGCGATAGCTTAAATTGACAAGAGCCCCGAGTACTTTATTGTTACAAAATTTCAAGGTTTTATGACGCTCCAGTAAAAAGTTTCAAGCATTTGTATGTTGCAAACTTTGATAGGTGTAGGACGTACCGTATAGAAGTTAGTGCCATTTGAAGTTTTATCAGTGTTTGATTTGGGACTCAAGGGTAACATAGCTTTGAGCGATAACTTAAATTGACAAGAGGCACGAGTACTTTATTGTTACAAAATTTCAAGTTTTTATGACGCTCCAGTAAAAAGTTACAAGCATTTGTATGTTGCGAACTTTGATAGGTGTAGGACGTACCGTATAGAAGTTAGGGCCATTTGAAGTTTTATAATTGTTTGATTTTTGACTTAAGGGTAGCATAGCTTTGAGTGATAGCTTAAATTGACAAGAAGCCCGAGTACTTTATTGTTACAAAATTTCAAGGTTTTATGACGGTCCAGTAAAAAGTTACAAGCATTTGTATGTTGCAAACTTTGATAGGTGTAGGACGTACAGTATAGAAGTTAGGGCCATTTGAAATTTTATCAGTGTTTGATATGGGACTCAAGGGTAACATAGCTTTGAGCGATAACTTAAATTGACAAGAGGCACGAGTACTTTATTGTTACAAAATTTCAAGGTTTTATGACGCTCCAGTAAAAACTTACAAGCATTTGTATGTTGCAAACTTTGATAGGTGTAGGACGTGCCGTATAGAAGTTAGGGCCATTTGAAGTTTTATCAGTGTTTGATTTGGGACTCAAGGGTAGCATAGCTTTGAGCGATAGCTTAAATTGACACGAGGCTCGAGTACTTTATTGTTACAAAATTTCAAGGTTTTATGACGCTCCAGTAAAAAGGTACAAGCATTTGTGTGTTGCAAACTTTGATAGGTGTAGGACGTACCGTATAGATGTTAGCGCCATTTGAAGTTTTATCAGTGTTTGATTTGGGACTCAAGGGTAGCATAGCTTTGCGCGATAGCTTAAATTGACAAGAGGCTCGAGTACTTTATTGTTACATAATTTCAAGGTTTTATGACGCTCCAGTAAAAAATTACTGCGCATTTGTATGTTGCGAACTTTGATAGGTGTAGGACGTACCGTATAGAAGTTAGGGCCATTTGAAGTTTTATAAGTGTTTGATTTGGGACTCAAGGATAGCATAGCTTTGAGTGATAACTTAAATTGACAAGAGTAGCATAGCTTTGAGCGATAGCTTAAATTGACAAGAGGCCGAAGTACTTTATTGTTACAAAATTTCAAGGTTTTATGAGGCTCCAGTAAAAAGTTACAAGCATTTGTATGTTGCAAACTTTGATAGGTGTAGGACGTACTGTATAGAAGTTAGGACCATTTGAAGTTTTATCAGTGTTTGATTTGTGACTCAAGGGTAGCATAGCTTTGAGTGATAACTTAAATTGACAAGAGTAGCATAGCTTTGAGCGATAGCTTAAATTGACAAGAGGCCGAAGTACTTTATTGTTACAAAATTTCAAGGTTTTATGACGCTCCAGTAAAAAGTTTGACGCCCCAGTAAAAAGTTAGAAGCATTTGTATGTTGCAAACTTTGATAGGTGTAGGACGTACCGTATAGAAGTTAGGGCCATTTGAAGTTTTAGCAGTGTTTGATTTGGGACTCAAGGGTAGCATAGCTTTGAGCGATAGCTTAAATTGACAAGAGGCCCGAGTACTTTATTGTTAGAAAATTTCAAGGTTTTATGACGCTCCAGTAAAAAGTTACAAGCATTTGTATGTTGCAAACTTTGATAGGTGTAGGACGTACCGTATAGAAGTTAGGGCCATTTGAAGTTTTATCAGTGTTTGATTTGGGACTCAAGGGTAACATAGCTTTGAGCGATAACTTAAATTGACAAGAGGCACCAGTACTTTATTGTTACAAAATTTCAAGGTTTTATGACGCTCCAGTAAAAAATTACTGCGCATTTGTATGTTGCGAACTTTGATAGGTGTAGGACGTACCGTATAGAAGTTAGGGCCATTTGAAGTTTTATAATTGTTTGATTTGGGACTCAAGGGTAGCATAGCTTTGAGTGATAGCTTAAATTGACAAGAGGCCCGAGTACTTTATTATTACAAAATTTCAAGGTTTTATGACGCTCCAGTAAAAAGTTACAAGCATTTGTATATTGCAAACTTTGATAGGTGTAGGACGTACCGTATAGAAGTTAGGGCCATTTGAAGTTTTATCAGTGTTTGATTTGGGACTCAAGGGTAACATAGCTTTGAGCGATAACTTAAATTGACAAGAGGCACCAGTACTTTATTGTTACAAAATTTCAGGGTTTTATGACGCTCCAGTAAAAAATTACTGCGCATTTGTATGCTGCGAACTTTGATAGGTGTAGGACGTACCGTATAGAAGTTAGGGCCATTTGAAGTTTTATAATTGTTTGATTTCGGACTCAAGGGTAGCATAGCTTTGAGTGATAGCTTAAATTGACAAGAGGCCCGAGTACTTTATTATTAGAAAATTTCAAGGTTTTATGACGCTCCAGTAGAAAGTTACAAGCATTTGTATGTTGCAAACTTTGATAGGTGTAGGACGTACCGTATAGAAGTTAGGGCCATTTGAAGTTTTATCAGTGTTTGATTTGGGACTCAAGGGTAGCCTAGCTTTGAGCGATAGCTTAAATTGACAAGAGGCTCGAGTACTTTATTGTTACAAAATTTCCAGGTTTTATGACGCTCCAGTAAAAAGTTACAAGCATTTGTATGTTGCAATCTTGGATAGGTGTAGGACGTACCGTATAGAAGTTAGGGCCATTTGAAGTTTTATTAGTGTTTGATTTGGGACTCAAGGGTAGCATAGCTTTGAGCGATAGCTTAAATTGACAAGAGGCTCGAGTACTTTATTGTTACAAAATTTCAAGGTTTTATGACGCTCCAGTAAAAAGGTACAAGCATTTGTGTGTTGCAAACTTTGATATATGTAGGACGTACCGTATAGGAGTTAGGACCATTTGAAGTTTTATCAGAGTTTGATTTGGCACTCAAGGGTATCATAGCTTTGAGCGATAGCTTAAATTGACAAGAGGCTCGAGTACTTTATTGTTACAAAAGTTCAAGGTCTTATGACGCTCCAGTAAAAAGTTACAAGCATTGGTATTTTGCAAACTTTGATAGGTGTAGGACGTACCGTATAGAAGTTAGCGCCATTTGAAGTTTTATCAGTGTTTGATTTGGGACTCAAGGGTAGCATAGCTTTGAGCGATAGCTTAAATTGACAAGAGGCTCGAGTACTTTATTGTTGCAAAATTTTAAGGTTTCATGACGCTCCAGTAAAAAGTTACTGCGTATTTGTATGTTGAAAACTTTGATAGGTGTAGGACGTACCGTATAGAAGTTAGGGCCGTTTGAAGTTTTATCAGTGTTTGATTTGGGACTCTAGGGTAGCATAGTTTTGAGTGATAGCTTAAATTGACAAGAGGCTCGAGTACTTTATTGTTACAAAATTTCAAGGTTTTATGACGCTCCAGTAAAGAGTTACAAGCATTTGTATGTTGCAAACTTTGATATGTGTAGGTCGTACCTTATAGAAGTTAGGGACATTTGAAGTTTTATCAGTGTTTGATTTGGGACTCAAGGGTAGCATAGCTTTGAGCGATAGCTTAAATTGACAAGAGCCCCGAGTACTTTATTGTTACAAAATTTCAAGGTTTTATGACGCTCCAGTAAAAAGTTTCAAGCATTTGTATGTTGCAAACTTTGATATGTGTAGGACGTACCGTATAGAACTTAGTGCCATTTAAATTTTATCAGTGTTTGATTTGGGACTCAAGGGTAACATAGCTTTGAGCGATAACTTAAATTGACAAGAGGCACGAGTACTTTATTGTTACAAAATTTCAAGGTTTTATGACGCTCCAGTAAAAAGGTACAATCATTTGTGTGTTGCAAACTTTGATATATGTAGGACGTACCGTATAGGAGTTAGGACCATTTGAAGTTTTATCAGAGTTTGATTTGGCACTCAAGGGTAGCATAGCTTTGAACGATAGCTTAAATTGACAAGAGGCTCGAGTACTTTATTGTTACAAAAGTTCAAGGTCTTATGACGCTCCAGTAAAAAGTTACAAGCATTGGTATTTTGCAAACTTTGATAGGTGTAGGACGTACCGTATAGAAGTTAGCGCCATTTGAAGTTTTATCAGTGTTTGATTTGGGACTCAAGGGTAGCATAGCTTTGAGCGATAGCTTAAATTGACAAGAGCCTCAAGTACTTTATTGTTGCAAAATTTTAAGGTTTCATGACGCTCCAGTAAAAAGTTACTGCGTATTTGTATGTTGAAAACTTTGATAGGTGTAGGACGTACCGTATAGAAGTTAGGGCCATTTGAAGTTTTATCAGTGTTTGATTTGCGACTCAAGGGTAGCATAGCTTTGCGCGATAGCTTAAATTGACAAGAGGCTCGAGTACTTTATTGTTACAAAATTTCAAGGTTTTATGACGCTCCAGTAAAAAGGTGCAAGCATTTGTGTGTTGCAAACTTTGATAGGTGTAGGACGTACCGTATAGAAGTTAGCGCCATTTGAAGTTTTATCAGTGTTTGATTTGGGACTCAAGAGTAGGATAGCTTTGCGCGATAGCTTAAATTGACAAGAGGCTCGAGTACTTTATTGTTACATAATTTCAAGGTTTTATGACGCTCCAGTAAAAAATTACTGCGCATTTGTATGTTGCGAACTTTGATAGGTGTAGGACGTGCCGTATAGAAGTTAGGGCCATTTGAAGTTTTATCAGTGTTTGATTTGGGACTCAAGGGTAGCATAGCTATGAGCGATAGCTTAAATTGACACGAGGCTCGAGTACTTTATTGTTACAAAATTTCAAGGTTTTATGACGCTCCAGTAAAAAGGTACAAGCATTTGTGTGTTGCAAACTTTGATAGGTGTAGGACGTACCGTATAGAAGTTAGCGCCATTTGAAGTTTTATCAGTGTTTGATTTGGGACTCAAGAGTAGCATAGCTTTGCGCTATAGCTTAAATTGACAAGAGGCTCGAGTACTTTATTGTTACATAATTTCAAGGTTTTATGACGCTCCAGTAAAAAATTACTGCGAATTTGTATGTTGCGAACTTTGATAGGTGTAGGACGTACCGTATAGAAGTTAGGACCATTTGAAGTTTTATAAGTGTTTGATTTGGGACTCAAGGATAGCATAGCTTTGAGTGATAACTTAAATTGACAAGAGTAGCATAGCTTTGAGCGATAGCTTAAATTGACAAGAGGCTCGAGTACTTTATTGTTACAAAATTTCAAGGTTTTATGACGCTCCAGTAAAAAGTTACAAGCATTTGTATGTTGCAAACTTTGATAGGTGTAGGACGTACCGTATAGAAGTTAGGGCCATTTGAAGTTTTATCAGTGTTTGATTTGGGACTCAAGGGTAACATAGCTTTGAGCGATAACTTAAATTGACAAGAGGCACGAGTACTTTATTGTTACAAAATTTCAAGGTTTTATGACGCTCCAGTAAAAACTTACAAGCATTTGTATGTTGCAAACTTTGATAGGTGTAGGACGTACTGTATAGAAGTTAGGGCCATCTGAAGTTTTATCAGTGTTTGATTTGGGACTCAAGGGTAGCATAGCTTTGAGCGATAGCTTAAATTGACAAGAGGCTCGAGTACTTTATTGTTACAAAATTTCAAGGTTTTATGACGCTCCAGTAAAAAGGTACAATCATTTGTGTGTTGCAAACTTTGATATATGTAGGACGTACCGTATAGGAGTTAGGACCATTTGAAGTTTTATCAGAGTTTGATTTGGCACTCAAGGGTAGCATAGCTTTGAACGATAGCTTAAATTGACAAGAGGCTCGAGTACTTTATTGTTACAAAAGTTCAAGGTCTTATGACGCTCCAGTAAAAAGTTACAAGCATTGGTATTTTGCAAACTTTGATAGGTGTAGGACGTACCGTATAGAAGTTAGCGCCATTTGAAGTTTTATCAGTATTTGATTTGGGACTCAAGGGTAGCATAGCTTTGAGCGATAGCTTAAATTGACAAGAGGCTCAAGTACTTTATTGTTGAAAAATTTTAAGGTTTCATGACGCTCCAGTAAAAAGTTACTGCGTATTTGTATGTTGAAAACTTTGATAGGTGTAGGACGTACCGTATAGAAGTTAGGGCCATTTGAAGTTTTATCAGTGTTTGATTTGGGACTCTAGGGTAGCATAGTTTTGAGTGATAGCTTAAATTGACAAGAGGCTCGAGTACTTTATTGTTACAAAATTTCAAGGTTTTATGACGCTCCAGTAAAGAGTTACAAGCATTTGTATGTTGCAAACTTTGATATGTGTAGGACGTACCTTATAGAAGTTAGGGACATTTGAAATTTTATCAGTGTTTGATTTGGGACTCAAGGGTAGCATAGCTTTGAGCGATAGGTTAAATTGACAAGTTCCTTGAGTACTTTATTGTTACAAAATTTCATGGTTTTATGACGCTCCAGTAAAAAGTGACAAGCATTTGTATGTTGCTAACTTTGAGAGGTGTAGGACGTACCGTATAGAAGTTAGGGCCATTTGAAGTTTTACCAGTGTTTGATTTGGGACTCAAGGGTAGCATAGCTTTGAGCGATAGCTTAAATTGACAAGAGCCCCGAGTTCTTTATTGTTACAAAATTTCAAGGTTTTATGACGCTCCAGTAAAAAGTTTCAAGCATTTGTATGTTGCAAACTTTGATAGGTGTAGGACGTACCGTATAGAAGTTAGGGCCATTTGAAGTTTTATCAGTGTTTGATTTGGGACTCAAGGGTAACATAGCTTTGAGCGATAACTTAAATTGACAAGAGGCACGAGTACTTTATTGTTACAAAATTTCAAGGTTTTATGACGCTCCAGTAAAAAGTTACAAGCATTTGTATGTTGCGAACTTTGATAGGTGTAGGACGTACCGTATAGAAGTTAGGCCCATTTGAAGTTTTATAATTGTTTGATTTTTGACTCAAGGGTAGGATAGCTTTGAGTGATAGCTTAAATTGACAAGAAGCCCGAGTACTTTATTGTTACAAAATTTCAAGGTTTTATGACGCTCCAGTAAAAAGTTACAAGCATTTGTATGTTGCAAACTTTGATAGGTGTAGGACGTACCGTATAGAAGTTAGGGCCATTTGAAATTTTATCAGTGTTTGATATGGGACTCAAGGGTAACATAGCTTTGAGCGATAACTTAAATTGACAAGAGGCACGAGTACTTTATTGTTACAAAATTTCAAGGTTTTATGACGCTCCAGTAAAAACTTACAAGCATTTGTATGTTGCAAACTTTGATAGGTGTAGGACGTGCCGTATAGAAGTTAGGGCCATTTGAAGTTTTATCCGTTTTTGATTTGGGACTCAAGGGTAGCATAGCTTTGAGCGATAGCTTAAATTGACACGAGGCTCGAGTACTTTATTGTTACAAAATTTCAAGGTTTTATGACGCTCCAGTAAAAAGGTACAAGCATTTATGTGTTGCAAACTTTGATAGGTGTAGGACGTACCGTATAGAAGTTAGCGCCATTTGAAGTTTTTTCAGTGTTTGATTTGGGACTCAAGGGTAGCATAGCTTTGCGCGATAGCTTAAATTGACAAGAGGCTCGAGTACTTTATTGTTACATAATTTCAAGGTTTTATGACGCTCCAGTAAAAAATTACTGCGCATTTGTATGTTGCGAACTTTGATAGGTGTAGGACGTACCGTATAGAAGTTAGGGCCATTTGAAGTTTTATAAGTGTTTGATTTGGGACTCAAGGATAGCATAGCTTTGAGTGATAGCTTAAATTGACAAGAGTAGCATAGCTTTGAGCGATAGCTTAAATTGACAAGAGGCCGAAGTACTTTATTGTTACAAAATTTCAAGGTTTTATGACGCTCCAGTAAAAAGTTTGACGCTCCAGTAAAAAGTTAGAAGCATTTGTATGTTGCAAACTTTGATAGGTGTAGGACGTACCGTATAGAAGTTAGGGCCATTTGAAGTTTTATAAGTGTTTGATTTGGGACTCAAGGGTAGCATAGCTTTGAGCGATAGCTTAAATTGACAAGAGGCTCGAGTACTTTATTGTTACAAAATTTCAAGGTTTTATGACGCTCCAGTAAAAAGTTACAAGCATTTGTATGTTGCAAACTTTGATAGGTGTAGGACGTACCGTATAGAAGTTAGGCCCATTTGAAGTTTTATAATTGTTTGATTTTTGACTCAAGGGTAGGATAGCTTTGAGTGATAGCTTAAATTGACAAGAGGCCCGAGTACTTTATTGTTACAAAATTTCAAGGTTTTATGACGCTCCAGTAAAAAGTTACAAGCATTTGTATGTTGCAAACTTTGATAGGTGTAGGACGTACCGTATAGAAGTTAGGGCCATTTGAAATTTTATCAGTGTTTGATATGGGACTCAAGGGTAACATAGCTTTGAGCGATAACTTAAATTGACAAGAGGCACGAGTACTTTATTGTTACAAAATTTCAAGGTTTTATGACGCTCCAGTAAAAACTTACAAGCATTTGTATGTTGCAAACTTTGATAGGTGTAGGACGTGCCGTATAGAAGTTAGGGCCATTTGAAGTTTTATCCGTTTTTGATTTGGGACTCAAGGGTAGCATAGCTTTGAGCGATAGCTTAAATTGACACGAGGCTCGAGTACTTTATTGTTACAAAATTTCAAGGTTTTATGACGCTCCAGTAAAAAGGTACAAGCATTTATGTGTTGCAAACTTTGATAGGTGTAGGACGTACCGTATAGAAGTTAGCGCCATTTGAAGTTTTTTCAGTGTTTGATTTGGGACTCAAGGGTAGCATAGCTTTGCGCGATAGCTTAAATTGACAAGAGGCTCGAGTACTTTATTGTTACATAATTTCAAGGTTTTATGACGCTCCAGTAAAAAATTACTGCGCATTTGTATGTTGCGAACTTTGATAGGTGTAGGACGTACCGTATAGAAGTTAGGGCCATTTGAAGTTTTATAAGTGTTTGATTTGGGACTCAAGGGTAGCATAGCTTTGAGTGATAGCTTAAATTGACAAGAGTAGCATAGCTTTGAGCGATAGCTTAAATTGACAAGAGGCCGAAGTACTTTATTGTTACAAAATTTCAAGGTTTTATGACGCTCCAGTAAAAAGTTTGACGCTCCAGTAAAAAGTTAGAAGCATTTGTATGTTGCAAACTTTGATAGGTGTAGGACGTACCGTATAGAAGTTAGGGCCATTTGAAGTTTTATAAGTGTTTGATTTGGGACTCAAGGGTAGCATAGCTTTGAGCGATAGCTTAAATTGACAAGAGGCTCGAGTACTTTATTGTTACAAAATTTCAAGGTTTTATGACGCTCCAGTAAAAAGTTACAAGCATTTGTATGTTGCAAACTTTGATAGGTGTAGGACGTACCGTATAGAAGTTAGCGCCATTTGAAGTTTTATAAGTGTTTGATTTGGGACTCAAGGGTAGCATAGCTTTGAGTGATAGCTTAAATTGACAAGAGGCCCGAGTACTTTATTGTTACAAAATTTCAAGGTTTTATGACGCTCCAGTAAAAAGTTTCAAGCATTTGTATGTTGCAAACTTTGATAGGTGTAGGACGTACCGTATAGAAGTTAGTGCCATTTGAAGTTTTATCAGTGTTTGATTTGGGACTCAAGGGTAACATAGCTTTGAGCGATAACTTAAATTGACAAGAGGCACGAGTACTTTATTGTTACAAAATTTCAAGGTTTTATGACGCTCCAGCAAAAAGTTACAAGCATTTGTATGTTGCGAACTTTGATAGGTGTAGGACGTACCGTATAGAAGTTAGGGCCATTTGAAGTTTTATAATTGTTTGATTTTTGACTAAAGGGTAGCATAGCTTTGAGTGATAGCTTAAATTGTCAAGAAGCCCGAGTACTTTATTGTTACAAAATTTCAAGGTTTTATGACGGTCCAGTAAAAAGTTACAAGCATTTGTATGTTGCAAACTTTGTTAGGTGTAGGACGTGCCGTATAGAAGTTAGGGCCATTTGAAGTTTTATCAGTGTTTGATTTGGGACTCAAGGGTAGCATAGCTTTGAGCGATAGCTTAAATTGACACGAGGCTCGAGTACTTTATTGTTACAAAATTTCAAGGTTTTATGACGCTCCAGTAAAAAGGTACAATCATTTGTGTGTTGCAAACTTTGATAGGTGTAGGACGTACCGTATAGAAGTTAGCGCCATTTGAAGTTTTATCAGTGTTTGATTTGGGACTCAAGAGTAGCATAGCTTTGCGCGATAGCTTAAATTGACAAGAGGCTCGAGTACTTTATTGTTACATAATTTCAAGGTTTTATGACGCTCCAGTAAAAAATTACTGCGCATTTGTATGTTGCGAACTTTGATAGGTGTAGGACGTGCCGTATAGAAGTTAGGGTCATTTGAAGTTTTATAAGTGTTTGATTTGGGACTCAAGGATAGCATAGCTTTGAGTGATAACTTAAATTGACAAGAGTAGCATAGCTTTGAGCGATAGCTTAAATTGACAAGAGGCTCGAGTACTTTATTGTTACAAAATTTCAAGGTTTTATGACGCTCCAGTAAAAAGTTACAAGCATTTGTATGTTGCAAACTTTGATAGGTGTAGGACGTACCGTATAGAAGTTAGGGCCATTTGAAGTTTTATCAGTGTTTGATTTGGGACTCAAGGGTAGCATAACTTTGAGCGATAGCTTAAATTGACAAGAGGCTCGAGTACTTTATTGTTACAAAATTTCCAGGTTTTATGACGCTCCAGTAAAAAGTTACAAGCATTTGTATGTTGCAAACTTGGATAGGTGTAGGACGTACCGTATAGAAGTTAGGGCCATTTGAAGTTTTATTAGTGTTTGATTTGGGACTCAAGGGTAGCATAGCTTTGAGCGATAGCTTAAATTGACAAGAGGCTCGAGTACTTTATTGTTACAAAATTTCCAGGTTTTATGACGCTCCAGTAAAAAGTTACAAGCATTTGTATGTTGCAAACTTGGATAGGTGTAGGACGTACCGTATAGAAGTTAGGGCCATTTGAAGTTTTATTAGTGTTTGATTTGGGACTCAAGGGTAGCATAGCTTTGAGCGATAGCTTAAATTGACAAGAGGCTCGAGTACTTTATTGTTACAAAATTTCAAGGTTTTATGACGCTCCAGTAAAAAGGTACAATCATTTGTGTGTTGCAAACTTTGATATATGTATGACGTACCGTATAGGAGTTAGGACCATTTGAAGTTTTATCAGAGTTTGATTTGGCACTCAAGGGTAGCATAGCTTTGAACGATAGCTTAAATTGACAAGAGGCTCGAGTACTTTATTGTTACAAAATTTCAAGGTTTTATGACGCTCCAGTAAAGAGTTACAAGCATTTGTATGTTGCAAACTTTGATATGTGTAGGACGTACCTTATAGAAGTTAGGGACATTTGAAATTTTATCAGTGTTTGATTTGGGACTCAAGGGTAGCATAGCTTTGAGCGATAGGTTAAATTGACAAGTTCCTTGAGTACTTTATTGTTACAAAATTTCATGGTTTTATGACGCTCCAGTAAAAAGTGACAAGCATTTGTGTGTTGCTAACTTTGAGAGGTGTAGGACGTACCGTATATAAGTTAGGGGCCATTTGAAGTTTTACCAGTGTTTGATTTGGGACTCAAGGGTAGCATAGCTTTGAGCGATAGCTTTAAATTGACAAGAGCCCCGAGTACTTTATTGTTACAAAATTTCAAGGTTTTATGACGCTCCAGTAAAAAGTTTCAAGCATTTGTATGTTGCAAACTTTGATAGGTGTAGGACGTACCGTATAGAAGTTAGGGCCATTTGAAGTTTTATCAGTGTTTGATTTGGGACTCAAGGGTAACATAGCTTTGAGCGATAACTTAAATTGACAAGAGGCACGAGTACTTTATTGTTACAAAATTTCAAGGTTTTATGACGCTCCAGTAAAAAGTTACAAGCATTTGTGTGTTGCGAACTTTGATAGGTGTAGGACGTACCGTATAGAAGTTAGGGCCATTTGAAGTTTTATAATTGTTTGATTTTTGACTCAAGGGTAGCATAGCTTTGAGTGATAGCTTAAATTGACAAGAAGCCCGAGTACTTTATTGTTACAAAATTTCAAGGTTTTATGACGCTCCAGTAAAAAGTTACAAGCATTTGTATGTTGCAAAACTTTGATAGGTGTAGGACGTACCGTATAGAAGTTAGGGCCATTTGAAATTTTATCAGTGTTTGATATGGGACTCAAGGGTAACATAGCTTTGAGCGATAACTTAAATTGACAAGAGGCACGAGTACTTTATTGTTACAAAATTTCAAGGTTTTATGACGCTCCAGTAAAAACTTACAAGCATTTGTATGTTGCAAACTTTGATAGGTGTAGGACGTGCCGTATAGAAGTTAGGGCCATTTGAAGTTTTATCAGTTTTTGATTTGGGACTCAAGGGTAGCATAGCTTTGAGCGATAGCTTAAATTGACACGAGGCTCGAGTACTTTATTGTTACAAAATTTCAAGGTTTTATGACGCTCCAGTAAAAAGGTACAAGCATTTGTGTGTTGCAAACTTTGATAGGTGTAGGACGTACCGTATAGAAGTTAGCGCCATTTGAAGTTTTATCAGTGTTTGATTTGGGACTCAAGGGTAGCATAGCTTTGAGCGATAGCTTAAATTGACAAGAGGCCCGAGTACTTTATTGTTACAAAATTTCAAGGTTTTATGACGCTCCAGTAAAAAATTACTGCGCATTTGTATGTTGCGAACTTTGATAGGTGTAGGACTTACCGTATAGAAGTTAGCGCCATTTGAAGTTTTATCAGTGTTTGATTTGGGACTCAAGGATAGCATAGCTTTGAGTGATAGCTTAAATTGACAAGAGTAGCATAGCTTTGAGCGATAGCTTAAATTGACAAGAGGCCGAAGTACTTTATTGTTACAAAATTTCAAGGTTTTATGACGCTCCAGTAAAAAGTTTGACGCTCCAGTAAAAAGTTAGAAGCATTTGTATGTTGCAAACTTTGATAGGTGTAGGACGTACCGTATAGAAGTTAGGGCCATTTGAAGTTTTAGCAGTGTCTGATTTGGGACTCAAGGGTAGCATAGCTTTGAGCGATAGCTTAAATTGACAAGAGGCCCGAGTACTTTATTGTTAAAAAATTTCAAGGTTTTATGACGCTCCAGTAAAAAGTTACAAGCATTTGTATGTTGCAAACTTTGATAGGTGTAGGACGTACCGTATAGAAATTAGGGCCATTTGAAGTTTTATCAGTGTTTGATTTGGGACTCAAGGGTAACATAGCTTTCAGCGATAACTTAAATTGACAAGAGGCACGAGTACTTTATTGTTACAAAATTTCAAGGTTTTATGACGCTCCAGTAAAAAATTACTGCGCATTTGTATGTTGCGAACTTTGATAGGTGTAGGACGTACCGTATAGAAGTTAGGGCCATTTGAAGTTTTATAAGTGTTTGATTTGGGACTCAAGGGTAGCATAGCTTTGAGTGATAGCTTAAATTGACAAGAGGCCCGAGTACTTTATAGTTACAAAATTTCAAGGTTTTATGACGCTCCAGTAAAAAGTTCCAAGCATTTGTATGTTGCAAACTTTGATAGGTGTAGGACGTACCGTATAGAAGTTAGGGCCATTTGAAGTTTTATCAGTGTTTGATTTGGGACTCAAGGGTAGCATAGCTTTGAGCGATAGCTTAAATTGACAAGAGGCTCGAGTACTTTATTGTTACAAAATTTCAAGGTTTTATGACGCTCCAGTAAAAAGTTACAAGCATTTGTATGTTGCAAACTTTGATAGGTGTAGGACGTACCGTATAGAAGTTAGGGCCATTTGAAGTTTTATAAGTGTTTGATTTGGGACTCAAGGGTAGCATAGCTTTGAGTGATAGCTTAAATTGACAAGAGGCCCGAGTACTTTATTGTTACAAAATTTCATGGTTTTATGACGCTCCAGTAAAAAGTTACAAGCATTTGTATGTTGCAAACTTTGATATGTGTAGGACGTACCTTATAGAAGTTAGGGACATTTGAAGTTTTATCAGTGTTTGATTTGGGACTCAAGGGTAGCATAGCTTTGAGCGATAGCTTAAATTGACAAGAGGCTCGAGTACTTTATTGTTACAAAATTTCAAGGTTTTATGACGCTCCAGTAAAAAGGTACAAGCATTTGTATGTTGCAAACTTTGATAGGTGTAGGACGTACCGTATAGAAGTTAGGGCCATTTGCAGTTTAATCAGTGTTTGATTTGGGACTCAAGGGTAGCATAGCTCTGAGCGATAGCTTAAATTGACAAGAGGCTCGAGTACTTTATTCTTACAAAATGTCAAGGTTTTATGACGCTCCAGTCAAAAGTTACAAGCATTTGTATGTTGCAAACTTTGATAGGTGTAGGACGTACCGTATAGGAGTTAGGACCATTTGAAGTTTTATCAGAGTTTGATTTGGCACTCAAGGGTAGCATAGCTTTGAGCGATAGCTTAAATTGAGAAGAGGCTCGAGTACTTTATTGTTACAAAATTTCAAGGCTTTATGACGCTCCGGTAAAAAGTTACTAGCATTTGTATGTTGAAAACTTTGATATATGTAGGACGTACCGTATAGGAGTTAGGACCATTTGAAGTTTTATCAGAGTTTGATTTGGCACAAAAGGGTAGCATAGCTTGAGCGATAGCTTAAATTGACAAGACGCTCGAGTACTTTATTGTTAAAAAATTTCAAGGTTTTATGACGCTCCAGTAAAAAGTTACAAGCATTGGTATTTTGCAAACTTTGATAGGTGTAGGACGTACCGTATAAAAGTTAGCGCCATTTGAAGTTTTATCAGTGTTTGAATTGGGTCTCAAGGGTAGCATAGCTTTGAGCGATAGCTTAAATTGACAAGAGGCTCGAGTACTTTATTGTTACCAAATATCAAGGTTTCATGACGCTCCAGTAAAAAGTTACTGCGTATTTGTATGTTGAAAACTGTGATAGGTGTAGGACGTACCGTATAGAAGTTAGGGCCATTTGAAGTTATATCAGTGTTTGATTTGGGACTCAAGGGTAGCATAGCTTTGAGCGATAGCTTAAATTGACAAGTTGCTTGAGTACTTTATTGTTACAAAATTTCAAGGTTTTATGACGCTCCAGTAAAAAGTTACAAGCATTTGTATGTTGCAAACTCTGATAGGTGTAGGACGTACAGGATAGAAGTTAGGGCCATTTGAAGTTTTATCAGTGTTTTATTTGGGACTCAAGGGTAGCATAGCTTTGAGCGATAGCTTAAATTGAGAAGAGGATCGAGTATTTTATTGTTACAAAATTTCAAGGTTTTATGACGCTCCAGTAAAAAGTTACAAGCATTTGTATGTTGCAAACTTTGATAGGTGTAGGACGTACCGTATAGAAGTTAAGGCCATTTGAAGTTTTATCAGTGTTTGATTTGTGACTCAAGGGTAGCATAGCTTTGAGCGATAGCTTAAATTGAGAAGAGGCTCGAGTACTTTATTGTTACAAAAGTTCAAGGTCTTATGACGCTCCAGTAAAAAATTACTGCGCATTTGTATGTTGCGAACTTTGATAGGTGTAGGACGTACCGTATAGAAGTTAGGGCCATTTGAAGTTTTATAAGTGTTTGATTTGGGACTCAAGGATAGCATAGCTTTGAGTGATAACTTAAATTGACAAGAGTAGCATAGCTTTGAGCGATAGCTTAAATTGACAAGAGGCTCGAGTACTTTATTGTTACAAAATTTCAAGGTTTTATGACGCTCCAGTAAAAAGTTACAAGCATTTGTATGTTGCAAACTTTGATAGGTGTAGGACGTACCGTATAGAAGTTAGGGCCATTTGAAGTTTTATCAGTGTTTGATTTGGGACTCAAGGGTAACATAGCTTTGAGCGATAACTTAAATTGACAAGAGGCACGAGTACTTTATTGTTACAAAATTTCAAAGTTTTATGACGCTCCAGAAAAAACTTACAAACATTTGTATGTTGCAAACTTTGATAGGTGTAGGACGTACTGTATAGAAGTTAGGGCCATCTGAAGTTTTATCAGTGTTTGATTTGGGACTCAAGGGTAGCATAGCTTTGAGCGATAGCTTAAATTGACAAGAGGCTCGAGTACTTTATTGTTACAAAATTCCCAGGTTTTATGACGCTCCAGTAAAAAGTTACAAGCATTTGTATGTTGCAAACTTGGATAGGTGTAGGACGTACCGTATAGAAGTTAGGGCCATTTGAAGTTTTATTAGTGTTTGATTTGGGACTCAAGGGTAGCATAGCTTTGAGCGATAGCTTAAATTGACAAGAGGCTCGAGTACTTTATTGTTACAAAATTTCAAGGTTTTATGACGCTCCAGTAAAAAGTTACAAGCATTTGTATGTTGCAAACTTTGATAGGTGTAGGACGTACTGTATAGAAGTTAGGGCCATCTGAAGTTTTATCAGTGTTTGATTTGGGACTCAAGGGTAGCATAGCTTTGAGCGATAGCTTAAATTGACAAGAGGCTCGAGTACTTTATTGTTACAAAAGTTCAAGGTCTTATGACGCTCCAGTAAAAAGTTACAAGCATTGGTATTTTGCAAACTTTGATAGGTGTAGGACGTACCGTATAGAAGTTAGCGCCATTTGAAGTTTCATCAGTGTTTGATTTGGGACTCAAGGGTAGCATAGCTTTGAACGATAGCTTAAATTGACAAGAGGCTCGAGTACTTTATTGTTGCAAAATTTTAAGGTTTCAAGACGCTCCAGTAAAAAGTTACTGCGTATTTGTATGTTGAAAACTTTGATAGGTGTAGGACGTACCGTATAGAAGTTAGGGCCATTTGAAGTTTTATCAGTGTTTGATTTGGGACTCTAGGGTAGCATAGTTTTGAGTGATAGCTTAAATTGACAAGAGGCTCGAGTACTTTATTGTTACAAAATTTCAAGGTTTTATGACGCTCCAGTAAAGAGTTACAAGCATTTGTATGTTGCCAACTTTGATATGTGTAGGACGTACCTTATAGAAGTTAGGGACATTTGAAATTTTATCAGTGTTTGATTTGGGACTCAAGGGTAGCATAGCTTTGAGCGATAGGTTAAATTGACAAGTTCCTTGAGTACTTTATTGTTACAAAATTTCATGGTTTTATGACGCTCCAGTAAAAAGTGACAAGCATTTGTGTGTTGCTAACTTTGAGAGGTGTAGGACGTACCGTATAGAAGTTAGGGCCATTTGAAGTTTTACCAGTGTTTGATTTGGGACTCAAGGGTAGCATAGCTTTGAGCGATAGCTTAAATTGACAAGAGCCCCGAGTACTTTATTGTTACAAAATTTCAAGGTTTTATGATGCTCCAGTAAAAAGTTTCAAGCATTTGTATGTTGCAAACTTTGATAGGTGTAGGACGTACCGTATAGAAGTAAGGGCCATTTGAAGTTTTATCAGTGTTTGATTTGGGACTCAAGGGTAACATAGCTTTGAGAGATAACTTAAATTGACAAGAGGCACGAGTACTTTATTGTTACAAAATTTCAAGGTTTTATGACGCTCCAGTAAAAAGTTACAAGCATTTGTATGTTGCGAACTTTGATAGGTGTAGGACGTACCGTATAGAAGTTAGGGCCATTTAAAGTTTTATAATTGTTTGATTTTTGACTCAAGGGTAGCATAGCTTTGAGTGATAGCTTAAATTGACAAGAAGCCCGAGTACTTTATTGTTACAAAATTTCAAGGTTTTATGACGCTCCAGTAAAAAGTTACAAGCATTTGTATGTTGCAAACTTTGATAGGTGTAGGACGTACCGTATAGAAGTTAGGGCCATTTGAAATTTTATCAGTGTTTGATATGGGACTCAAGGGTAACATAGCTTTGAGCGATAACTTAAATTGACAAGAGGCACGAGTACTTTATTGTTACAAAATTTCAAGGTTTTATGACGCTCCAGTAAAAACTTACAAGCATTTGTATGTTGCAAACTTTGATAGGTGTAGGACGTGCCGTATAGAAGTTAGGGCCATTTGAAGTTTTATCAGTTTTTGATTTGGGACTCAAGGGTAGCATAGCTTTGAGCGATAGCTTAAATTGACACGATGCTCGAGTACTTTATTGTTACAAAATTTCAAGGTTTTATGACGCTCCAGTAAAAAGGTACAAGCATTTGTGTGTTGCAAACTTTGATAGGTGTAGGACGTACCGTATAGAAGTTAGCGCCATTTGAAGTTTTATCAGTGTTTGATTTGGGACTCAAGGGTAGCATAGCTTTGCGCGATAGCTTAAATTGACAAGAGGCTCGAGTACTTTATTGTTACATAATTTCAAGGTTTTATGACGCTCCAGTAAAAAAATTACTGCGCATTTGTATGTTGCGAACTTTGATAGGTGTAGGACGTACCGTATAGAAATTAGGGCCATTTGAAGTTTTATAAGTGTTTGATTTGGGACTCAAGGATAGCATAGCTTTGAGTGATAGCTTAAATTGACAAGAGTAGCATAGCTTTGAGCGATAGCTTAAATTGACAAGAGGCCGAAGTACTTTATTGTTACAAAATTTCAAGGTTTTATGACGCTCCAGTAAAAAGTTACAAGCATTTGTATGTTGCAAACTTTGATAGGTGTAGGACGTACTGTATAGAAGTTAGGACCATTTGAAGTTTTATCAGTGTTTGATTTGTGACTCAAGGGTAGCATAGCTTTGAGCGTTAGCTTAAATTGACATGAGGCTCGAGTACTTTATTGTTACAAAATTTCAAGGTTTTATGACGCTCCAGTAAAAAGTTTGACGCTCCAGTAAAAAGTTAGAAGCATTTGTATGTTGCAAACTTTGATAGGTGTAGGACGTACCGTATAGAAGTTAGGGCCATTTGAAGTTTTAGCAGTGTCTGATTTGGGACTCAAGGGTAGCATAGCTTTGAGCGATAGCTTAAATTGACAAGAGGCCCGAGTACTTTATTGTTAAAAAATTTCAAGGTTTTATGACGCTCCAGTAAAAAGTTACAAGCATTTCTGTGTTGCAAACTTTGATAGGTGTAGGACGTACCGTATAGAAGTTAGGGCCATTTGAAGTTTTATCAGTGTTTGATTTGGGACTCAAGGGTAACATAGCTTTCAGCGATAACTTAAATTGACAAGACGCACGAGTACTTTATTGTTACAAAATTTCAAGGTTTTATGACGCTCCAGTAAAAAATTACTGCGCATTTGTATGTTGCGAACTTTGATAGGTGTAGGACGTACCGTATAGAAGTTAGGGCCATTTGAAGTTTTATAATTGTTTGATTTGGGACTCAAGGGTAGCATAGCTTTGAGCGATAGCTTAAATTGACAAGAGCCCCGAGTACTTTATTGTTACAAAATTTCAAGGTTTTATGACGCTCCAGTAAAAAGTTTCAAGCATTTGTATGTTGCAAACTTTGATAGGTGTAGGACGTACCGTATAGAAGTTAGGGCCATTTGAAGTTTTATCAGTGTTTCATTTGGGACTCAAGGGTAACATAGCTTTGAGCGATAACTTAAATTGACAAGAGGCACGAGTACTTTATTGTTACAAAATTTCAAGGTTTTATGACGCTCCAGTAAAAAGTTACAAGCATTTGTATGTTGCGAACTTTGATAGGTGTAGGACGTACCATATAGAAGTTAGGGCCATTTGAAGTTTTATAATTGTTTGATTTTTGACTCAAGGGTAGCATAGCTTTGAGTGATAGCTTAAATTGACAAGAAGCCCGAGTACTTTATTGTTACAAAATTTCAAGGTTTTATGACGCTCCAGTAAAAAGTTACAAGCATTTGTATGTTGCAAACTTTGATAGGTGTAGGACGTACCGTATAGAAGTTAGGGCCATTTGAAATTTTATCAGTGTTTGATATGGGACTCAAGGGTAACATAGCTTTGAGCGATAACTTAAATTGACAAGAGGCACGAGTACTTTATTGTTACAAAATTTCAAGGTTTTATGACGCTCCAGTAAAAACTTACAAGCATTTGTATGTTGCAAACTTTGATAGGTGTAGGACGTGCCGTATAGAAGTTAGGGCCATTTGAAGTTTTATCAGTTTTTGATTTGGGACTCAAGGGTAGCATAGCTTTGAGCGATAGCTTAAATTGACACGAGGCTCGAGTACTTTATTGTTACAAAATTTCAAGGTTTTATGACGCTCCAGTAAAAAGGTACAAGCATTTGTGTGTTGCAAACTTTGATAGGTGTAGGACGTACCGTATAGAAGTTAGCGCCATTTGAAGTTTTATCAGTGTTTGATTTGGGACTCAAGGGTAGCATAGCTTTGCGCGATAGCTTAAATTGACAAGAGGCTCGAGTACTTTATTGTTACATAATTTCAAGGTTTTATGACGCACCAGTAAAAAATTACTGCGCATTTGTATGATGCGAACTTTGATAGGTGTAGGACGTACCGTATAGAAGTTAGGGCCATTTGAAGTTTTATAAGTGTTTGATTTGGGACTCAAGGATAGCATAGCTTTGAGTGATAGCTTAAATTGACAAGAGTAGCATAGCTTTGAGCGATAGCTTAAATTGATAAGAGGCCGAAGTACTTTATTGTTACAAAATTTCAAGGTTTTATGACGCTCCAGTAAAAAGTTACAAGCATTTGTATGTTGCAAACTTTGATAGGTGTAGGACGTACTGTATAGAAGTTAGGACCATTTGAAGTTTTATAAGTGTTTGATTTGTGACTCAAGGGTAGCATAGCTTTGAGCGTTAGCTTAAATTGACATGAGGCTCGAGTACTTTATTGTTACAAAATTTCAAGGTTTTATGACGCTCCAGTAAAAAGTTTGACGCTCCAGTAAAAAGTTAGAAGCATTTGTATGTTGCAAACTTTGATAGGTGTAGGACGTACCGTATAGAAGTTAGGGCCATTTGAAGTTTTAGCAGTGTCTGATTTGGGACTCAAGGGTAGCATAGCTTTGAGCGATAGCTTAAATTGACAAGAGGCCCGAGTACTTTATTGTTAAAAAATTTCAAGGTTTTATGACGCTCCAGTAAAAAGTTACAAGCATTTGTATGTTGCAAACTTTGATAGGTGTAGGACGTACCGTATAGAAGTTAGGGCCATTTGAAGTTTTATCAGTGTTTGATTTGGGACTCAAGGGTAACATAGCTTTCAGCGATAACTTAAATTGACAAGAGGCACGAGTACTTTATTGTTACAAAATTTCAAGGTTTTATGACGCTCCAGTAAAAAATTACTGCGCATTTGTATGTTGCGAACTTTGATAGGTGTAGGACGTACCGTATAGAAGTTAGGGCCATTTGAAGTTTTATAATTGTTTGATTTGGGACTCAAGGGTAGCATAGCTTTGAGTGATAGCTTAAATTGACAAGAGCCCCGAGTACTTTATTGTTACAAAATTTCAAGGTTTTATGATGCTCCAGTAAAAAGTTTCAAGCATTTGTATGTTGCAAACTTTGATAGGTGTAGGACGTACCGTATAGAAGTAAGGGCCATTTGAAGTTTTATCAGTGTTTGATTTGGGACTCAAGGGTAACATAGCTTTGAGAGATAACTTAAATTGACAAGAGGCACGAGTACTTTATTGTTACAAAATTTCAAGGTTTTATGACGCTCCAGTAAAAAGTTACAAGCATTTGTATGTTGCAAACTTTGATAGGTGTAGGACGTACCGTATAGAAGTTAGGGCCATTTAAAGTTTTATAATTGTTTGATTTTTGACTCAAGGGTAGCATAGCTTTGAGTGATAGCTTAAATTGACAAGAAGCCCGAGTACTTTATTGTTACAAAATTTCAAGGTTTTATGACGCTCCAGTAAAAAGTTACAAGCATTTGTATGTTGCAAACTTTGATAGGTGTAGGACGTACCGTATAGAAGTTAGGGCCATTTGAAATTTTATCAGTGTTTGATATGGGACTCAAGGGTAACATAGCTTTGAGCGATAACTTAAATTGACAAGAGGCACGAGTACTTTATTGTTACAAAATTTCAAGGTTTTATGACGCTCCAGTAAAAACTTACAAGCATTTGTATGTTGCAAACTTTGATAGGTGTAGGACGTGCCGTATAGAAGTTAGGGCCATTTGAAGTTTTATCAGTTTTTGATTTGGGACTCAAGGGTAGCATAGCTTTGAGCGATAGCTTAAATTGACACGATGCTCGAGTACTTTATTGTTACAAAATTTCAAGGTTTTATGACGCTCCAGTAAAAAGGTACAAGCATTTGTGTGTTGCAAACTTTGATAGGTGTAGGACGTACCGTATAGAAGTTAGCGCCATTTGAAGTTTTATCAGTGTTTGATTTGGGACTCAAGGGTAGCATAGCTTTGCGCGATAGCTTAAATTGACAAGAGGCTCGAGTACTTTATTGTTACATAATTTCAAGGTTTTATGACGCTCCAGTAAAAAATTACTGCGCATTTGTATGTTGCGAACTTTGATAGGTGTAGGACGTACCGTATAGAAATTAGGGCCATTTGAAGTTTTATAAGTGTTTGATTTGGGACTCAAGGATAGCATAGCTTTGAGTGATAGCTTAAATTGACAAGGGTAGCATAGCTTTGAGCGATAGCTTAAATTGACAAGAGGCCGAAGTACTTTATTGTTACAAAATTTCAAGGTTTTATGACGCTCCAGTAAAAAGTTACAAGCATTTGTATGTTGCAAACTTTGATAGGTGTAGGACGTACAGGATAGAAGTTAGGACCATTTGAAGTTTTATCAGTGTTTGATTTGTGACTCAAGGGTAGCATAGCTTTGAGCGTTAGCTTAAATTGACATGAGGCTCGAGTACTTTATTGTTACAAAATTTCAAGGTTTTATGACGCTCCAGTAAAAAGTTTGACGCTCCAGTAAAAAGTTAGAAGCATTTGTATGTTGCAAACTTTGATAGGTGTAGGACGTACCGTATAGAAGTTAGGGCCATTTGAAGTTTTAGCAGTGTCTGATTTGGGACTCAAGGGTAGCATAGCTTTGAGCGATAGCTTAAATTGACAAGAGGCCCGAGTACTTTATTGTTAAAAAATTTCAAGGTTTGATGACGCTCCAGTGAAAAGTTACAAGCATTTGTATGTTGCAAACTTTGATAGGTATAGGACGTACCGTATAGAAGTTAGGGCCATTTGATGTTTTATTAGTGTTTGATTTGGGACTCAAGGGTAACATAGCTTTCAGCGATAACTTAAATTGACAAGACGCACGAGTACTTTATTGTTACAAAATTTCAAGGTTTTATGACGCTCCAGTAAAAAATTACTGCGCATTTGTATGTTGCGAACTTTGATAGGTGTAGGACGTACCGTATAGAAGTTAGGGCCATTTGAAGTTTTATCAGTGTTTGATTTGGGACTCAAGGGTAGCATAGCTTTGAGCGATAGCTTAAATTGACAAGAGCCCCGAGTACTTTATTGTTACAAAATTTCAAGGTTTTATGACGCTCCAGTAAAAAGTTTCAAGCATTTGTATGTTGCAAACTTTGATAGGTGTAGGACGTACCGTATAGAAGTTAGGGCCATTTGAAGTTTTATCAGTGTTTCATTTGGGACTCAAGGGTAACATAGCTTTGAGCGATAACTTAAATTGACAAGAGGCACGAGTACTTTATTGTTACAAAATTTCAAGGTTTTATGACGCTCCAGTAAAAAGTTACAAGCATTTGTATGTTGCGAACTTTGATAGGTGTAGGACGTACCATATAGAAGTTAGGGCCATTTGAAGTTTTATAATTGTTTGATTTTTGACTCAAGGGTAGCATAGCTTTGAGTGATAGCTTAAATTGACAAGAAGCCCGAGTACTTTATTGTTACAAAATTTCAAGGTTTTATGACGCTCCAGTAAAAAGTTACAAGCATTTGTATGTTGCAAACTTTGATAGGTGTAGGACGTACCGTATAGAAGTTAGGGCCATTTGAAATTTTATCAGTGTTTGATATGGGACTCAAGGGTAACATAGCTTTGAGCGATAACTTAAATTGACAAGAGGCACGAGTACTTTATTGTTACAAAATTTCAAGGTTTTATGACGCTCCAGTAAAAACTTACAAGCATTTGTATGTTGCAAACTTTGATAGGTGTAGGACGTGCCGTATAGAAGTTAGGGCCATTTGAAGTTTTATCAGTTTTTGATTTGGGACTCAAGGGTAGCATAGCTTTGAGCGATAGCTTAAATTGACACGAGGCTCGAGTACTTTATTGTTACAAAATTTCAAGGTTTTATGACGCTCCAGTAAAAAGGTACAAGCATTTGTGTGTTGCAAACTTTGATAGGTGTAGGACGTACCGTATAGAAGTTAGCGCCATTTGAAGTTTTATCAGTGTTTGATTTGGGACTCAAGGGTAGCATAGCTTTGCGCGATAGCTTAAATTGACAAGAGGCTCGAGTACTTTATTGTTACATAATTTCAAGGTTTTATGACGCACCAGTAAAAAATTACTGCGCATTTGTATGATGCGAACTTTGATAGGTGTAGGACGTACCGTATAGAAGTTAGGGCCATTTGAAGTTTTATAAGTGTTTGATTTGGGACTCAAGGATAGCATAGCTTTTAGTGATAGCTTAAATTGACAAGAGTAGCATAGCTTTGAGCGATAGCTTAAATTGATAAGAGGCCGAAGTACTTTATTGTTACAAAATTTCAAGGTTTTATGACGCTCCAGTAAAAAGTTACAAGCATTTGTATGTTGCAAACTTTGATAGGTGTAGGACGTACTGTATAGAAGTTAGGACCATTTGAAGTTTTATAAGTGTTTGATTTGTGACTCAAGGGTAGCATAGCTTTGAGCGTTAGCTTAAATTGACATGAGGCTCGAGTACTTTATTGTTACAAAATTTCAAGGTTTTATGACGCTCCAGTAAAAAGTTTGACGCTCCAGTAAAAAGTTAGAAGCATTTGTATGTTCCAAACTTTGATAGGTGTAGGACGTACCGTATAGAAGTTAGGGCCATTTGAAGTTTTAGCAGTGTCTGATTTGGGACTCAAGGGTAGCATAGCTTTGAGCGATAGCTTAAATTGACAAGAGGCCCGAGTACTTTATTGTTAAAAAATTTCAAGTTTTTATGACGCTCCAGTAAAAAGTTACAAGCATTTGTATGTTGCAAACTTTGATAGGTGTAGGACGTACCGTATAGAAGTTAGGGCCATTTGAAGTTTTATCAGTGTTTGATTTGGGACTCAAGGGTAACATAGCTTTCAGCGATAACTTAAATTGACAAGAGGCACGAGTACTTTATTGTTACAAAATTTCAAGGTTTTATGACGCTCCAGTAAAAAATTACTGCGCATTTGTATGTTGCGAACTTTGATAGGTGTAGGACGTACCGTATAGAAGTTAGGGCCATTTGAAGTTTTATAATTGTTTGATTTGGGACTCAAGGGTAGCATAGCTTTGAGTGATAGCTTAAATTGACAAGAGGCCCGAGTACTTTATTGTTACAAAATTTCAAGGTTTTATGACGCTCCAGTAAAAAGTTTCAAGCATTTGTATGTTGCAAACTTTGATAGGTGTAGGACGTACCGTATAGAAGTTAGGGCCATTTGAAGTTTTATCAGTGTTTGATTTGGGACTCAAGGGTAGCATAGCTTTGAGCGATAGCTTAAATTGACAAGAGGCTCGAGTACTTTATTGTTACAAAATTTCAAGGTTTTATGACGCTCCAGTAAAAAGTTACAAGCATTTGTATGTTGCAAACTTTGATAGGTGTAGGACGTACCGTATAGAAGTTAGGGCCATTTGAAGTTTTATAAGTGTTTGATTTGGGACTCAAGGGTAGCATAGCTTTGAGTGATAGCTTAAATTGACAAGAGGCCCGAGTACTTTATTGTTACAAAATTTCATGGTTTTATGACGCTCCAGTAAAAAGTTACAAGCATTTGTATGTTGCAAACTTTGATATGTGTCGGACGTACCTTATAGAAGTTAGGGACATTTGAAGTTTTATCAGTGTTTGATTTGGGACTCAAGGGTAGCATAGCTTTGAGCGATAGCTTAAATTGACAAGAGGCCGAAGTACTTTATTGTTACAAAATTTCAAGGTTTTATGACGCTCCAGTAAAAAGTTACAAGCATTTGTATGTTGCAAACTTTGAGAGGTGTAGGACGTACCGTATAGAAGTTAGGGCCATTTAAAGTTTTATCAGTTTTTGATTTGGGACTCAAGGGTAGCATAGCTTTGAGCGATAGCTTAAATTGACACGAGGCTCGAGTACTTTATTGTTACAAAATTTCAAGGTTTTATGACGCTCCAGTAAAAAGGTACAAGCATTTGTATGATGCGAACTTTGATAGGTGTAGGACGTACCGTATAGAAGTTAGGGCCATTTGAAGTTTTATAAGTGTTTGATTTGGGACTCAAGGATAGCATAGCTTTGAGTGATAGCTTAAATTGACAAGAGTAGCATAGCTTTGAGCGATAGCTTAAATTGACAAGAGGCCGAAGTACTTTATTGTTACAAAATTTCAAGGTTTTATGACGCTCCAGTAAAAAGTTACAAGCATTTGTATGTTGCAAACTTTGATAGGTGTAGGACGTACCGTATAGAAGTTAGGGCCATTTGAAGTTTTAGCAGTGTCTGATTTGGGACTCAAGGGTAGCATAGCTTTGAGCGATAGCTTAAATTGACAAGAGGCCCGAGTACTTTATTGTTAAAAAATTTCAAGGTTTTATGACGCTCCAGTAAAAAGTTACAAGCATTTGTATGTTGCAAACTTTGATAGGTGTAGGACGTACCGTATAGAAGTTAGGGCCATTTGAAGTTTTATCAGTGTTTGATTTGGGACTCAAGGGTAACATAGCTTTCAGCGATAACTTAAATTGACAAGAGGCACGAGTACTTTATTGTTACAAAATTTCAAGGTTTTATGACGCTCCAGTAAAAAATTACTGCGCATTTGTATGTTGCGAACTTTGATAGGTGTAGGACGTACCGTATAGAAGTTAGGGCCATTTGAAGTTTTATAATTGTTTGATTTGGGACTCAAGGGTAGCATAGCTTTGAGTGATAGCTTAAATTGACAAGAGGCCCGAGTACTTTATTGTTACAAAATTTCAAGGTTTTATGACGCTCCAGTAAAAAGTTCCAAGCATTTGTATGTTGCAAACTTTGATAGGTGTAGGACGTACCGTATAGAAGTTAGGGCCATTTGAAGTTTTATCAGTGTTTGATTTGGGACTCAAGGGTAGCATAGGTTTGAGCGATAGCTTAAATTGACAAGAGGCTCGAGTACTTTATTGTTACAAAATTTCAAGGTTTTATGACGCTCCAGTAAAAAGTTACAAGCATTTGTATGTTGCAAACTTTGATAGGTGTAGGACGTACCGTATAGAAGTTAGCGCCATTTGAAGTTTTATAAGTGTTTGATTTGGGACTCAAGGGTAGCATAGCTTTGAGTGATAGCTTAAATTGACAAGAGGCCCGAGTACTTTATTGTTACAAAATTTCATGGTTTTATGACGCTCCAGTAAAAAGTTACAAGCATTTGTATGTTGCAAACTTTGATATGTGTCGGACGTACCTTATAGAAGTTAGGGACATTTGAAGTTTTATCAGCGTTTGATTTGGGACTCAATGGTAGCATAGCTTTGAGCGATAGCTTAAATTGACAAGATGCAAGAGTAGTTTATTGTTACAAAATTTCAAGGTTTTATGACGCTCCAGTAAAAAGTTACAATCATTTGTGTGTTGAAAACTTTGAGAGGTGTAGGACGTACCGTATAGAAGTTAGGGCCATTTGAGGTTTTATCAGTGTTTGATTTGAGACTCAAGGTTAGCATAGCTTTGAGCGATAGCTTAAATTGACAAGAGGCTCGAGTACTTTATTGTTACAAAATTTCAAGGTTTTATGACGCTTCAGTAAAAAGTTACAAGCATTTGTATGTTGCAAAGTCTGATAGGTGTAGGACGTACCGTATAGAAGTAAAGGGCCATTTGAAGTTCTATCAGTGTTTGATTTGGGACTCAAGGGTAGCATAGCTTTGAGCGATAGCTTAAATTGACAAGAGGCTCGAGTACTTTATTGTTACAAAATTTCAAGGTTTTATGACGCTCCAGTAAAAAGTTACAAGCATTTGTGTGTTGCTAACTTTGAGAGGTGTAGGACGTACCGTATAGAAGTTAGGGCCATTTGAAGTTTTATCAGTGTTTGATTTGTGACTCAAGGGTAGCATAGCTTTGAGCGATAGCTTAAATTGACAAGAGGCTCGAGTACTTTATTGTTACAAAATTTCAAGGTTTTATGACGCTCCAGTAAAAAGTTACAAGCATTTGTAAGTTGCAAACTTTGATAGGTGTAGGACGTACCGTATAGAAGTTAGGGCTATTTGAAGTTTTATCAGTGTTTGATTTGGGACTCAAGGGTAGCATAGCTTTGAGCGATTAAATTGACAAGAGGCTCGAGTACTTTATTGTTACAAAATTTCAAGGTTTTATGACGCTCCAGTAAAAAGTTACAAGCATTTGTATGTTGCAAACTTTGATAGGTGTAGGACGTACCGTATAGAAGTTAGGGCCATTTGAAGTTTTATCAGTGTTTGATTTGGGACTCAAGGGTAGCATAGCTTCGAGCGATAGCTTAAATTGACAAGAGGCTCGAGTACTTTATTGTTACAAAATTTCAAGGTTTTATGACGCTCCAGTAAAAAGTTTGACGCTCCAGTAAAAAGTTAGAAGCATTTGTATGTTGCAAACTTTGATAGGTGTAGGACGTACCGTATAGAAGTTAGGGCCATTTGAAGTTTTACCAGTGTTTGATTTGGGACTCAAGGGTAGCATAGCTTTGAGCGATAGCTTAAATTGACAAGAGGCTCGAGTACTTTATTGTTACAAAATTTCAAGGTTTTATGACGCTCCAGTAAAAAGTTCCAAGCATTTGTATGTTGCAGACTTTGATATATGTAGGACGTACCGTATAGGAGTTAGGACCATTTGAAGTTTTATCAGAGTTTGATTTTGCACTCAAGGATAGCATAGCTTTGAGCGATAGCTTAAATTGACAAGAGGCTCGAGTACTTTATTGTTACAAAAGTTCAAGGTCTTATGACGCTCCAGTAAAAAGTTACAAGCATTGGTACTTTGCAAACTTTGATAGGTGTAGGACGAAGTTAGAAGTTAGGGCCATTTGCAGTTTAATCAGTGTTTGATTTGGGACTCAAGGGTAGCATAGCTCTGAGCGATAGCTTAAATTGACAAGAGGCTCGAGTACTTTATTCTTACAAAATGTCAAGGTTTTATGACGCTCCAGTCAAAAGTTACAAGCATTTGTATGTTGCAAACTTTGATAGGTGTAGGACGTACCGTATAGGAGTTAGGACCATTTGAAGTTTTATCAGAGTTTGATTTGGCACTCAAGGGTAGCATAGCTTTGAGCGATAGCTTAAATTGAGAAGAGGCTCGAGTACTTTATTGTTACAAAATTTCAAGGCTTTATGACTCTCCGGTAAAAAGTTACTAGCATTTGTATGTTGAAAACTTTGATATATGTAGGACGTACCGTATAGGAGTTAGGACCATTTGAAGTTTTATCAGAGTTTGATTTGGCACAAAAGGGTAGCATAGCTTTGAGCGATAGCTTAAATTGACAAGACGCTCGAGTACTTTATTGTTAAAAAATTTCAAGGTTTTATGACGCTCCAGTAAAAAGTTACAAGCATTGGTATTTTGCAAACTTTGATAGGTGTAGGACGTACCGTATAAAAGTTAGCGCCATTTGAAGTTTTATCAGTGTTTGAATTGGGTCTCAAGGGTAGCATAGCTTTGAGCGATAGCTTAAATTGACAAGAGGCTCGAGTACTTTATTGTTACCAAATATCAAGGTTTCATGACGCTCCAGTAAAAAGTTACTGCGTATTTGTATGTTGAAAACTGTGATAGGTGTAGGACGTACCGTATAGAAGTTATGGCCATTTGAAGTTATATCAGTGTTTGATTTGGGACTCAAGGGTAGCATAGCTTTGAGCGATAGCTTAAATTGACAAGTTGTTTGAGTACTTTATTGTTACAAAATTTCAAGGTTTTATGACGCTCCAGTAAAAAGTTACAAGCATTAGTACAGGATAGAAGTTAGGGCCATTTGAAGTTTTATCAGTGTTTTATTTGGGACTCAAGGGTAGCATAGCTTTGAGCGATAGCTTAAATTGACAAGAGGATCGAGTATTTTATTGTTACAAAATTTCAAGGTTTTATGACGCTCCAGTAAAAAGTTACAAGCATTAGTACAGGATAGAAGTTAGGGCCATTTGAAGTTTTATCAGTGTTTTATTTGGGACTCAAGGGTAGCATAGCTTTGAGCGATAGCTTAAATTGACAAGAGGATCGAGTATTTTATTGTTACAAAATTTCAAGGTTTTATGACGCTCCAGTAAAAAGTTACAAGCATTTGTATGTTGCAAACTTTGATAGGTGTAGGACGTACCGTATAGAAGTTAAGGCCATTTGAAGTTTTATCAGTGTTTGATTTGTGACTCAAGGGTAGCATAGCTTTGAGCGATAGCTTAAATTGAGAAGAGGCTCGAGTACTTTATTGTTACAAAAGTTCAAGGTCTTATGACGCTCCAGTAAAAAGTTACAAGCATTGGTATTTTGCAAACTTTGATAGGTGTAGGACGTACCGTATAGAAGTTAGCGGCATTTGAAGTTTTATCAGTGTTTGATTTGGGACTCAAGGGTAGCATTTGTATGTTGCAAACTTTGATATATGTAGGACGTACCGCATAGGAGTTAGGACCATTTGAAGTTTTATCAGAGTTTGATTTGGCACTCAAGGGTAGCATAGCTTTGAGCGATAGCTTAAATTGACCAGAGGCTCGAGTTCTTTATTGTTACAAAAGTTCAAGGTCTTATGAAGCTCCAGTAAAAAGTTACAAGCATTTGTATGTTGCAAACTTTGATAGGTGTAGGACGTACCGTATAGAAGTTAGCGCCATTTGAAGTTTTATCTGTGTTTGATTTGGGACTCAAGGGTAGCATAGCTTTGAGCGATAGCTTAAATTGACAAGAGGCTCGAGTACTTTATTGTTACAAAATTTTAAGGTTTCATGACGCTCCAGTAAAAAGTTACTGCGTATTTGTATGTTGAAAACTTTGATAGGTGTAGGACGTACCGTATAGAAGTTAGGGCCATTTGAAGTTTTATCAGTGTTTGATTTGGGACTCAAGGGTAGCATAGCTTTGAGTGATAGCTTAAATTGACAAGAGGCTCGAGTACTTTATTGTTACAAAATTTCAAGGTTTTATGACGCTCCAGTAAAAAGTTACAAGCATTTGTATGTTGCAAACTTTGATAGGTGTAGGACGAACCGTATAGAAGTTAGGGCCATTTGAAGTTTTATCAGTGTTTTATTTGGGACTAAAGGGTAGCATAGCTTTGAGCGATAGCTTAAATTGACAAGAGGCTCGAGTACTTTATTGTTACAAAATGTCAAGGTTTTATGACGCTCAAGTAAAAAGTTACAAGCATCTGTATGTTGCAAACTTTGATAGGTGTAGGACGTACCTTATAGAAGTTAGGGACATTTGAAATTTTATCAGTGTTTGATTTGGGACTCAAGGGTAGCATAGTGTTGGGGTATTGTCCTTGTTTGACGGGGGACGTCCTTCTGCTGCGCGCGTGTATCTGAAAAGCCTAAGCCACTTCGTTAAATAATCACTGCACTCTTTTTACGTTTAAAATAACCAGCCTTTATTACTTAAAATACTAACTCTTATATCCCCTACGCTGGGTTGTCACCTTGTTGCGGTGTAGGGGCTTACTGTGTGCTGGAACATGGCACATGAAAGACGGTGACATGGTCCAGTTACGCAAACTAAGAACTACCTTCAACGCACAGGTTGAAAGTAGTTTTCTACGATTCCTGCTCAGTCGTTAAGGCTAGTTAGTAGTCGTACTGGCCAATATCGAACGTCTCACTGAGACCGCCGGATCGCCTAGACACTAACAATTAGTCAGCCCTTCGGGGAAGTGCGGCAATTACTTTACAGACCAATGGCCCACTTTCAGTACGGTCATGTCTCTGCTGGACTTGGGTCGCCGATTGCCGGGCGGGGGAGAGAGAAAACTCGGGGCAGGGTTCACCAGACATATTGGCCCATAAAAAAAAAACACCCTAAATTCACGGTGGAACAGCTATGCCAGTGAGCTTGCTTGACGGGGTAGAGTCAAGCTTAATAGCGAACTCCGTACGAGGTCCGGCGAACCTACGGTTTTAATTAGCCTTACCACGGGGGCGCCCGTGGGTGACCAAAACGCAAAAGAAAACTAAAGAAAAATATATGGAAAACTTAAGCCTATATGAAAAAAAAAAATGGACTGCACACCTTCAAATGTGCATATTGTGGCTACAATGAGCCAACAGCCATCATTGGCCGAGGGGGCATCTGGTCCCATCGACAATGAAAGCATGGAGCACGACCTGTTGGGGGGGGGCACCCGGTCCCTTAACCGACAGGCCGGAGGAGATGGACATCCCACTTAGCCAGGAATCGGCTGGGGTGTCTATCTCCTCGGAACAGGAGAGAAATCTTCTTGAACCTGCTCCAGAGAAGATTCCAAAACTTAGGGTGAAGCTGTCCGGAGCTGGACGTAAACGTTTTAAGGCTTTGCTTGCCAGGGGCATATCGCTGGAAACAGCTCGGTCCTTGGCGGCAAATCCAGCGAACGTGTCTGCGCGATGGACCCCTAAAAGATCCCGTTCAGATGGCTCCACGCCGACATCGAACTCCAGGCCGACAAAGCGGTTTGCACAAGAGGGCAACAAAAACATTGATAAAATGTCAATAGTGCCCCCAGCGGACCCGCCGGTGTGTGGTGAGATGAAGGAGGCGGAGACCTTACTTGGGGGCGAACCTGGTCCCAGTAAGAGGGTGGCGAGTGTCTCTGAAAGACATGGCGTGCAGGGCGCCTCCTTGGGGGTCCCCTGCTCAAAGCCTACTCTAGCGGAGACAGTCTGCTCCAAAAAGATAGGGGTTATACCTAGCAATTTCCCGGAGGGCATATGGTCCACTGAAGAAATTGGGAAGGTACAACGGTGCATTCTCGACAAGATGTTCGAGACTTGTGGGGGCCCAGTGAAGCCACACTTTGCAGGCTGTAGTTTCAAGCCTGGATGGTTGACGATCAACTGTCTGGACGACGAAACCGTAGCCTGGGCTGAAGAATGGATACCAGCCATGAAGCCATGGGAGGGGGCTGAGTTGAAGGTGGTGGACGAGGCAAAAGTGCCAAAGGCCAAGATCTTCGTTGGCTACTTTCCCGGCTCGGTATCTTGGCAAAATGACCGAATTCTGGGGCAAGTGGAGTCGCAGAATTCGGGCATTAGTGTCAGCGAGTGGCGGGTGCTCCATCGCCTACAAAAAGGTGACCAGGTCGAGCTGGCAATTGCTCTGGACCCCATCTCGTCTGAAAGGGTTGACACACTGGGTAACAAAGTCTACTATGGCTTTGGCAGTGCCCAGCTCCGACCTAGACTGAAGGGGAACAGGGCAAAATCTGCTGTTGGTGTTGAAGAGCAACCAACAACATCTGTTGCAGCGCGGGCAAAGCAGAGTAGCCAGAAGCCTAAAACGGGGCCCCTTTTCACAAAGCCAGTACCGAGAGCGGAGAGAGGCAACACACGTGTCCAACGTCCAGGACCATCTGCTCTCTCTGGTAGGCTCAGGAAATGGGAGAGAAAAGACCCGGAGGCTGCGGAAACTTTGCGGAGCACAAAGGGTGGTAAGATCCGCAAGGATCGGTCTGGGAAATAATGTCCCAGGCCCCATCACGAACGCAAAACTCTTGGAAGCAGCTTCACTGTCTCCAAATAAATCTCCACAGGGCTATAGCAGCCTCTTACAGGCTCAGTGCCTTGGTGGAACACCAGAGTCTGGACTTCGTAGCCATTCAAGAACCATGGGCCACAAATGGGCGCATAAATGGTCTGCAGACAAAAACATGTAAGTTGATCTATGATAATAATGTTGACCGACCGAGGGCAGCGATCATGATCAACAAAAATATTAAATTCCTCCCAATTTCAGAGCTTCTACAACGCGATCTGGTGGCAGTACAGGCAGAAGTGCCTAGTGCCAAAGGGAGGAGAACGGTAGTCCTGGCCACCATGTACTTACCTGGCGACACAGAGGACGCGGTATCGCGCGAGCTCCAGCAGCTTACGGAGTACTGTCGCACTCGCAGTCTACAGTGGGTGGTGTGCTGCGACGCAAACGCGCACCACACGGTATGGGGAAGCACGGACACGAACGGGCGAGGTGAGTCACTTCTTGATTTTATTACAACAAACAATCTGGTGGTGGTAAATAGGGGTGACGAGCCTACCTTTATGAATGCGATAAGGGGGGAGGTGTTAGATCTCACCCTAACTAGCGCATTCATATCAAATAACATTTCTAATTGGAGGGTGCTTAATGAGGTCTCCTTGTCGGACCATAGGTACATTTGCTTTGATCTGGGGGGGGAGATTGGAGGCACCTTCGAAATGAGAAATGTTAGGAAGACCAACTGGTCGATATATAACTTTTACTTAGAGCAAAATATTGCGTGCCTTAGTGAAAAAATAAGTAACTCTCAGGAACTAGATCTTGAAGTTAACAAATTAAATAATATAATAATCGAGGCTTTTGAAAGTAGCTGCAATTTAGTTGTGAAGAAACGTTCTAGGAACGTACCCTAGTGGAGCGGGGAGCTAAATGTTTTGCGCAAAAAAGCCCGTCAACTCTTTAATAGGGCCAAGTCTAATGGTGACTGGGCATCTTATAGAAGTGCCTTAACGGCCTATAATAATGAGTTGAGAAGATCTAAGAGAGACTCATGGAAAAAGTACTGTGAGGAGATTGAAACCCTCCCAGCAGCTACCCGACTCCAGAAGTCACTCAATAAAGATCACTCAAACGGACTTTCTACACTCAAGAAGCCTGACGGAAATTTTGCGGAGAGCCTGGAAGAGACGGGACAGCTTTTGTTGGACACTCACTTTCCAGGCTGTGCCACTAGCGGAGAGGATAGTGAAATCATCGAGAATACTCGTTTCTTGATGCCTACACGGAGGGAACTCTCACTGGCTCGCAGAATCTTCACCGTCAATAAAACCAAATGGGCTATCTCCACTTTTAGACCATTCAAATCGCCAGGTGTCGATAATATACAACCGTGCCTACTTCGGCAAGGTGTTGATGTATTAGCACCTGTGCTAACAAACATTTTCAGGATAAGCCTGGAGCTAGGCATAGTGCCTAAACCTTGGACGAAGGCTAGGGTGGCTTTCATACCGAAAGCAGGCAAAAAGGCGGACCACACGCCAAAAGCCTATCGGCCCATTAGCCTGACGTCATTCCTGCTAAAAGTTATGGAAAAAATTCTGGACCAATATATCAGGGAAACTTATCTTAAAGATTCTCCTCTTCATATTGAACAATACGCTTACCAATCAGGCAAATCGACTGAGACAGCCATACATAGCTTAACAAGCAAAATTGAAAAGGCGTTTGAGGGTAAAGAAATAGCTCTCTGTACATCGGTTGACATTACGGGGGCTTTTGACAATGCTACTTTCAGATCAATTGCGGAGGGGATGAACAGGAAAGGTATACAAAGACTGATCATAACATGGGTTCTCAATATGCTGAAAAACAGAACGACAATCTTTGAAACAGGGACAGCAAAGCAAATTGTCAGGTCAACCAAAGGATGTCCCCAGGGGGGCGTCCTATCGCCACTCCTATGGTTATTGGTTATCGAAGAGCTCTTACAAACTCTCAATGACCTCGCATACGAAGTTCAGGGCTTTGCGGATGATTTGGTAATTATGGTCAGAGGCAAGTTTGACTCTACCATAACAGATCGCATGCAACTAGCTCTTGATATCACTCAAAACTGGTGTCAGGAGAAAGGACTATCGATAAATCCGAATAAAACAAACGTGGTACCCTTCACCAAAAGAAGGAAACTGAATCTGGGGACCTTAAGTTTAGGGACCACAAACTTAACAATGTCCAATGAAATGAAATATCTGGGAGTAATCCTGGACAAAACTCTAACTTGGAAAAACCACTTATCATACATAACTAGTAAAGCCTTAAGAGCAACCTATGCTTGCCAGAGGTTGTACGGTAAAACATGGGGACTACGGCCAAAAATGATGGCGTGGTCATATAAAACAATAATAGTACCAATGATTACTTATGCGTCGTTGGTATGGTGGCCAAAAGTCAACCAAACAGGAGCTCAGAGGACTCTTAACAAGATTCACCGTATAGCCTGTTTGAGTGTGACGGGAGCAATGAGAACGTGCCCCACACTAGCTTTGGGAGTGATCACTGGACTGACTCCTCTACACCTTGTAGTTAAAAGGATGGCGGCCAGCGCGGCCCTAAGGCTACCTAATCTAGCCCATCTTAAAGAAGGCAACCTTTCGGGGCACGCAAAGATTCTGGACACTGTCTGGAATTCTCCGTGCCTCATGGTCTTCGACAAAATGGACAGAAAATTAGACTTCTCAAAGCAATTCAAAGTGGTCATCAGTGACCGTTCAGCTTGGAGAAACAAGGAAATAACAATAAAACAGGACTCTCATTTGTGGTATACAGATGGGTCCAAAATGGAAGATGGCAGTGCAGGAGCTGGAATTGTAGGGCCAAATTTCCAAAAAGCAATTGCAATGGGAAAAACAGCTTCCATTTTTCAGGCGGAGGTCCACGCTTTAGAGTTATGTGCTAGAGAATGTCTACGCAGGGGTACACGCAACACCAAAATATGCATACTCTCAGATAGCCAGGCAGCTCTAAAATCATTAATAAACTTCTCATTCCAATCAAAGCTGGTCTGGGAATGCTGTAAACTTCTCAATACCCTAGCAGCGAGAAACTCTGTTACGCTAATGTGGGTACCGGGACACGAGGGACATGAGGGCAACGAAATGGCAGATTCTTTAGCAAAAAAGGGTGCAGACACTGCCTTTATAGGCCCAGAACCCTTCTGTGGGGTAAACAGTAGCTTCACAAATAACTTGTTGTGCGAACAGGAAAAACGAAGTCTGCTAAACTACTGGAGAGCCCAAAAAGGCATGCGGCAGTCGAGACTACTCATTGATCCTGAACACATAAGGGTAGATGCTTCTTTAAACCTCAGCAGAAATGACATCAAACTATACACTGAACTTTTAACAGGACACTGTAAACTAAATTACCACCTGAAGAAAATAGGCGTGGTAGAAGACGATTCTTGTCGACTCTGTCAAGAGAAGCAGGAAACGGCAGAACACATTCTATGCACTTGCCCAGCGGTGGCAAGACGCAGACATAAGTACCTAGGCAGTGGGTTCATATCTCCAAATCACCTAGTTAAAATTAAGCCCACAGCAGTTACGAGATTTATAAACAGTCTAGGACTGTTTTAGTTGGGTACGAGGCTGCACAATAGATCTTTTAGGTCGCGGTGTTCTTTTAGCCTGTCAATAATAATAATAACTCTTATATACTATTTACAATTCATAATCACAATACAAAAACTGACCTTTCTGGTGTTCCAGTTTCGCACCTGTTAATTGGTGTCAGTTGGTCAAGCCAACTGACCTACGCCAATCTGAAATGTTGATGGTGCATTCTAACTTTGAATGCCATTCGGTGGCTCGACTGCAAAACTGTAGCACCCTAAAAGTTTACATAATAAGTATTACATAGGTAATAGTAATTCTAAATACTCGCACCCTAAAAATATGTGCTTTCTTAAGTAACTTTAACACAAGCTAATCACACAGAATGTTTGGCATCTGTTAGGAGTCAATGCTGTGAGACACTACGCGCAGGCAGCTTGATTCTAGCTCACAACAATAGTTTTGAGCGATAGCTTAAATTGACAAGTTGCTTGAGTACTTTATTGTTACAAAATTTCAAGGTTTTATGACGCTCCAGTAAAAAGTTACAAGCATTTGTGTGTTGCTAACTTTGAGAGGTGTAGGACGTACCGTATAGAAGTTAGGGCCATTTGAAGTTTTATTAGTGTTTGATTTTTGACTCAAGGGTAGCATAGCTTTGAGCGATAGCTTAAATTGACAAGAGGCTCGAGTACTTTATTGTTACAAAATTTCAAGGTTTTATGACGCTCCAGTAAAAAGTTACAAGCATTTGTATTTTGCAAACTTTGATAGGTGTAGGACGTACCGTATAGAAGTTAGCGCCATTTGAAGTTTTATCAGTGTTTGATTTGGGACTCAAGGGTAGCATAGCTTTGCGCGATAGCTTAAATTGACAAGAGGCTCGAGTACTTTATTGTTACAAAATTTCAAGGTTTTATGACGCTCCAGTTAAAAGTTACAAGCATTTGTATGTTGCGAACTTTGATATGTGTAGGACGTTCCTTATAGAAGTTAGGGACATTTGAAGTTTTATCAGTGTTTGATTTGGGACTCAAGGGTAGCATAGCTTTGAGCGATAGTTTAAATTGACAAGAGGCCGAAGTACTTTATTGGAACAAAATTTCAAGGTTTTATGACGCTCCAGTAAAAAGTTACAAGCATTCGTATGTTGCAAACTTTGATAGGTGTAGGACGTACAGGATAGAAGTTAGGGCCATTTGAAGTTTTATCAGTGTTTTATTTGGGACTCAAGGGTAGCATAGCTTTGAGCGATAGCTTAAATTGACAAGAGGCTCGAGTGTTTTATTGTTACAAAATTTCAAGGTTTTATGACGCTCCAGTAAAAAGTTACAAGCATTTGTATGTTGCAAACTTTGATAGGTGTAGGACGTACCGTATAGAAGTTTAGGCCGTTTGAAGTTTTATCAGTGTTTGATTTGTGACTCAAGGGTAGCATAGCTTTGAGCGATAGCTTAAATTGAGATGAGGCTCGAGTACTTTATTGTTAAAAATTTCAAGGCTTTATGACGCTCCGGTAAAAAGTTACTAGTATTTGTATGTTGCAAACTTTGATAGGTGTAGGACGTACCGTATAGAAGTTAGCGCCATTTGAGGTGTTATCAGTGTTTGATTTGGGAGTCAAGGGTAGCATAGCTTTGAGCGATAGCTTAAATTGACAAGAGGCTCGAGTACTTTATTGTTACAAAATTTTAAGGTTCCATGACGCTCCAGTAAAAAGTTACTGCGTATTTGTATGTTGAAAACTTTGATAGGTGTAGGACGTACCGTATAGAAGTTAGGGCCATTTGAAGTTTTATCAGTGTTTGATTTGGGACTCAAGGGTAGCATAGCTTTGAGTGATAGCTTAAATTGACAAGAGGCTCGAGTACTTTATTGTTACAAAATTTCAAGGATTTATGACGCTCCAGTAAAAAGTTACAAGCATTTGTATGTTGCAAACTTTGATATGTGTAGGACGTACCTTATAGAAGTTAGGGACATTTGAAATTTTATCAGTGTTTGATTGGGGACTCAAGGGTAGCATAGCTTTGATCGATAGCTTAAATTGACAAGTTGCTTGAGTACTTTATTGTTACAAAATTTCAAGGTTTAATGACGCTCCAGTAAAAAGTTACAAGCATTTGTATGTTGCTAGCTTTGAGAGGTGTAGGATGTACCGTATAGAAGTTAGGGCCATTTGAAGTTTTATCAGTGTTTGATTTATGACTCAAGGGTAGCATAGCTTTGAGCGATAGCTTAAATTGACAAGAGGCTCGAGTACTTTATTGTTACAAACATTTGTATGTTGCAAACTTTGATAGGTGTAGGACGTACCGTATAGGAGTTAGGACCATTTGAAGTTTTATCAGAGTTTGATTTGGCACTCAAGGGTAGCATAGCTTTGAGCGATAGCTTAAATTGACAAGAGGCTCGAGTACTTTATTGTTACAAAAGTTCAAGGTCTTATGACGCTCCAGTAAAAAGTTACAAGCATTGGTATTTTGCAAACTTTGATAGGTGTAGGACGTACCGTATAGAAGTTAGCGCCATTTGAAGTTTTATCAGTGTTTGATTTGGGACTCAAGAGTAGCATAGCTTTGAGCGATAGCTTAAATTGACAAGAGGCTCGAGTACTTTATTGTTACAAAATTTTAAGGTTTCATGGCGCTCCAGTAAAAAGTTACTGCGTATTTGTATGTTGAAAACTTTGATAGGTGTAGGACGTACCGTATAGAAGTTAGGGCCATTTGAAGTTTTTTCAGTGTTTGATTTGGGACTCAATGGTAGCATAGCTTTGAGTGATAGCTTAAATTGACAAGAGGCTCGAGTACTTTATTGTTACAAAATTTCAAGTTTTCATGACGCTCCAGTAAAAAGCTATTGCGTATTTGTATGTTGAAAACTTTGATAGGTGTATGACGTACCGTATATGAGTTAGGACCATTTGAAGTTTTATCAGAGTTTGATTTGGCACTCAAGGGTAGCATAGCTTTGAGCGATAGCTTAAATTGACAAGAGGCTCGAGTACTTTATTGTTACAAAAGTTCAAGGTCTTATGACGCTCCAGTAAAAAGTTACAAGCATTGGTATTTTGCAAGATTTGATAGGTGTAGGACGTACCGTATAGAAGTTAGCGCCATTTGAAGTTTTATCTGTGTTTGATTTGGGACTCAAGGGTAGCATAGCTTTGAGCGATAGCTTAAATTGTCAAGAGGCTCGAGTACTTTATTGTTACAAAATTTTAAGGTTTCATGACGCTCCAGTAAAAAGTTACTGCGTTTTTGTATGTTGAAAACTTTGATAGGTGTAGGACGTACCGTATAGAAGTTAGGGCCATTTGAAGTTTTATCAGTGTTTGATTTGGGACTCAAGGGTAGCATAGCTTTGAGTGATAGCTTAAATTGACAAGAGGCTCGATTACTTTATTGTTACAAAATTTCAAGCTTTTATGACGCTCCAGTAAAAAGTTACAAGCATTTGTATGTTGCAAACTTTGATAGGTGTAGGACGAACCGTATAGAAGTTAGGGCCATTTGAAGTTTTATCAGTGTTTTATTTGGGACTAAAGGGTAGCATAGCTTTGAGCGATAGCTTAAATTGACAAGAGGCTCGAGTACTTTATTGTTACAAAATTTCAAGGTTTTATGACGCTCCAGTAAAAAGGTACACGCATTTGTATGTTGCAAACTTTGATAGGTGTAGGACGTACCGTATAGAAGTTAGGGCCATTTGAAGTTTAATCAGTGTTTGATTTGGGACTCAAGGGTAGCATAGCTTTGAGCGATAGCTTAAATTGACAAGAGGCTCGAGTACTTTATTGTTACAAAATGTCAATGTTTTATGACGTTCCAGTAAAAAGTTACAAGCATTTGTATGTTGCAAACTTTGATAGGTGTAGGACGTACCGTATAGGAGTTAGGACCATTTGAAGTTTTATCAGAGTTTGATTTGGCACGCAAGGGTAGCATAGCTTTGAGCGATAGCTTAAATTGAGAAGAGGCTCGAGTACTTTATTGTTACAAAATTTCAAGGCTTTATGACGCTCCGGTAAAAAGTTACTAGCATTTGTATGTTGCAAACTTTGATGTATGTAGGACGTACCGTATAGGAGTTAGGACCATTTGAAGTTTTATCAGAGTTTGATTTGGCACTCAAGGGTAGCATAGCTTTGAGCGATAGCTTAAATTGAGAAGAGGCTCGAGTACTTTATTGTTAAAAAATTTCAAGGTTTTATGACGCTCCAGTAAAAAGTTACAAGCATTGGTATTTTGCTAACTTTGAGAGGTGTAGGACGTACCGTATAGAAGTTAGGGCCATTTGAAGTTTTATTAGTGTTTGATTTGTGACTCAAGGGTAGCATAGCTTTGAGCGATAGCTTAAATTGACAAGAGGCTCGAGTACTTAATTGTTAAAAAATTTCAAGGTTTTATGACGCTCCAGTAAAAAGTTACAAGCATTTGTATGTTGCGAACTTTGATATGTGTAGGACGTACCGTATAGAAGTTAGGGCCATTTGAAGTTTTATCAGTGTTTGATTTGGCACTCAACGGAAGCATAGCTTTGAGCGATAGCTTAAATTGAGAAGAGGCTCGAGTACTTTATTGTTAAAAAATTTCAAGGTTTTATGACGCTCCAGTAAAAAGTTACAAGCATTGGTATTTTGCAAACTTTGATAGGTGTAGGACGTACCGTATAAAAGTTAGCGCCATTTGAAGTTTTATCAGTGTTTGATTTGGGACTCAAGGGTAGCATAGCTTTGAGCGATAGCTTAAATTGACAAGAGGCTCGAGTACTTTATTGTTACAAAATTTTAAGGTTTTATGACGCTCCAGTAAAAAGTTTCTGCGTATTTGTATGTTGAAAACTTTGATAGGTGTAGGACGTACCGTATAGAAGTTAGGGCCATTTGAAGTTTTATCAGTGTTTGATTTGGGACTCAAGGGTAGCATAGCTTTGAGCGATAGCTTAAATTGACAAGAGGCTCGAGTACTTAATTGTTAAAAAATTTCAAGGTTTTATGACGCTCCAGTAAAAAGTTACAAGCATTTGTATGTTGCGAACTTTGATATGTGTAGGACGTACCGTATAGAAGTTAGGGCCATTTGAAGTTTTATCAGTGTTTGATTTGGCACTCAACGGTAGCATAGCTTTGAGCGATAGCTTAAATTGAGAAGAGGCTCGAGTACTTTATTGTTAAAAAATTTCAAGGTTTTATGACGCTCCAGTAAAAAGTTACAAGCATTGGTATTTTGCAAACTTTGATAGGTGTAGGACGTACCGTATAGAAGTTAGGGCCATTTGAAGTTTTATCAGTGTTTGATTTGGCACTCAACGGTAGCATAGCTTTGAGCGATAGCTTAAATTGACAAGAGGCTCGAGTACTTTATTGTTACAAAATTTCAAGGTTTTATGACGCTCCAGTAAAAAGTTCCAAGCATTTGTATGTTGCAAACTTTGCTATATGTAGGACGTACCGTATAGGAGTTAGGACCATTTGAAGTTTTATCAGAGTTTGATTTGGCACTCAAGGGTAGCATAGCTTTGAGCGATAGCTTAAATTGACAAGAGGCACGACTACTTTATTGTTAGAAAAGTTCAAGGTCTTATGACGCTCCAGTAAAAAGTTACAAGCATTGGAATTTTGCAAACTTTGATAGGTGTAGATCGTACCGTATAGAAGTTAGCGCCATTTGAAGTTTTATCTGTGTTTGATTTGGGACTCAAGGGTAGCATAGCTTTGAGCGATAGCTTAAATTGACAAGAGGCTCGAGTACTTTATTGTTACAAAATTTCAAGGTTTTATGACGCTCCAGTAAAAAGTTACAAGCATTTGTATGTTGCAAACTTTGATAGGTGTAGGACGAACCGTATAGAAGTTAGGGCCATTTGAAGTTTTATCAGTGTTTTATTTGGGACTAAAGGGTAGCATAGCTTTGAGCGATAGCTTAAATTGACAAGAGGCTCGAGTACTTTATTGTTACAAAATTTCAAGGTTTTATGACGATCCAGTAAAAAGGTACAAGCATTTGTATGTTGCAAACTTTGATAGGTGTAGGACGTACCGTATAGAAGTTAGGGCCATTTGAAGTTTAATCAGTGTTTGATTTGGGACTCAATGGTAGCATAGCTTTGAGCGATAGCTTAAATTGACAAGAGGCTCGAGTACTTTATTTTTACAAAATGTCAAGGTTTTATGACGCTCCAGTAAAAAGTTACAAGCATTTGTATGTTGCAAACTTTGATAGGTGTAGGACGTACCGTATAGGAGTTAGGACCATTTGAAGTTTTATCAGAGTTTGATTTGGCACTCAAGGGTAGCATAGCTTTGAGCGATAGCTTAAATTGAGAAGAGGCTCGAGTACTTTATTGTTACAAAATTTCAAGGCTTTATGACGCTCCGGTAAAAAGTTACTAGCATTTGTATGTTGCAAACTTTGATATATGTAGGACGTACCGTATAAAAGTTAGCGCCATTTGAAGTTTTATCAGTGTTTGAATTGGGACTCAAGGGTAGCATAGCTTTGAGCGATAGCTTAAATTGACAAGAGGCTCGAGTACTTTATTGTTACCAAATATCAAGGTTTCATGACGCTCCAGTAAAAAGTTACTGCGTATTTGTATGTTGAAAACTGTGATAGGTGTAGGACGTACCGTATAGAAGTTAGGGCCATTTGAAGTAATATCAGTGTTTGATTTGGGACTCAAGGGTAGCATAATTTTGAGTGATAGCTTAAATTGACAAGAGGTTCGAGTACTTTATTCTTACAAAATTTCAAGGTTTTATGACGCTCCAGTAAAAAGTTACAAGCATTTGTATGTTGCAAGCTTTGATATGTGTAGGACGTACCTTATAGAAGTTAGGGACATTTGAAATTTTATCAGTGTTTGATTTGGGACTCAAGAGTAGCATAGCTTTGAGCGATAGCTTAAATTGACAAGTTGCTTGAGTACTTTATTGTTACAAAATTTCAAGGTTTTATGACGCTCCAGTAAAAAGTTACAAGCATTTGTATGTTGCAAACTCTGATAGGTGTAGGACGTACCGTATAGAAGTTAGCGCCATTTGAAGTTTTATCAGTGTTTGATTTGGGACTCAAGGGTAGCATAGCTTTGAGCGATAGCTTAAATTGACAAGAGGCTCGAGTACTTTATTGTTACAAAATTTTAAGGTTTCATGACGCTCCAGTAAAAAGTTACTGCGTATTTGTTTGTTGAAAACTTTGATAGGTGTAGGACGTACCGTATAGAAGTTAGGGCCATTTGAAGTTTTATCAGTGTTTGATTTGGGACTCAAGGGTAGCATAGCTTTGAGCGATAGCTTAAATTGACAAGAGGCACGACTACTTTATTGTTAGAAAAGTTCAAGGTCTTATGACGCTCCAGTAAAAAGTTACAAGCATTGGAATTTTGCAAACTTTGATAGGTGTAGATCGTACCGTATAGAAGTTAGCGCCATTTGAAATTTTATCAGTGTTTGATTTGGTACTCAAGGGTAGCATAGCTTTGAGCGATAGCTTAAATTGACAAGAGGCTCGAGTACTTTATTGTTACAAAATTTCAAGGTTTTATGACGCTCCAGTAAAAAGTTACAAGCATTTGTATGTTGCAAACTTTGATAGGTGTAGGACGAACCGTATAGAAGTTAGGGCCATTTGAAGTTTTATCAGTGTTTTATTTGGGACTAAAGGGTAGCATAGCTTTGAGCGATAGCTTAAATTGACAAGAGGCTCGAGTACTTTATTGTTACAAAATTTCAAGGTTTTATGACGATCCAGTAAAAAGGTACAAGCATTTGTATGTTGCAAACTTTGATAGGTGTAGGACGTACCGTATAGAAGTTAGGGCCATTTGAAGTTTTATCAGTGTTTGATTTGGGACTCAATGGTAGCATAGCTTTGAGCGATAGCTTAAATTGACAAGAGGCTCGAGTACTTTATTTTTACAAAATGTCAAGGTTTTATGACGCTCCAGTAAAAAGTTACAAGCATTTGTATGTTGCAAACTTTGATAGGTGTAGGACGTACCGTATAGGAGTTAGGACCATTTGAAGTTTTATCAGAGTTTGATTTGGCACTCAAGGGTAGCATAGCTTTGAGCGATAGCTTAAATTGAGAAGAGGCTCGAGTACTTTATTGTTACAAAATTTCAAGGCTTTATGACGCTCCGGTAAAAAGTTACTAGCATTTGTATGTTGCAAACTTTGATATATGTAGGACGTACCGTATAAAAGTTAGCGCCATTTGAAGTTTTATCAGTGTTTGAATTGGGACTCAAGGGTAGCATAGCTTTGAGCGATAGCTTAAATTGACAAGAGGCTCGAGTACTTTATTGTTACCAAATATCAAGGTTTCATGACGCTCCAGTAAAAAGTTACTGCGTATTTGTATGTTGAAAACTGTGATAGGTGTAGGACGTACCGTATAGAAGTTAGGGCCATTTGAAGTAATATCAGTGTTTGATTTGGGACTCAAGGGTAGCATAATTTTGAGTGATAGCTTAAATTGACAAGAGGTTCGAGTACTTTATTCTTACAAAATTTCAAGGTTTTATGACGCTCCAGTAAAAAGTTACAAGCATTTGTATGTTGCAAGCTTTGATATGTGTAGGACGTACCTTATAGAAGTTAGGGACATTTGAAATTTTATCAGTGTTTGATTTGGGACTCAAGAGTAGCATAGCTTTGAGCGATAGCTTAAATTGACAAGTTGCTTGAGTACTTTATTGTTACAAAATTTCAAGGTTTTATGACGCTCCAGTAAAAAGTTACAAGCATTTGTATGTTGCAAACTCTGATAGGTGTAGGACGTACCGTATAGAAGTTAGCGCCATTTGAAGTTTTATCAGTGTTTGATTTGGGACTCAAGGGTAGCATAGCTTTGAGCGATAGCTTAAATTGACAAGAGGCTCGAGTACTTTATTGTTACAAAATTTTAAGGTTTCATGACGCTCCAGTAAAAAGTTACTGCGTATTTGTTTGTTGAAAACTTTGATAGGTGTAGGACGTACCGTATAGAAGTTAGGGCCATTTGAAGTTTTATCAGTGTTTGATTTGGGACTCAAGGGTAGCATAGCTTTGAGTGATAGCTTAAATTGACAAGAGGCTCGAGTACTTTATTGTTACAAAATTTCAAGGTTTTATGACGCAACAGTAAAAAGTTACAAGCTTTTGTATGTTGCAAACTTTGATATGTGTAGGTCGTACCTTATAGAAGTTAGGGACATTTGAAATTTTATCAGTGTTTGATTTGGTACTCAAGGGTAGCATAGCTTTGAGCGATAGCTTAAATTGACAAGTTGCTTGAGTACTTTATTGTTACAAAATTTCAAGGTTTTATGACGCTCCAGTAAAAAGTTACAAGCATTTGTGTGTTGCTAACTTTGAGAGGTGTAAGACGTACCGTATAGAAGTTAGGGCCATGTGAAATTTTATTAGTGTTTGATTTGTGACTCAAGGGTAGCATAGCTTTGAGCGATAGCTTAAATGGACAAGAGGCTCGAATACTTTATTGTTACAAAATTTCAAGGTTTTATGACGCTCCAGTAAAAAGTTACAAGCATTTGTATGTTGCAAACTTTGATATGTGTAGGACGTTCATTATAGAAGTTAGGGACATTTGAAGTTTTATCAGTGTTTGATTTGGGTCTCAAGGGTAGCATAGCTTTGAGCGATAGCTTAAATTGACAAGTTGCTTGAGTACCTTATTGTTACAAAATTTCAAGGTTTTATGACGCTCCAGTAAAAAGTTACAAGCATTTGTATGTTGAACACTTTGATAGGTGTAGGACGTACCGTATAGAAGTTAGGGCCATTTGAAGTTTTATCAGTGTTTTATTTGGGACTCAAGGGTAGCATAGCTTTGAGCGATAGCTTAAATTGACAAGAGGCTCGAGTATTTTATTGTTACAAAATTTCAAGGTTTTATGACGCTCCAGTAAAAAGTTACAAGCATTTGTATGTTGCAGACTTTGATATGTGTAGGACGTACGTTATAGAAGTTAGGGACATTTGAAATTTTATCAGTGTTTGATTTGGGACTCAAGGGTAGCATAGCTTTGAGCGATAGCTTAAATTGACAAGTTGCTTGAGTACTTTATTGTTACAAAATTTCAAGGTTTTATGACGCTCCAGTAAAAAGTTACAAGCATTTGTGTGTTGTTAACTTTGAGAGGTGTAGGACGTACCGTATAGAAGTTAAGGCCATTTGAAGTTTTATTAGTGTTTGATTTGTGACTCAAGGGTAGCATAGCTTTGAGCGATAGCTTAAATTGACAAGAGGCTCGAGTACTTTATTGTTACAAAATTTCAAGGTTTTATGACGCTCCAGTAAAAAGTTACATGCATTTGTATGTTGCGAACTTTGATATGTGTAGGACGTTCCTTATAGAAGTTAGGGACATTTGAAGTTTTATCAGTGTTTGATTTGGGACTCAAGGGTAGCATAGCTTTGAGCGATAGCTTAAATTGACAAGTTGCTTGAGTACTTTATTGTTACAAAATTTCAAGGTTTTATGACGCTCCAGTAAAAAGTTACAAGCATTTGTGTGTTGTTAACTTTGAGAGGTGTAGGACTCACAGGATAGAAGTTAGGGCCATTTGAAGTTATATCAGTGTTTGATTTGGGACTCAAGGGTAGCATAGCTTTGAGTGATAGCTTAAATTGACAAGAGGCTCGAGTACTTTATTGTTACAAAATTTCAAGGTTTTATGACGCTCCAGTAAAAAGTTACATGCATTTGTATGTTGCGAACTTTGATATGTGTAGGACGTTCCTTATAGAAGTTAGGGACATTTGAAGTTTTATCAGTGTTTGATTTGGGACTCAAGGGTAGCATAGCTTTGAGCGATAGCTTAAATTGACAAGTTGCTTGAGTACTTTATTGTTACAAAATTTCAAGGTTTTATGACGCTCCAGTAAAAAGTTACAAGCATTTGTATGTTGCAAACTCTGATAGGTGTAGGACTCACAGGATAGAAGTTAGGGCCATTTGAAGTTATATCAGTGTTTGATTTGGGACTCAAGGGTAGCATAGCTTTGAGTGATAGCTTAAATTGACAAGAGGTTCGAGTACTTTATTCTTACAAAATTTCAAGGTTTTATGACGCTCCAGTAAAAAGTTACAAGCATTTGTATGTTGCAAGCTTTGATATGTGTAGGACGTACCTTATAGAAGTTAGGGACATTTGAAATTTTATCAGTGTTTGATTTGGGACTCAAGGGTAGCATAGCTTTGAGCGATAGCTTAAATTGACAAGTTGCTTGAGTACTTTATTGTTACAAAATTTCAAGGTTTTATGACGCTCCAGTAAAAAGTTACAAGCATTTGTATGTTGCAAACTCTGATAGGTGTAGGACGTACAGGATAGAAGTTAGGGCCATTTGAAGTTTTATCAGTGTTTTATTTGGGACTCAAGGGTAGCATAGCTTTGAGCGATAGCTTAAATTGACAAGAGGCTCGAGTACTTTATTGTTACAAAATTTCAAGGTTTTATGACGCTCCAGTAAAAAGTTACAAGCATTTGTATGTTGCAAACTTTGATAGGTGTAGGACGTACCGTATAGAAGTTAAGGCCATTTGAAGTTTTATCAGTGTTTGATTTGTCACTCAAGGGTAGCATAGCTTTGAGCGATAGCTTAAATTGACATGAGGCTCGAGTATTTTATTGTTACAAAATTTCAAGGTTTTATGACGCTCCAGTAAAAAGTTACAAGCATTTGTATGTTGCAAACTTTGATAGGTGTACGATGTACCGTATAGAAGTTAAGGCCATTTGAAGTTTTATCAGTGTTTGATTTGTGACTCAAGGGTAGCATAGCTTTGACCGATAGCTTAAATTGAGAAGAGGCTCGAGTACTTTATTGTTAAAAATTTCAAGGCTTTATGACGCTCCGGTAAAAAGTTACTAGCATTTGTATGTTGCAAACTTTGATAGGTGTAGGACGTACCGTATAGAAGTTAGCGCCATTTGAAGTTTTATCAGTGTTTGATTTGGGACTCAAGGGTAGCATAGCTTTGAGCGATAGCTTAAATTGACAAGAGGCTCGAGTACTTTATTGTTACAAAATTTTAAGGTTTCATGACGCTACAGTAAAAAGTTACTGCGTATTTGTATGTTGAAAACTTTGAAAGGTGTAGGACGTACCGTATAGAAGTTAGGGCCATTTGAAGTTTTATTAGTGTTTGATTTGTGACTCAAGGGTAGCATAGCTTTGAGCGATAGCTTAAATTGACAAGAGGCTCGAGTACTTTATTGTTACCAAATTTCAAGGTTTTATGACGCTCCAGTAAAAAGTTACAAGCATTTGTATGTTGCGAACTTTGATATGTGTAGGACGTTCCTTATAGAAGTTAGGGACATTTGAAGTTTTATCAGTGTTTGATTTGGAACTCAAGGGTAGCATAGCTTTGAGCGATAGCTTAAATTGACAAGTTGCTTGAGTACTTTATTGTTACAAAATTTCAAGGTTTTATGACGCTCCAGTAAGAAGTTACAAGCATTTGTATGTTGCAAACTCTGATAGGTGTAGGACGTACAGGATAGAAGTTAGGGCCATTTGAAGTTATATCAGTGTTTGATTTGGGACTCAAGGGTAGCATAGCTTTGAGTGATAGCTTAAATTGACAAGAGGTTCGAGTACTTTATTCTTACAAAATTTCAAGGTTTTATGACGCTCCAGTAAAAAGTTACAAGCATTTGTATGTTGCAAGCTTTGATATGTGTAGGACGTACCTTATAGAAGTTAGGGACATTTGAAATTTTATCAGTGTTTGATTTGGGACTCAAGGGTAGCATAGCTTTGAGCGATAGCTTAAATTGACAAGTTGCTTGAGTACTTTATTGTTACAAAATTTCAAGGTTTTATGACGCTCCAGTAAAAAGTTACAAGCATTTGTATGTTGCAAACTCTGATAGGTGTAGGACGTACAGGATAGAAGTTAGGGCCATTTGAAGTTATATCAGTGTTTGATTTGGGACTCAAGGGTAGCATAGCTTTGAGTGATAGCTTAAATTGACAAGAGGTTCGAGTACTTTATTCTTACAAAATTTCAAGGTTTTATGACGCTCCAGTAAAAAGTTACAAGCATTTGTATGTTGCAAACTTTGATAGGTGTAGGACGTACCGTATAGAAGTTAAGGCCATTTGAAGTTTTATCAGTGTTTGATTTGGGACTCAAGGGTAGCATAGCTTTGAGCGATAGCTTAAATTGACAAGTTGCTTGAGTACTTTATTGTTACAAAATTTCAAGGTTTTATGACGCTCCAGTAAAAAGTTACAAGCATTTGTATGTTGCAAACTCTGATAGGTGTAGGACGTACAGGATAGAAGTTAGGGCCATTTGAAGTTATATCAGTGTTTGATTTGGGACTCAAGGGTAGCATAGCTTTGAGTGATAGCTAAAATTGACAAGAGGTTCGAGTACTTTATTCTTACAAAATTTCAAGGTTTTATGACGCTCCAGTAAAAAGTTACAAGCATTTGTATGTTGCAAGCTTTGATATGTGTAGGACGTACCTTATAGAAGTTAGGGACATTTGAAATTTTATCAGTGTTTGATTTGGGACTCAAGGGTAGCATAGCTTTGAGCGATAGCTTAAATTGACAAGTTGCTTGAGTACTTTATTGTTACAAAATTTCAAGGTTTTATGACGCTCCAGTAAAAAGTTACAAGCATTTGTATGTTGCAAACTCTGATAGGTGTAGGACGTACAGGATAGAAGTTAGGGCCATTTGAAGTTTTATCAGTGTTTTATTTGGGACTCAAGGGTAGCATAGCTTTGAGCGATAGCTTAAATTGACAAGAGGCTCGAGTATTTTATTGTTACAAAATTTCAAGGTTTTATGACGCTCCAGTAAAAAGTTACAAGCATTTGTATGTTGCAAACTTTGATAGGTGTAGGACGTACCGTATAGAAGTTAAGGCCATTTGAAGCTTTATCAGTGTTTGATTTGTGACTCAAGGGTAGCATAGCTTTGAGCGATAGCTTAAATTGACATGAGGCTCGAGTATTTTATTGTTACAAAATTTCAAGGTTTTATGACGCTCCAGTAAAAAGTTACAAGCATTTGTATGTTGCAAACTTTGATAGGTGTAGGACGTACCGTATAGAAGTTAAGGCCATTTGAAGCTTTATCAGTGTTTGATTTGTGACTCAAGGGTAGCATAGCTTTGACCGATAGCTTAAATTGAGAAGAGGCTCGAGTACTTTATTGTTAAAAATTTCAAGGCTTTATGACGCTCCGGTAAAAAGTTACTAGCATTTGTATGTTGCAAACTTTGATAGGTGTAGGACGTACCGTATAGAAGTTAGCGCCATTTGAAGTTTTATCAGTGTTTGATTTGGGACTCAAGGGTAGCATAGCTTTGAGCGATAGCTTAAATTGACAAGAGGCTCGAGTACTTTATTGTTACAAAATTTTAAGGTTTCATGACGCTACAGTAAAAAGTTACTGCGTATTTGTATGTTGAAAACTTTGATAGGTGTAGGACGTACCGTATAGAAGTTAGGGCCATTTGAAGTTTTATTAGTGTTTGATTTGTGACTCAAGGGTAGCATACCTTTGAGCGATAGCTTAAATTGACAAGTTGCTTGAGTACTTTATTGTTACAAAATATCAAGGTTTTATGACGCTCCAGTAAAAGTTACAAGCATTTGTATGGTGCAAACTCTGATAGGTGTAGGACTTACAGGATAGAAGTTAGGGCCATTTGAAGTTTTATCAGTGTTTTATTTGGGACTCAAGGGTAGCTTAGCTTTGAGCGATAGCTTAAATTGACAAGAGGCTCGAGTATTTTATTGTTACAAAATTTCAAGGTTTTATGACGCTCCAGTAAAAAGTTACAAGCATTTGTATGTTGCAAACTTTGATAGGTGTAGGACGTACCGTATAGAAGTTAAGGCCATTTGAAGTTTTATCAGTGTTTGATTTGTGACTCAAGGGTAGCATAGCTTTGAGCGATAGCTTAAATTGACATGAGGCTCGAGTATTTTATTGTTACAAAATTTCAAGGTTTTATGACGCTCCAGTAAAAAGTTACAAGCATTTGTATGTTGCAAACTTTGATAGGTGTAGGACGTACCGTATAGAAGTTAAGGCCATTTGAAGTTTTATCAGTGTTTGATTTGTGACTCAAGGGTAGCATAGCTTTGACCGATAGCTTAAATTGAGAAGAGGCTCGAGTACTTTATTGTTAAAAATTTCAAGGCTTTATGACGCTCCGGTAAAAAGTTACTAGCATTTGTATGTTGCAAACTTTGATAGGTGTAGGACGTACCGTATAGAAGTTAGCGCCATTTGAAGTTTTATCAGTGTTTGATTTGGGACTCAAGGGTAGCATAGCTTTGCGCGATAGCTTAAATTGACAGGAGGCTCGAGTACTTTATTGTTACAAAATTTCAAGGTTTTATGACGCTCCAGTAAAAAGTTACAAGCATTTGTATGTTGCAAACTTTGATAGGTGTAGGACGTACCGTATAGAAGTTAGCGCCATTTGAAGTTTTATCAGTGTTTGATTTGGGACTCAAGGGTAGCATAGCTTTGCGCGATAGCTTAAATTGACAAGAGGCTCGAGTACTTTATTGTTACAAAATTTCAAGGTTTTATGACGCTCCAGTAAAAAGTTACAAGCATATGTATGTTGCGAACTTTGATATGTGTAGGACGTTCCTTATAGAAGCTAGGCACATTTGAAGTTTTATCAGTGTTTGATTTGGGACTCAAGGGTAGCATAGCTTTGAGCGATAGCTTAAATTGACAAGGGGCCGAAGTACTTTATTGGAACAAAATTTCAAGGTTTTATGACGCTCCAGTAAAAAGTTACAAGCATTCGTATGTTGCAAACTTTGATAGGTGTAGGACGTACAGGATAGAAGTTAGGGCCATTTGAAGTTTTAACAGTGTTTTATTTGGGACTCAAGGGTAGCATAGCTTTGAGCGATAGCTTAAATTGACAAGAGGCTCGAGTATTTTATTGATACAAAATTTCAAGGTTTTATGACACTCCAGTAAAAAGTTACAAGCATTTGTATGTTGCAAACTTTGATAGGTGTAGGACGTACCGTATAGAAGTTTAGGCCATTTGAAGTTTTATCAGTGTTTGATTTGTGACTCAAGGGTAGCATAGCTTTGAGCGATAGCTTAAATTGACAAGAGGCTCGAGTACTTTATTGTTACAAAATTTCAAGGTTTTATGACGCTCCAGTAAAAAGTTTGACGCTCCAGTAAAAAGTTAGAAGCATTTGTATGTTCCAAACTTTGATAGGTGTAGGACGTACCGTATAGAAGTTAGGGCCATTTGAAGTTTTATTAGTGTTTGATTTGTGACTCAAGGGTAGCATAGCTTTGAGGGATAGCTTAAATTGACAAGAGGCTCGAGTACTTTATTGTTACAAAATTTCAAGGTTTTATGACGCTCCAGTAAAAAGTTACAAGCATTTGTATGTTGCGAACTTTGATATGTGTAGGACGTTCCTTATAGAAGTTAGGGACATTTGAAGTTTTATCAGTGTTTGATTTGGGACTCAAGGGTAGCATAGCTTTGAGCGATAGCTTAAATTGACAAGTTGCTTGAGTACTTTATTGTCACAAAATTTCAAGGTTTTATGACGCTCCAGTAAAAAGTTACAAGCATTTGTATGTTGCAAACTCTGATAGGTGTAGGACGTACAGGATAGAAGTTAGGGCCATTTGAAGTTTTATCAGTGTTTTATTTGGGACTCAAGGGTAGCATAGCTTTGAGCGATAACTTAAATTGACAAGAGGCTCGAGTACTTTATTGTTACCAAATATAGGGGTTTCATGACGCTCCAGTAAAAAGTTACTGCGTATTTGTATGTTGAAAACTGTGATAGGTGTAGGACGTACCGTATAGAAGTTAGGGCTATTTGAAGTTATATCAGTGTTTGATTTGGGACTCAAGGGTAGCATAGCTTTGAGTGATAGCTTAAATTGACAAGAGGTTCGAGTACTTTATTCTTACAAAATTTCAAGGTTTTATGACGCTCCAGTAAAAAGTTACAAGCATTTGTATGTTGCAAACTCTGATAGGTGTAGGACGTACAGGATAGAAGTTAGGGCCATTTGAAGTTTTATCAGTGTTTTATTTGGGACTCAAGGGTAGCTTAGCTTTGAGCGATAGCTTAAATTGACAAGAGGCTCGAGTATTTTATTGTTACAAAATTTGAAGGTTTTATGACGCTCCAGTAAAAAGTTACAAGCATTTGTATGTTGCAAACTTTGATAGGTGTAGGACGTACCGTATAGAAGTTAAGGCCATTTGAAGTTTTATCAGTGTTTGATTTGTGACTCAAGGGTAGCATAGCTTTGAGCGATAGCTTAAATTGACATGAGGCTCGAGTATTTTATTGTTACAAAATTTCAAGGTTTTATGACGCTCCAATAAAAAGTTACAAGCATTTGTATGTTGCAAACTTTGATAGGTGTAGGACGTACCGTATAGAAGTTAGCGCCATTTGAAGTTTTATCAGTGTTTGATTTGGGACTCAAGGGTAGCATAGCTTTGCGCGATAGCTTAAATTGACAGGAGGCTCGAGTACTTTATTGTTACAAAATTTCAAGGTTTTATGACGCTCCAGTAAAAAGTTACAAGCATTTGTATGTTGCAAACTTTGATAGGTGTAGGACGTACCGTATAGAAGTTAGCGCCATTTGAAGTTTTATCAGTGTTTGATTTGGGACTCAAGGGTAGCATAGCTTTGCGCGATAGCTTAAATTGACAAGAGGCTCGAGTACTTTATTGTTACAAAATTTCAAGGTTTTATGACGCTCCAGTAAAAAGTTACAAGCATTTGTATGTTGCGAACTTTGATATGTGTAGGACGTTCCTTATAGAAGTTAGGCACATTTGAAGTTTTATCAGTGTTTGATTTGGGACTCAAGGGTAGCATAGCTTTGAGCGATAGCTTAAATTGACAAGGGGCCGAAGTACTTTATTGGAACAAAATTTCAAGGTTTTATGACGCTCCAGTAAAAAGTTACAAGCATTCGTATGTTGCAAACTTTGATAGGTGTAGGACTTACAGGATAGAAGTTAGGGCCATTTGAAGTTTTATCAGTGTTTTATTTGGGACTCAAGGGTAGCATAGCTTTGAGCGATAGCTTAAATTGACAAGAGGCTCGAGTACTTTATTGTTACCAAATATAGGGGTTTCATGACGCTCCAGTAAAAAGTTACTGCGTATTTGTATGTTGAAAACTGTGATAGGTGTAGGACGTACCGTATAGAAGTTAGGGCCATTTGAAGTTATATCAGTGTTTGATTTGGGACTCAAGGGTAGCATAGCTTTGAGTGATAGCTTAAATTGACAAGAGGTTCGAGTACTTTATTCTTACAAAATTTCAAGGTTTTATGACGCTCCAGTAAAAAGTTACAAGCATTTGTATGTTGCAAGCTTTGATATGTGTAGGACGTACCTTATAGAAGTTAGGGACATTTGAAATTTTATCAGTGTTTGATTTGGGACTCAAGGGTAGCATAGCTTTGAGCGATAGCTTAAATTGACAAGTTGCTTGAGTACTTTATTGTTACAAAATTTCAAGGTTTTATGACGCTCCAGTAAAAAGTTACAAGCATTTGTATGTTGCAAACTCTGATAGGTGTAGGACGTACAGGATAGAAGTTAGGGCTATTTGAAGTTTTATCAGTGTTTTATTTGTGACTCAAGGGTAGCATAGCTTTGAACGATAGCTTAAATTGACAAGAGGCTCGAGTATTTTATTGTTACAAAATTTCAAGGTTTTATGACGCTCCAGTAAAAAGTTACAAGCATTTGTATGTTGCAAACTTTGATAGGTGTAGGACGTACCGTATAGAAGTTAAGGCCATTTGAAGTTTTATCAGTGTTTGATTTGTGACTCAAGGGTAGCATAGCTTTGAGCGATAGCTTAAATTGACAAGAGGCTCGAGTATTTTATTGTTACAAAATTTCAAGGTTTTATGACGCTCCAGTAAAAAGTTACAAGCATTTGTATGTTGCAAACTTTGATAGGTGTAGGACTTACCGTATAGAAGTTAAGGCCATTTGAAGTTTTATCAGTGTTTGATTTGTGACTCAAGGGTAGCATAGCTTTGACCGATAGCTTAAATTGAGAAGAGGCTCGAGTACTTTATTGTTAAAAATTTCAAGGCTTTATGACGCTCCGGTAAAAAGTTTTTAGCATTTGTATGTTGCAAACTTTGATAGGTGTAGGACGTACCGTATAGAAGTTAGCGCCATTTGAAGTTTTATCAGTGTTTGATTTGGGACTCAAGGGTAGCATAGCTTTGAGCGATAGCTTAAATTGACAAGAGGCTCGAGTACTTTATTGTTACAAAATTTTAAGGTTTCATGACGCTCCAGTAAAAAGTTACTGCGTATTTGTATGTTGAAAACTTTGATAGGTGTAGGACGTACCGTATAGAAGTTAGGGCCATTTGAAGTTTTATCAGTGTTTGATTTGGGACTCAAGGGTAGCATAGCTTTGAGTGATAGCTTAAATTGACAAGAGGCTCGAGTACTTTATTGTTACAAAATTTCAAGGTTTTATGACGCAACAGTAAAAAGTTACAAGCATTTGTATGTTGCAAACTTTGATATGTGTAGGACGTACCTTATAGAAGTTAGGGACATTTGAAATTTTATCAGTGTTTGATTTGGGACTCAAGGGTAGCATAGCTTTGAGCGATAGCTTAAATTGACAAGAGGCTCGAGTACTTTATTGTTACCAAATATAGGGGTTTCATGACGCTCCAGTAAAAAGTTACTGCGTATTTGTATGTTGAAAACTGTGATAGGTGTAGGACGTACCGTATAGAAGTTAGCGCCATTTGAAGTTTTATCAGTGTTTGATTTGGGACTCAAGGGTAGCATAGCTTTGCGCGATAGCTTAAATTGACAAGAGGCTCGAGTACTTTATTGTTACAAAATTTCAAGGTTTTATGACGCTCCAGTAAAAAGTTACAAGCATTTGTATGTTGCAAACTTTGATAGGTGTAGGACGTACCGTATAGAAGTTAGCGCCATTTGAAGTTTTATCAGTGTTTGATTTGGGACTCAAGGGTAGCATAGCTTTGCGCGATAGCTTAAATTGACAAGAGGCTCGAGTACTTTATTGTTACAAAATTTCAAGGTTTTATGACGCTCCAGTAAAAAGTTACAAGCATTTGTATGTTGCGAACTTTGATATGTGTAGGACGTTCCTTATAGAAGTTAGGCACATTTGAAGTTTTATCAGTGTTTGATTTGGGACTCAAGGGTAGCATAGCTTTGAGCGATAGCTTAAATTGACAAGGGGCCGAAGTACTTTATTGGAACAAAATTTCAAGGTTTTATGACGCTCCAGTAAAAAGTTACAAGCATTTGTATGTTGCAAACTTTGATAGGTGTAGGACGTACAGGATAGAAGTTAGGGCCATTTGAAGTTTTATCAGTGTTTTATTTGGGACTCAAGGGTAGCATAGCTTTGAGCGATAGCTTAAATTGACAAGAGGCTCGAGTATTTTATTGTTACAAAATTTCAAGGTTTTATGACGCTCCAGTAAAAAGTTACAAGCATTTGTATGTTGCAAACTTTGATAGGTGTAGGACGTACCGTATAGAAGTTTAGGCCATTTGAAGTTTTATCAGTGTTTGATTTGTGACTCAAGGGTAGCATAGCTTTGAGCGATAGCTTAAATTGAGAAGAGGCTCGAGTACTTTATTGTTAAAAATTTCAAGGCTTTATGACGCTCCGGTAAAAAGTTACTAGCATTTGTATGTTGCAAACTTTGATAGGTGTAGGACGTACCGTATAGAAGTTAGCGCCATTTGAAGTTTTATCAGTGTTTGATTTATGACTCAACGGTAGCATAGCTTTGAGCGATAGCTTAAATTGACAAGAGGCTCGAGTACTTTATTGTTACAAAATTTCAAGGTTTTATGACGCTTCAGTAAAAAGTTACAAGCATTTGTATGTTGCAAACTTTGATAGGTGTAGGACGTACCGTATAGAAGTTAGGGCCATTTGAAGTTTTATCAGTGTTTGATTTGGGACTCAAGGGTAGCATAGCTTCGAGCGATAGCTTAAATTGACAAGAGGCTCGAGTACTTTATTGTTACAAAATTTCAAGGTTTTATGACGCTCCAGTAAAAAGTTTGACGCTCCAGTAAAAAGTTAGAAGCATTTGTATGTTCCAAACTTTGATAGGTGTAGGACGTACCGTATAGAAGTTAGGGCCATTTGAAGTTTTACCAGTGTTTGAAATGGGACTCAGGGGTAGCATAGCTTTGAGCGATAGCTTAAATTGACAAGAGGCTCGAGTACTTTATTGTTACAAAATTTCAAGGTTTTATGACGCTCCAGTAAAAAGTTACAAACATTTATATGTTGCAAACTTTGATAGGTGTAGGACGTACCGTAAAGAAGTTAGGGCCATTTGAAGTTTTATCAGTGTTTGATTTGGGACACTAGGGTAGCATAGCTTTCAGCGATAGCTTAAATTGACAAGAGGCTCGAGTACTTTATTGTTACAAAATTTCAAGGTTTTATGACGCTCCAGTAAAAAGTTCCAAGCATTTGTATGTTGCAAACTTTGATATATGTAGGACGTACCGTATAGGAGTTAGGACCATTTGAAGTTTTATCAGAGTTTGATTTGGCACTCAAGGGTAGCATAGCTTTGAGTGATAGCTTAAATTGACAAGAGGCTCGACTACTTTATTGTTACAAAATTTCAAGGTTTTATGACGCTCCAGTAAAAAGTTACAAGCATTTGTATGTTGCAAACTTTGATATCTGTAGGACGTACCGTATAGAAGTTAGGGCCATTTGAAGTTTTATTAGTGTTTGTTTTGGGACTCAAGGGTAGCATAGTTTTGAGCGATAGCTTAAATTGACAAGAGGCTCGAGTACTTTGTTGTTACAAAATTTCAAGGTTTTATGACGCTCCAGTAAAAAGTTACAAGCATTTGTATGTTGCAAACTTTGATAGGTGTAGGACGAACCGTATAGAAGTTAGGGCCATTTGAAGTTTTATCAGTGTTTGATTTGGGACTAAAGGGTAGCATAGCTTTGAGCGATAGCTTAAATTGACAAGAGGCTCGAGTACTTTATTGTTACAAAATTTCAAGGTTTTATGACGCTCCAGTAAAAAGTTACAAGCATTTGTATGTTGCAAACTTTGATAGGTGTAAGACGTACCGTATAGAAGTTAGGGCCATTTGAAGTTTTATCAGTATTTGGTTTGGGACTGAAGGGTAGCATAGCTTTGAGCGATAGCTTAAATTGACAAGAGGCTCGAGTACTTTATTGTTACAAAATTTTAAGGTTTTATGACGCTCCAGTAAAAAGGTACAGGCATTTGTATGTTGCAAACTTTGATAGGTGTAGGACGTACCATATAGAAGTTAGGGCCATTTGAAGTTTTATCAGTGTTTGATTTGGGACTCAAGGGTAGCATAGCTTTGAGCGATAGCTTAAATTGACAAGAAGCTCGAGTACTTTATTGTTTCAAAATTTCAAGGTTTTATGACGCTCCAGTAAAAAGTTACAAGCATTTGTATGTTGCAAACTTTGATAGGTGTAGAACGTACAGTATAGAAGTTAGGGCCATTCGAAGTTTTATCAGAGTTTGATTTGGCTCTCAAGGGTAGCATAGCTTTGAGCGATAGCTTAAATTGACAAGACGCTCGAGTACTTTATTGTTAAAAAATTTCAAGGTTTTATGACGCTCCAGTAAAAAGTTAAAAGCATTGGTATTTTGCAAACTTTGATAGGTGTAGGACGTACCGTATAGAAGTTAGCGCCATTTGAAGTTTTATCAGTGTTTGATTTGGGACTCAAGGGTAGCATAGCTTTGAGTGATAGCTTAAATTGACAAGAGGCTCGACTACTTTATTGTTACAAAATTTCAAGGTTTTATGACGCTCCAGTAAAAAGTTACAAGCATTTGTATGTTGCAAACTTTGATATCTGTAGGACGTACCGTATAGAAGTTAGGGCCATTTGAAGTTTTATTAGTGTTTGTTTTGGGACTCAAGGGTAGCATAGCTTTGAGCGATAGCTTAAATTGACAAGAGGCTCGAGTACTTTATTGTTACAAAATTTTAAGGTTTTATGACGCTCCAGTAAAAAGTTACAAGCATTTGTATGTTGCAAACTTTGATAGGTGTAGGACGAACCGTATAGAAGTTAGGGCCATTTGAAGTTTTATCAGTGTTTGATTTGGGACTAAAGGGTAGCATAGCTTTGAGCGATAGCTTAAATTGACAAGAGGCTCGAGTACTTTATTGTTACAAAATTTCAAGGTTTTATGACGCTCCAGTAAAAAGTTACAAGCATTTGTATGTTGCAAACTTTGATAGGTGTAAGACGTACCGTATAGAAGTTAGGGCCATTTGAAGTTTTATCAGTATTTGGTTTGGGACTGAAGGGTAGCATAGCTTTGAGCGATAGCTTAAATTGACAAGAGGCTCGAGTACTTTATTGTTACAAAATTTCAAGGTTTTATGACGCTCTAGTAAAAAGGTACAGGCATTTGTATGTTGCAAACTTTGATAGGTGTAGGACGTACCATATAGAAGTTAGGGCCATTTGAAGTTTTATCAGTGTTTGATTTGGGACTCAAGGGTAGCTTAGCTTTGAGCGATAGCTTAAATTGACAGGAGGCTCGAGTACTTTATTGTTACAAAATTTCAAGGTTTTATGACGCTCCAGTAAAAAGCTACAAGCATTTGTATGTTGCGAACTTTGATATGTGTAGGACGTTCCTTATAGAAGTTAGGCACATTTGAAGTTTTATCAGTGTTTGATTTGGGACTCAAGGGTAGCATAGCTTTGAGCGATAGCTTAAATTGACAAGGGGCCGAAGTACTTTATTGGAACAAAATTTCAAGGTTTTATGACGCTCCAGTAAAAAGTTACAAGCATTCGTATGTTGCAAACTTTGATAGGTGTAGGACGTACAGGATAGAAGTTAGGGCCATTTGAAGTTTTATCAGTGTTTTATTTGGGACTCAAGGGTAGCATAGCTTTGAGCGATAGCTTAAATTGACAAGAGGCTCGAGTATTTTATTGTTACAAAATTTCAAGGTTTTATGACGCTCCAGTAAAAAGTTACAAGCATTTGTATGTTGCAAACTTTGATAGGCGTAGGACGTACCGTATAGAAGTTTAGGCCATTTGAAGTTTTATCAGTGTTTGATTTGTGACTCAAGGGTAGCATAGCTTTGAGCGATAGCTTAAATTGAGAAGAGGCTCGAGTACTTTATTGTTAAAAATTTCAAGGCTTTATGACGCTCCGGTAAAAAGTTACTAGCATTTGTATGTTGCAAACTTTGATAGGTGTAGGACGTACCCTATAGAAGTTAGCGCCATTTGAAGTTTTATCAGTGTTTGATTTATGACTCAAGGGTAGCATAGCTTTGAGCGATAGCTTAAATTGACAAGAGGCTCGAGTACTTTATTGTTACAAAATTTCAAGGTTTTATGACGCTTCAGTAAAAAGTTACAAGCATTTGTATGTTGCAAACTTTGATAGGTGTAGGACGTACCGTATAGAAGTTAGGGCCATTTGAAGTTTTATCAGTGTTTGATTTGGGACTCAAGGGTAGCATAGCTTCGAGCGATAGCTTAAATTGACAAGAGGCTCGAGTACTTTATTGTTACAAAATTTCAAGGTTTTATGACGCTCCAGTAAAAAGTTTGACGCTCCAGTAAAAAGTTAGAAGCATTTGTATGTTCCAAACTTTGATAGGTGTACTACGTACCGTATAGAAGTTAGGTCCATTTGAAGTTTTACCAGTGTTTGAAATGGGACTCAGGGGTAGCATAGCTTTGAGCGATAGCTTAAATTGACAAGAGGCTCGAGTACTTTATTGTTACAAAATTTCAAGGTTTTATGACGCTCCAGTAAAAAGTTACAAACATTTATATGTTGCAAACTTTGATAGGTGTAGGACGTACCGTAAAGAAGTTAGGGCCATTTGAAGTTTTATCAGTGTTTGATTTGGGACAGTAGGGTAGCATAGCTTTCAGCGATAGCTTAAATTGACAAGAGGCTCGAGTACTTTATTGTTACAAAATTTCAAGGTTTTATGACGCTCCAGTAAAAAGTTCCAAGCATTTGTATGTTGCAAACTTTGATATATGTAGGACGTATCGTATAGGAGTTAGGACCATTTGAAGTTTTATCAGAGTTTGATTTGGCCCTCAAAGGTAGCATAGCTTTGAGTGATAGCTTAAATTAACAAGAGGCTCGACTACTTTATTGTTACAAAATTTCAAGGTTTTATGACGCTCCAGTAAAAAGTTACAAGCATTTGTATGTTGCAAACTTTGATATCTGTAGGACGTACCGTATAGAAGTTAGGGCCATTTGAAGTTTTATTAGTGTTTGTTTTGGGACTCAAGGGTAGCATAGCTTTGAGCGGTAGCTTAAATTGACAAGAGGCTCGAGTACTTTATTGTTACAAAATTTCAAGGTTTTATGACGCTCCAGTAAAAAGTTACAAGCATTTGTATGTTGCAAACTTTGATAGGTGTAGGACGAACCGTATAGAAGTTAGGGCCATTTGAAGTTTTATCAGTGTTTGATTTGGGACTAAAGGGTAGCGTAGCTTTGAGCGATAGCTTAAATTGACAAGAGGCTCGAGTACTTTATTGTTACAAAATTTCAAGGTTTTATGACGCTCCAGTAAAAAGTTACAAGCATTTGTATGTTGCAAACTTTGATAGGTGTAAGACGTACCGTATAGAAGTTAGGGCCATTTGAAGTTTTATCAGTATTTGGTTTGGGACTGAAGGGTAGCATAGCTTTGAGCGATAGCTTAAATTGACAAGAGGCTCGAGTACTTTATTGTTACAAAATTTTAAGGTTTTATGACGCTCCAGTAAAAAGGTACAGGCATTTGTATGTTGCAAACTTTGATAGGTGTAGGACGTACCATATAGAAGTTAGGGCCATTTGAAGTTTTATCAGTGTTTGATTTGGGACTCAAGGGTAGCATAGCTTTGAGCGATAGCTTAAATTGACAAGAGGCTCGAGTACTTTATTGTTACAAAATTTTAAGGTTTTATGACGCTCCAGTAAAAAGTTACAAGCATTTGTATGTTGCAAACTTTGATAGGTGTAGGACGTACCGTATAGAAGTTAGGGCCATTTGAAATTTTATCAGTGTTTGATTTGGGACTCAAGGGTAGCATAGCTTTGAGTGATAGCTTAAATTGACAAGAGGCTCGACTACTTTATTGTTACAAAATTTCAAGGTTTTATGACGCTCCAGTAAAAAGTTACAAGCATTTGTATGTTGCAAACTTTGATATCTGTATGACGTACCGTATAGAAGTTAGGGCCATTTGAAGTTTTATTAGTGTTTGTTTTGGGACTCAAGGGTAGCATAGCTTTGAGCGATAGCTTAAATTGACAAGAGGCTCGAGTACTTTATTGTTACAAAATTTCAAGGTTTTATGACGCTCCAGTAAAAAGTTACAAGCATTTGTATGTTGCAAACTTTGATAGGTGTAGGACGAACCGTATAGAAGTTAGGGCCATTTGAAGTTTTATCAGTGTTTGATTTGGGACTAAAGGGTAGCATAGCTTTGAGCGATAGCTTAAATTGACAAGAGGCTCGGGTACTTTATTGTTACAAAATTTCAAGGTTTTATGACGCTCCAGTAAAAAGTTACAAGCATTTGTATGTTGCAAACTTTGATAGGTGTAAGACGTACCGTATAGAAGTTAGGGCCATTTGAAGTTTTATCAGTATTTGGTTTGGGACTGAAGGGTAGCATAGCTTTGAGCGATAGCTTAAATTGACAAGAGGCTCGAGTACTTTATTGTTACAAAATTTCAAGGTTTTATGACGCTCCAGTAAAAAGGTACAGGCATTTGTATGTTGCAAACTTTGATAGGTGTAGGACGTACCATATAGAAGTTAGGGCCATTTGAAGTTTTATCAGTGTTTGATTTGGGACTCAAGGGTAGCATAGCTTTGAGCGATAGCTTAAATTGACAAGAGGCTCGAGTACTTTATTGTTACAAAATTTCAAGGTTTTATGACGCTCCAGTAAAAAGTTACAAGCATTTGTATGTTGCGAACTTTGATATGTGTAGGACGTTCCTTATAGAAGTTAGGCACATTTGAAGTTTTATCAGTGTTTGATTTGGGACTCAAGGGTAGCATAGCTTTGAGCGATAGCTTAAATTGACAAGGGGCCGAAGTACTTTATTGGAACAAAATTTCAAGGTTTTATGACGCTCCAGTAAAAAGTTACAAGCATTCGTATGTTGCAAACTTTGATAGGTGTAGGACGTACAGGATATAAGTTAGGGCCATTTGAAGTTTTATCAGTGTTTTATTTGGGACTCAAGGGTAGCATAGCTTTGAGCGATAGCTTAAATTGACAAGAGGCTCGAGTATTTTATTGTTACAAAATTTCAAGGTTTTATGACGCTCCAGTAAAAAGTTACAAGCATTTGTATGTTGCAAACTTTGATAGGTGTAGGACGTACCGTATAGAAGTTTAGGCCATTTGAAGTTTTATCAGTGTTTGATTTGTGACTCAAGGGTAGCATAGCTTTGAGCGATAGCTTAAATTGAGAAGAGGCTCGAGTACTTTATTGTTAAAAATTTCAAGGCTTTATGACGCTCCGGTAAAAAGTTACTAGCATTTGTATGTTGCAAACTTTGATAGGTGTAGGACGTACCGTATAGAAGTTAGCGCCATTTGAAGTTTTATCAGTGTTTGATTTATGACTCAAGGGTAGCATAGCTTTGAGCGATAGCTTAAATTGACAAGAGGCTCGAGTACTTTATTGTTACAAAATTTCAAGGTTTTATGACGCTTCAGTAAAAAGTTACAAGCATTTGTATGTTGCAAACTTTGATAGGTGTAGGACGTACCGTATAGAAGTTAGGGCCATTTGAAGTTTTATCAGTGTTTGATTTGGGACTCAAGGGTAGCATAGCTTCGAGCGATAGCTTAAATTGACAAGAGGCTCGAGTACTTTATTGTTACAAAATTTCAAGGTTTTATGACGCTCCAGTAAAAAGTTTGACGCTCCAGTAAAAAGTTAGAAGCATTTGTATGTTCCAAACTTTGATAGGTGTAGGACGTACCGTATAGAAGTTAGGGCCATTTGAAGTTTTACCAGTGTTTGAAATGGGACTCAGGGGTAGCATAGCTTTGAGCGATAGCTTAAATTGACAAGAGGCTCGAGTACTTTATTGTTACAAAATTTCAAGGTTTTATGACGCTCCAGTAAAAAGTTACAAGCATTTATATGTTGCAAACTTTGATAGGTGTAGGACGTACCGTAAAGAAGTTAGGGCCATTTGAAGTTTTATCAGTGTTTGATTTGGGACACTAGGGTAGCATAGCTTTCAGCGATAGCTTAAATTGACAAGAGGCTCGAGTACTTTATTGTTACAAAATTTCAAGGTTTTATGACGCTCCAGTAAAAAGTTCCAAGCATTTGTATGTTGCAAACTTTGATATATGTAGGACGTACCGTATAGGAGTTAGGACCATTTGAAGTTTTATCAGAGTTTGATTTGGCACTCAAGGGTAGCATAGCTTTGAGTGATAGCTTAAATTGACAAGAGGCTCGACTACTTTATTGTTACAAAATTTCAAGGTTTTATGACGCTCCAGTAAAAAGTTACAAGCATTTGTATGTTGCAAACTTTGATATCTGTAGGACGTACCGTATAGAAGTTAGGGCCATTTGAAGTTTTATTAGTGTTTGTTTTGGGACTCACGGGTAGCATAGCTTTGAGCGATAGCTTAAATTGACAAGAGGCTCGAGTACTTTATTGTTACCAAATTTCAAGGTTTTATGACGCTCCAGTAAAAAGTTACAAGCATTTGTATGTTGCAAACTTTGATAGGTGTAGGACGAACCGTATAGAAGTTAGGGCCATTTGAAGTTTTATCAGTGTTTGATTTGGGACTAAAGGGTAGCATAGCTTTGAGCGATAGCTTAAATTGACAAGAGGCTCGAGTACTTTATTGTTACAAAATTTCAAGGTTTTATGACGCTCCAGTAAAAAGTTACAAGCATTTGTATGTTGCAAACTTTGATAGGTGTAAGACGTACCGTATAGAAGTTAGGGCCATTTGAAGTTTTATCAGTATTTGGTTTGGGACTGAAGGGTAGCATAGCTTTGAGCGATAGCTTAAATTGACAAGAGGCTCGAGTACTTTATTGTTACAAAATTTTAAGGTTTTATGACGCTCCAGTAAAAAGGTACAGGCATTTGTATGTTGCAAACTTTGATAGGTGTAGGACGTACCATATAGAAGTTAGGGCCATTTGAAGTTTTATCAGTGTTTGATTTGGGACTCAAGGGTAGCATAGCTTTGAGCGATAGCTTAAATTGACAAGAGGCTCGAGTACTTTATTGCTTCAAAATTTCAAGGTTTTATGACGCTCCAGTAAAAAGTTACAAGTATTTGTATGTTGCAAACTTTGATAGGTGTAGAACGTACAGTATAGAAGTTAGGGCCATTCGAAGTTTTATCAGAGTTTGATTTGGCTCTCAAGGGTAGCATAGCTTTAAGCGATAGCTTAAATTGACAAGACGCTCGAGTACTTTATTGTTAAAAAATTTCAAGGTTTTATGACGCTCCAGTAAAAAGTTAAAAGCATTGGTATTTTGCAAACTTTGATAGGTGTAGGACGTACCGTATAGAAGTTAGCGCCATTTGAAGTTTTATCAGTGTTTGATTTGGGACTCAAGGGTAGCACAGCTTTGAGCGATAGCTTAAATTGACAAGAGGCTCGAGTACTTTATTGTTACAAAATTTTAAGGTTTCAAGACGCTCCAGTAAAAAGTTACTGCGTATTTGTATGTTGAAAACTTTGATAGGTGTAGGACGTACCGTATTGAAGTTAGGGCCATTTGAAGTTTTATCAGTGTTTGATTTGGGACTCAAGGGTAGCATAGCTTTGAGTGATAGCTTAAATTGACAAGAGGCTCGACTACTTTATTGTTACAAAATTTCAAGGTTTTATGACGCTCCAGTAAAAAGTTACAAGCATTTGTATGTTGCAAACTTTGATATCTGTAGGACGTACTGTATAGAAGTTAGGGCCATTTGAAGTTTTATTAGTGTTTGTTTTGGGACTCAAGGGTAGCATAGCTTTGAGCGATAGCTTAAATTGACAAGAGGCTCGAGTACTTTATTGTTACAAAATTTCAAGGTTTTATGACGCTCCAGTAAAAAGTTACAAGCATTTGTATGTTGCAAACTTTGATAGGTGTAGGACGAACCGAATAGAAGTTAGGGCCATTTGAAGTTTTATCAGTGTTTGATTTGGGACTAAAGGGTAGCATAGCTTTGAGCGATAGCTTAAATTGACAAGAGGCTCGAGTACTTTATTGTTACAAAATTTCAAGGTTTTATGACGCTCCAGTAAAAAGTTACAAGCATTTGTATGTTGCAAACTTTGATAGGTGTAAGACGTACCGTATAGAAGTTAGGGCCATTTGAAGTTTTATCAGTATTTGGTTTGGGACTGAAGGGTAGCATAGCTTTGAGCGATAGCTTAAATTGACAAGAGGCTCGAGTACTTTATTGTTACGAAATTTCAAGGTTTTATGACGCTCCAGTAAAAAGGTACAGGCATTTGTATGTTGCAAACTTTGATAGGTGTAGGACGTACCATATAGAAGTTAGGGCCATTTGAAGTTTTATCAGTGTTTGATTTGGGACTCAAGGGTAGCATAGCTTTGAGCGATAGCTTAAATTGACAAGAGGCTCGAGTACTTTATTGTTTCAAAATTTCAAGGTTTTATGACGCTCCAGTAAAAAGTTACAAGCATTTGTATGTTGCAAACTTTGATAGGTGTAGAACGTACAGTATAGAAGTTAGGGCCATTCGAAGTTTTATCAGAGTTTGATTTGGCTCTCAAGGGTAGCATAGCTTTGAGCGATAGCTTAAATTGACAAGACGCTCGAGTACTTTATTGTTAAAAAATTTCAAGGTTTTATGACGCTCCAGTAAAAAGTTACAAGCATTTGTGTGTTGCTAACTTTGAGAGGTGTAGGACGTACCGTATAGAAGTTAGGGCCATTTGAAGTTTTATCAGTGTTTGATTTGTGACTCAAGGGTAGCATAGCTTTGAGCGATAGCTTAAATTGACAAGAGGTTCGAGTACTTTATTGTTACAAAATTTCAAGGTTTTATGACGCTCCAGTAAAAAGTTACTGCGCATTTGTATGTTGCGAACTTTGATAGGTGTAGAACGTACCGTATAGAAGTTAGGGCCATTTGAAGTTTTATAAGTGTTTGATTTGGGACTCAAGGGTAGCATAGCTTTGAGTGATAGCTTAAATTGACAAGAGGCTCGAGTACTTGATTGTTACCAAATTTCATGGTTTTATGACGCTCCTGTAAAAAGTTACAAGCATTTGTATGTTGCAAAATTTGATATGTGTAGGAAGTTCCTTATAGAAGTTAGGGACATTTGAAGTTTTATCAGTGTTTGATTTGGGACTCAAGGGTAGAATAGCTTTGACCGATAGCTTAAATTGACAAGAGGCTCGAGTACTTTATTGTTACAAAATTTCAAGGTTTTATGACGCTCCAGTAAAAAGTTATAGCGCATTTGTATGTTGCAAACTTTGATAGGTGTAGGACGTACCGTATAGAAGTTAGGGCCATTTGAAGTTTTATCAGTGTTTGATTTGGAACTCAAGGGTAGCATAGCTTTGAGCGATAGCTTAAATTGACAAGAGGCTCGAGTACTTTATTGTTATAAAATTTCAAGGTTTTATGAAGCTCCAGTAAAAAGTTACAAACATTTGTATGTTGCAATCTTTGATAGGTGTAGGACGTACCGTATAGAAGTTAGCGCCATTTGAAGTTTTATCAGTGTTTGATTTGGGACTCAAGGGTAGCATAGCTTTCCGCGATAACTTAAATTGACAAGAGGCTCGAGTACTTTATTGTTACAAATTTCAAGGTTTTATGACGCTCCAGTAAAAAGTTACTGCGCATTTGTATGTTGCGAACTTTGATAGGTGTAGGACGTACCGTATAGAAGTTAGGGCCATTTGAAGTTTTATAAGTGTTTGATTTGGGACTCAAGGGTAGCATAGCTTTGAGTGATAGCTTAAATTGACAAGAGGCTCGAGTACTTGATTGTTACAAAATTTCATGGTTTTATGACGCTCCAGTAAAAAGTTACAAGCATTTGTATGTTGCAAACTTTGATATGTGTAGGAAGTTCCTTATAGAAGTTAGGGACATTTGAAGTTTTATCAGTGTTTGATTTGGAACTCAAGGGTAGCATAGCTTTGAGCGATAGCTTAAATTGACAAGATTCTCGAGTACTTTATTGTTATAAAATTTCAAGGTTTTATGAAGCTCCAGTAAAAAGTCACAAGCATTTGTATGTTGCAATCTTTGATAGGTGTAGGACGTACCGTAAAGAAGTTAGGGCCATTTGAAGTTTTATCAGTGTTTGATTTGTGACTCAAGGGTAGCATAGCTTTGAGCGATAGCTTAAATTGACAAGAGGCTCGAGTACTTTATTGTTACAAAATTTCAAGGTTGTATGACGCTCCAGTAAAAAGTTACAAGCATTTGTATGTTACAAACTTTGATAGGTGTAGGACGTACCATATAGAAGTTAGGGCCATTTGAAGTTTTATCAGTGTTTGATTTGGGACTCAAGGGTATCATAGCTTTGAGCGATAGCTTAAATTGACAAGAGGCTCGAGTACTTTATTGTTATGAAATTTCAAGGTTTTTTGACGCTCCAGTAAAAGGTTACAAGCATTTGTATGTTGCAATCTTTGATAGGTGTAGGACGTACCGTATAGAAGTTAGCGCCATTTGAAGTTTTATCAGTGTTTGATTTGGGACTCAAGGGTAGCATGGCTTTGCGCGATAGCTTAAATTAACAAGAGGCTCGAGTACTTTATTGTTACAAAATTTCAAGGTTTTATGACGCTCCAGTAAAAAGTTACTGCGCATTTGTATGTTGCGAACTTTGATAGGTGTAGGACGTACCGTATAGAAGTTAGGGCCATTTGAAGTTTTATAAGTGTTTGATTTGGGACTCAAGGGTAGCATAGCTTTGAGTGATAGCTTAAATTGACAAGAGGCTCGAGTACTTGATTGTTGCAAAATTTCATGGTTTTATGACGCTCCAGTAAAAAGTTACAAGCAAACTTTGATATGTGTAGGACGTACAGGATAGAAGTTAGGGCCAATTGAAGTTTTATCAGTGTTTTATTTGGGTCTCAAGGCGATAGCTTAAATTGACAAGAGGCTCGAGTATTTTATTGTTACAAAATTTCAAGGTTTTATGACGCTCCAGTAAAAAGTTACAAGCATTTGTATGTTGCAAACTTTGATAGGTGTAGGACGTACTGTATAGAAGTTAAGGCCATTTGAAGTTTTATCAGTGTTTGATTTGTGACTCAAGGGTAGCATAGCTTTGAGCGATAGCTTAAATTGAGAAGAGGCTCGAGTACTTTATTGGTAAAAATTTCAAGGCTTTATGACGCTCCGGTAAAAAGTTACTAGCAATTGTATGTTGCAAACTTTGATAGGTGTAGGACGTACCGTAAAGAAGTTAGGGCCATTTGAAGTTTTATCAGTGTTTGATTTCGGACTCAAGGGTAGCATAGCTTTTAGCGATAGCTTAAATTCACAAGAGGCTCGAGTACTTTATTGTTACAAAATTTCAAGGTTTTATGACGCTCCAGTAAAAAGCTAAAAGCATTTGTATGTTGCAAACTTTGATATATGTAGGACGTACCGTATAGGAGTTAGGACCATTTGAAGTTTTATCAGAGTTTGATTTGGCACTCAAGGGTAGCATAGCTTTGAGCGTTAGCTTAAATTGACAAGAGGCTCGAGTACTTTATTGTTACAAAAGTTCAAGGTCTTATGACGCTCCAGTAAAAAGTTACAAGCATTTGTATGTTGCAAAGTCTGATAGGTGTAGGACGTACCGTATAGAAGTAAAGGGCCATTTGAAGTTCTATCAGTGTTTGATTTGGGACTCAAGGGTAGCATAGCTTTGAGCGATAGCTTAAATTGACAAGAGGCTCCAGTTCTTTATTGTTACAAAATTTCAAGGTTTTATGACGCTCCAGTAAAAAGTTACAAGCATTTGTATGTTGCAAACTCTGATAGGTGTTGCACGTACCGTATAGAAGTTAGGGCCATTTGAATTTTTATCAGTGTTTGATTTGGGACTCAAGGGCAGCATAGCTTCGAGCGATAGCTTAAATTGACAAGAGGCTCGAGTACTTTATTGTTACAAAATTTCAAGGTTTTATGACGCTCCAGTGAAAAGTTTGACGCTCCAGTAAAAAGTTAGAAGAATTTGTATGTTGCAAACTTTGATAGGTGTAGGATGTACCGTATAGAAGTTAGGGCCATTTGAAGTTTTACCAGTGTTTGATTTGGGACTCAAGGGTAGCATAGCTTTGAGCGATAGCTTAAATTGACAAGACGCTCGAGTACTTTATTGTTACAAAATTTCAAGGTTTTATGACGCTCCAGTAAAAAGTTACAAGCATTTATATGTTGCAAACTTTGATAGGTGTAGGACGTACCGTAAAGAAGGGTCATTTGAAGTTTTATCAGTTTTTGATTTGGGACTCAAGGGTAGCATAGCTTTGAGCAATAGCTTAAATTGACAAGTGGCTCGAGTACTTTATTGTTACAAAATTTCAAGGTTTTATGACGCTCCAGTAAAAAGTTCCAAGCATTTGTATGTTGCAAACTTTGATATATGTAGGACGTACCGTGTAGGAGTTAGGACCATTTGAAGTTTTATCAGAGTTTGATTTGGCACTCAAGGGTAGCATAGCTTTGAGTGATAGCTTAAATTGACAAGAGGCTCGAGTACTTTATTGTTACAAAAGTTCAAGGTCTTATGACGCTCCAGTAAAAAGTTACAAGCATTGGTATTTTGCAAACTTTGATAGGTGTAGGACGTACCGTATAGAAGTTAGCTCCATTTGAAGTTTTATCAGTGTTTGATTTGGGACTCAATGGTAGCATAGCTTTGAGCGATAGCTTAAATTGACAAGAGGCTCGAGTACTTTATTGTTACAAAATTTCAAGGTTTCATGACGCTCCAGTAAAAAGTTACTGCGTATTTGTATGTTGAAAACTTTGATAGGTGTAGGACGTACCGTATAGAAGTTAGGGCCATTTGAAGTTTTATCAGTGTTTGATTTGGGATTCAAGGGTAGCATAGGTTTGAGTGATAGCTTAAATTGACAAGAGGCTCGACTACTTTATTGTTTCAAAATTTCAAGGTTTTATGACGCTCCAGTAAAAAGTTACAAGCATTTGTATGTTGCAAACTTTGATATGTGTAGGACGTACCTTATAGAAGTTAGGGACATTTGAAATTTTATCAGTGTTTGATTTGGGACTCAAGGGTAGCATAGCTTTGAGCGATAGCTTAAATTGACAAGTTGCTTGAGTACTTTATTGTTACAAAATTTCAAGGTTTTATGACGCTCCAGTAAAAAGTTACAAGCATTTGTATGTTGCAAACTTTGATAGGTGTAGGACGTACCGTATAGAAGTTAGGGCCATTTGAAGTTTTATCAATGTTTGATTTGGGACTAAAGGGTAACATAGCTTTGAGCGATAACTTAAATTGACAAGAGGCTCGAGTACTTTATTGTTACAAAATTTCAAGGTTTTATGACGCTCCAGTAAAAAGCTACAAGCATTTGTATGTTGCAAACACTGACAGGTGTTGCACGTACAGTATAGAAGTTAGGGCCATTCCAAGTTTTATCAGAGTTTGATTTGGCTCTCAGGGGTAGCATAGCTTTGAGCGATAGCTTAAATTGACAAGACGCTCGAGTACTTTATTGTTAAAAAATTTCAAGGTTTTATGACGCTCCAGTAAAAAGTTACAAGCATTGGTATTTTGCAAACTTTGATAGGTGTAGGACGTACCGTATAGAAGTTAGCGCCATTTGAAGTTTTATCAGTGTTTGATTTGGGACTCAAGGGTAGCATAGCTTTGAGCGATAGCTTAAATTGACAAGAGGCTCGAGTACTTTATTGTTACAAAATTTCAAGGTTTCATGACGCTCCAGTAAAAAGTTACTGCGTATTTGTATGTTGAAAACTTTGATAGGTGTAGGACGTACCGTATAGAAGTTAGGGCCATTTGAAGTTTTATCAGTGTTTGATTTGGGATTCAAGGGTAGCATAGGTTTGAGTGATAGCTTAAATTGACAAGAGGCTCGATTACTTTATTGTTTCAAAATTTCAAGGTTTTATGACGCTCCAGTAAAAAGTTACAAGCATTTGTATGTTGCAAACTTTGATATGTGTAGGACGTACCTTATAGAAGTTAGGGACATTTGAAATTTTATCAGTGTTTGATTTGGGACTGAAGGGTAGCATAGCTTTGAGCGATAGCTTAAATTGACAAGTTGCTTGAGTACTTTATTGTTACAAAATTTCAAGGTTTTATGACGCTCCAGTAAAAAGTTACAAGCATTTGTATGTTGCAAACTTTGATAGATGTAGGACGTACCGTATAGAAGTTAGGGCCATTTGAAGTTTTATCAATGTTTGATTTGGGACTCAAGGGTAACATAGCTTTGAGCGATAACTTAAATTGACAAGAGGCTCGAGTACTTTATTGTTACAAAATTTCAAGGTTGTATGACGCTCCAGTAAAAAGTTACAAGCATTTGTATGTTACAAACTTTGATAGGTGTAGGACGTACCGTATAGAAGTTAGGGCCATTTGAAGTTTTATCAGTGTTTGATTTGGGACGCAAGGGTATCATAGCTTTGAGCGATAGCTTAAATTGACAAGAGGCTCGAGTACTTTATTGTTATGAAATTTCAAGGTTTTTTGACGCTCCAGTAAAAAGTTACAAGCATTTGTATGTTGCAATCTTTGATAGGTGTAGGACGTACCGTATAGAAGTTAGCGCCATTTGAAGTTTTATCAGTGTTTGATTTGGGACTCAAGGGTAGCATAGCTTTGCGCGATAGCTTAAATTGACAAGAGGCTCGAGTACTTTATTGTTACAAAATTTCAAGGTTTTATGACGCTCCAGTAAAAAGTTACTGCGCATTTGTATGTTGCGAACTTTGATAGGTGTAGGACGTACCGTATAGAAGTTAGGGCCATTTGAAGTTTTATAAGTGTTTGATTTGGGACTCAAGGGTAGCATAGCTTTGAGTGATAGCTTAAATTGACAAGAGGCTCGAGTACTTGATTGTTACAAAATTTCATGGTTTTATGACGCTCCAGTAAAAAGTTACAAGCAAACTTTGATATGTGTAGGACGTACAGGATAGAAGTTAGGGCCATTTGAAGTTTTATCAGTGTTTTATTTGGGTCTCAAGGCGATAGCTTAAATTGACAAGAGGCTCGAGTATTTTATTGTTACAAAATTTCAAGGTTTTATGACGCTCCAGTAAAAAGTTACAAGCATTTGTATGTTGCAAACTTTGATAGGTGTAGGACGTACCGTATAGAAGTTAAGGCCATTTGAAGTTTTATCAGTGTTTGATTTGTGACTCAAGGGTAGCATAGCTTTGAGCGATAGCTTAAATTGAGAAGAGGCTCGAGTACTTTATTGGTAAAAATTTCAAGGCTTTATGACGCTCCGGTAAAAAGTTACTAGCAATTGTATGTTGCAAACTTTGATAGGTGTAGGACGTACCGTAAAGAAGTTAGGGCCATTTGAAGTTTTATCATTGTTTGATTTCGGACTCAAGGGTAGCCAAGCTTTTAGCGATAGCTTAAATTCACAAGAGGCTCGAGTACTTTATTGTTACAAAATTTCAAGGTTTTATGACGCTCCAGTAAAAAGTTCCAAGCATTTGTATGTTGCAAACTTTGATATATGTAGGACGTACCGTATAGGAGTTAGGACCATTTGAAGTTTTATCAGAGTTTGATTTGGCACTCAAGGGTAGCATAGCTTTGAGCGTTAGCTTAAATTGACAAGAGGCTCGAGTACTTTATTGTTACAAAAGTTCAAGTTCTTATGACGCTCCAGTAAAAAGTTACAAGCATTTGTATGTTGCAAAGTCTGATAGGTGTAGGACGTACCGTATAGAAGTAAAGGGCCATTTGAAGTTCTATCAGTGTTTGATTTGGGACTCAAGGGTAGCATAGCTTTGAGCGATAGCTTAAATTGACAAGAGGCTCCAGTTCTTTATTGTTACAAAATTTCAAGGTTTTATGACGCTCCAGTAAAAAGTTACAAGCATTTGTATGTTGCAAACTCTGATAGGTGTTGCACGTACCGTATAGAAGTTAGGGCCATTTGAATTTTTATCAGTGTTTGATTTGGGACTCAAGGGCAGCATAGCTTCGAGCGATAGCTTAAATTGACAAGAGGCTCGAGTACTTTATTGTTACAAAATTTCAAGGTTTTATGACGCTCCAGTGAAAAGTTTGACGCTCCAGTAAAAAGTTAGAAGAATTTGTATGTTGCAAACTTTGATAGGTGTAGGACGTACCGTATAGAAGTTAGGGCCATTTGAAGTTTTACCAGTGTTTGATTTGGGACTCAAGGGTAGCATAGCTTTGAGCGATAGCTTAAATTGACAAGAGGCTCGAGTACTTTATTGTTACAAAATTTCAAGGTTTTATGACGCTCCAGTAAAAAGTTACAAGCATTTATATGTTGCAAACTTTGATAGGTGTAGGACGTACCGTAAAGAAGTTAGGGTCATTTGAAGTTTTATCAGTTTTTGATTTGGGACTCAAGGGTAGCATAGCTTTGAGCAATAGCTTAAATTGACAAGAGGCTCGAGTACTTTATTGTTACAAAATCTCAAGGTTTTATGACGCTCCAGTAAAAAGTTCCAAGCATTTGTATGTTGCAAACTTTGATATATGTAGGACGTACCGTATAGGAGTTAGGACCATTTGAAGTTTTATCAGAGTTTGATTTGGCACTCAAGGGTAGCATAGCTTTGTGTGATAGCTTAAATTGACAAGAGGCTCGAGTACTTTATTGTTACAAAAGTTCAAGGTCTTATGACGCTCCAGTAAAAAGTTACTGCGTATTTGTATGTTGAAAACTTTGATAGGTGTAGGACGTACCGTATAGAAGTTAGGGCCATTTGAAGTTTTATCAGTATTTGATTTGGGATTCAAGCGTAGCATAGGTTTGAGTGATAGCTTAAATTGACAAGAGGCTCGATTACTTTATTGTTACAAAATTTCAAGGTTTTATGACGCTCCAGTAAAAAGTTACAAGCATTGGTATTTTGCAAACTTTGATAGGTGTAGGACGTACCGTATAGAAGTTAGCGCCATTTGAAGTTTTATCAGTGTTTGATTTGGGACTCAAGGGTAGCATAGCTTTGAGCGATAGCTTAAATTGACAAGAGGCTCGAGTACTTTATTGTTACAAAATTTCAAGGTTTCATGACGCTCCAGTAAAAAGTTACTGCGTATTTGTATGTTGAAAACTTTGATAGGTGTAGGACGTACCGTATAGAAGTTAGGGCCATTTGAAGTTTTATCAGTATTTGATTTGGGATTCAAGCGTAGCATAGGTTTGAGTGATAGCTTAAATTGACAAGAGGCTCGATTACTTTATTGTTACAAAATTTCAAGGTTTTATGACGCTCCAGTAAAAAGTTACAAGCATTTGTATGTTGCAAACTTTGATATGTGTAGGACGTACCTTATAGAAGTTAGGGACATTTGAAATTTTATCAGTGTTTGATTTGGGACTCAAGGGTAGCATAGCTTTGAGCGATAGCTTAGATTGACAAGTTGCTTGAGTACTTTATTGTTACAAAATTTCAAGGTTTTATGACGCTCCTGTAAAAAGTTACAAGCATTTGTGTGTTGCTAACTTTGAGAGGCGTAGGACGTACTGTATAGAAGTTTGGGCCATTTGAAGTTTTATCAGTGTTTCATTTGGGCCTCAAGGGTAACATAGCTTTGAGCGATAACTTAAATTGACAAGAGGCTCGAGTACTTTATTGTTACAAAATTTCAAGGTTTTATGACGCTCCAGTAAAAAGTTACAAGCATTTGTATGTTGCAAACTTTTATAGGTGTTGGACGTACCGTATAGAAGTTAGGGCCATTTGAAGTTTTATCAGTGTTTGAATTGGGGCTCAAGGGTAGCATAGCTTTGAGCGATAGCTTAAATTGACAAGAGGCTCGAGTACTTTATTGTTACAAAATTTCAAGGTTTTATGACGCTCCAGTAAAAAGTTACAAGCATTGGTATTTTGCAAAGTCTGATAGCTGTAGGACGTACCGTATAGAAGTAAAGGGCCATTTGAAGTTCTATCAGTGTTTGATTTGGGACTAAAAGGTAGCATAGCTTTGAGCGATAGCTTAAATTGACAAGAGGATCGAGTACTTTATTGTTACAAAATTTCAAGGTTTTATGACGCTCCAGTAAAAAGTTACAAGCATTTGAATGTTGCCAACTTTGATAGGTGTAGGACGTACCGCAAAGAAGTTACGGGCGTTTGAAGTTTTTTCAGTGTTTGATTTGGGACTCAAGGGTAGCATAGCTTTGAGCGATAACTTAAATTGACAAGAGGCTCGGGTACTTTATTGTTACAAAATTTCAAGGTTGTATGACGCTCCAGTAAAAAGTTACAAGCATTTGTATGTTACAAACTTTGATAGGTGTAGGACGTACCGTATAGAAGTTAGGGCCATTTGAAGTTTTATCAGTGTTTGATTTGGGACTCAAGGGTATCATAGCTTTGAGCGATAGCTTAAATTGACAAGAGGCTCGAGTACTTTATTGTTATGAAATTTCAAGGTTTTTTGACGCTCCAGTAAAAAGTTACAAGCATTTGTATGTTGCAATCTTTGATAGGTGTAGGACGTACCGTATAGAAGTTAGCGCCATTTGAAGTTTTATCAGTGTTTGATTTGGGACTCAAGGGTAGCATAGCTTTGCGCGATAGCTTAAATTGACAAGAGGCTCGAGTACTTTATTGTTACAAAATTTCAAGGTTTTATGACGCTCCAGTAAAAAGTTACTGCGCATTTGTATGTTGCGAACTTTGATAGGTGTAGGACGTACCGTATAGAAGTTAGGGCCATTTGAAGTTTTATAAGTGTTTGATTTGGGACTCAAGGGTAGCATAGCTTTGAGTGATAGCTTAAATTGACAAGAGGCTCGAGTACTTGATTGTTACAAAATTTCATGGTTTTATGACGCTCCAGTAAAAAGTTACAAGCAAACTTTGATATGTGTAGGGCGTACAGGATAGAAGTTAGGGCCATTTGAAGTTTTATCAGTGTTTTATTTGGGTCTCAAGGCGATAGCTTAAATTGACAAGAGGCTCGAGTATTTTATTGTTACAAAATTTCAAGGTTTTATGACGCTCCAGTAAAAAGTTACAAGCATTTGTATGTTGCAAACTTTGATAGGTGTAGGACGTACCGTATAGAAGTTAAGGCCATTTGAAGTTTTATCAGTGTTTGATTTGTGACTCAAGGGTAGCATAGCTTTGAGCGATAGCTTAAATTGAGAAGAGGCTCGAGTACTTTATTGGTAAAAATTTCAAGGCTTTATGACGCTCCGGTAAAAAGTTACTAGCAATTGTATGTTGCAAACTTTGATAGGTGTAGGACGTACCGTAAAGAAGTTAGGGCCATTTGAAGTTTTATCATTGTTTGATTTCGGACTCAAGGGTAGCATAGCTTTTAGCGATAGCTTAAATTCACAAGAGGCTCGAGTACTTTATTGTTACAAAATTTCAAGGTTTTATGACGCTCCAGTGAAAAGTTTGACGCTCCAGTAAAAAGTTAGAAGAATTTGTATGTTGCAAACTTTGATAGGTGTAGGACGTACCGTATAGAAGTTAGGGCCATTTGAAGTTTTACCAGTGTTTGATTTGGGACTCAAGGGTAGCATAGCTTTGAGCGATAGCTTAAATTGACAAGAGGCTCGAGTACTTTATTGTTACAAAATTTCAAGGTTTTATGACGCTCCAGTAAAAAGTTACAAGCATTTATATGTTGCAAACTTTGATAGGTGTAGGACGTACCGTAAAGAAGTTAGGGTCATTTGAAGTTTTATCAGTTTTTGATTTGGGACTCAAGGGTACCATAGCTTTGAGCAATAGCTTAAATTGACAAGAGGCTCGAGTACTTTATTGTTACAAAATCTCAAGGTTTTATGACGCTCCAGTAAAAAGTTCCAAGCATTTGTATGTTGCAAACTTTGATATATGTAGGACGTACCGTATAGGAGTTAGGACCATTTGAAGTTTTATCAGAGTTTGATTTGGCACTCAAGGGTAGCATAGCTTTGAGTGATAGCTTAAATTGACAAGAGGCTCGAGTACTTTATTGTTACAAAAGTTCAAGGTCTTATGACGCTCCAGTAAAAAGTTACAAGCATTGGTATTTTGCAAACTTTGATAGGTGTAGGACGTACCGTATAGAAGTTAGCGCCATTTGAAGTTTTATCAGTGTTTGATTTGGGACTCAAGGGTAGCATAGCTTTGAGCGATAGCTTAAATTGACAAGAGGCTCGAGTACTTTATTGTTACAAAATTTCAAGGTTTCATGACGCTCCAGTAAAAAGTTACTGCGTATTTGTATGTTGAAAACTTTGATAGGTGTAGGACGTACCGTATAGAAGTTAGGGCCATTTGAAGTTTTATCAGTATTTGATTTGGGATTCAAGGGTAGCATAGGTTTGAGTGATAGCTTAAATTGACAAGAGGCTCGATTACTTTATTGTTACAAAATTTCAAGGTTTTATGACGCTCCAGTAAAAAGTTACAAGCATTTGTATGTTGCAAACTTTGATATGTGTAGGACGTACCTTATAGAAGTTAGGGACATTTGAAATTTTATCAGTGTTTGATTTGGGACTCAAGGGTAGCATAGCTTTGAGCGATAGCTTAAATTGACAAGTTGCTTGAGTACTTTATTGTTACAAAATTTCAAGGTTTTATGACGCTCCTGTAAAAAGTTACAAGCATTTGTGTGTTGCTAACTTTGAGAGGCGTAGGACGTACTGTATAGAAGTTTGGGCCATTTGAAGTTTTATCAGTGTTTCATTTGGGCCTCAAGGGTAACATAGCTTTGAGCGATAACTTAAATTGACAAGAGGCTCGAGTACTTTATTGTTACAAAATTTCAAGGTTTTATGACGCTCCAGTAAAAAGTTACAAGCATTTGTATGTTGCAAACTTTTATAGGTGTAGGACGTACCGTATAGAAGTTAGGGCCATTTGAAGTTTTATCAGTGTTTGAATTGGGGCTCAAGGGTAGCATAGCTTTGAGCGATAGCTTAAATTGACAAGAGGCTCGAGTACTTTATTGTTACAAAATTTCAAGGTTTTATGACGCTCCAGTAAAAAGTTACAAGCATTGGTATTTTGCAAAGTCTGATAGCTGTAGGACGTACCGTATAGAAGTAAAGGGCCATTTGAAGTTCTATCAGTGTTTGATTTGGGACTCAAAGGTAGCATAGCTTTGAGCGATAGCTTAAATTGACAAGAGGATCGAGTACTTTATTGTTACAAAATTTCAAGGTTTTATGACGCTCCAGTAAAAAGTTACAAGCATTTGAATGTTGCCAACTTTGATAGGTGTAGGACGTACCGTAAAGAAGTTACGGGCGTTTGAAGTTTTTTCAGTGTTTGATTTGGGACTCAAGGGTAGCATAGCTTTGAGCGATAACTTAAATTGACAAGAGGCTCGGGTACTTTATTGTTACAAAATTTCAAGGTTTTATGACGCTCCAGTAAAAAGTTACATGCATTTGAATTTTGCAAACTTTGATAGGTGTATGACGTACCGTAAAGAAGTTAGGGCCATTTGAAGTTTTATCAGTGTTTGATTTGGGACTCAAGGGTAGCATAGCTTTGAGCGATAGCTTAAATTGACAAGAGGCTCGGGTACTTCATTGTTACAAAATTTCAAGGTTTTATGACGCTCCAGTAAAAAGTTACAAGCATTTGTATGCTGCAAACTTTGATAGGTGTAGGACGTACCGTAAAGAAGTTAGGGTCATTTGAAGTTTTATCAGTTTTAGATTTGGGACTCAAGGGTAGCATAGCTTTGAGCAATAGCTTAAATTGACAAGAGGCTCGAGTACTTTATTGTTACAAAATTTCAAGGTTTTATGACGCTCCAGTAAAAAGTTTCAAGCATTTGTATGTTGCAAACTTTGATATATGTAGGACGTACCGTATAGGAGTTAGGACCATTTGAAGTTTTATCAGAGTTTGATTTGGCACTCTAGGGTAGCATAGCTTTGAGTGATAGCTTAAATTGACAAGAGGCTCGAGTACTTTATTGTTACAAAAGTTCAAGGTCTTATGACGCTCCAGTAAAAAGTTACAAGCATTGGTATGTTGCAAACTTTGATAGGTGTCGGACGTACCGTATAGAAGTTAGCGCCATTTGAAGTTTTATCAGTGTTTGATTTGGGACTCAGGAAGCATAGCTTTGAGCGATAGCTTAAATTGACAAGAGGCTCGAGTACTTTATTGTTACAAAATTTCAAGGTTTCATGACGCTCCAGTAAAAAGTTACTGCGTATTTGTATGTTGAAAACTTTGATAGGTGTAGGACGTACCGTATAGAAGTTAGGGCCATTTGAAGTTTTATCAGTGTTTGATTTGGGATTCAAGGGTAGCATAGGTTTGAGTGATAGCTTAAATTGACAAGAGGCTCGATTACTTTATTGTTACAAAATTTCAAGGTTTTATGACGCTCCAGTAAAAAGTTACAAGCATTTGTATGTTGCAAACTTTGATATGTGTGGGACGTACCTTATAGAAGTTAGGGACATTTGAAATTTTATCAGTGTTTGATTTGGGACTCAAGGGTAGCAAAGCTTTGAGCGATAGCTTAAATTGACAAGAGGCTCGAGTACTTTATTGTTACAAAATTTCAAGGTTTTATGACGCTCCAGTAAAAAGTTACAAGCATTTGTATGTTGCAAACTTTGATAGGTGTGGGACGTACCGTATAGAAGTTAGGGCCATTTGAAGTTTTATCAGTGTTTGATTTGGGACTCAAGGGTAACATAGCTTTGAGCGATAACTTAAATTGACAAGAGGCTCGAGTACTTTATTGTTACAAAATTTCAAGATTTTATGACGCTCCAGTAAAAAGTTACAAGCATTTGTATGTTGCAAACTTTGATAGGTGTAGGACGTACCGTATAGAAGTTAGGGCCATTTGAAGTTTTATCAGTGTTTGATTTGGGAGTCAAGGGTAGCATAGCCTTGAGCGATAGCTTAAATTGACAAGAGGATCGAGTACTTTATTGTTACAAAATTTCAAGGTTTTATGACGCTCCAGTAAAAAGTTACAAGCATTTGAATTTTGCAAACTTTGATAGGTGTAGGACGTACCGTAAAGAAGTTAGGGCCATTTGAAGTTTTATCAGTGTTTGATTTGGGATTCAAGGGTAGCATAGCTTTGAGCGATAGCTTAAATTGAAAAGAGGCTCGGGTACTTCATTGTTACAAAATTTCAAGGTTTTATGACGCTCCAGTAAAAAGTTACAAGCATTTGTATGCTGCAAACTTTGATAGGTGTAGGACGTACCGTAAAGAAGTTAGGGCCATTTGAAGTTTTATCAGTGTTTGATTTGGGACTCAAGGGTAGCATAGCTTTGAGATATAACTTAAATTGACAAGAGGCTCGAGTACTTTATTGTTACAAAATTTCAAGGTTTTATGACGCTCCAGTAAAAAGTTACAAGCATTTGTATGTTTCAAACTTTGATAGGTGTAGGACGTACCGTAAAGAAGTTAGGGGCGTTTGAAGTTTTATCAGTGTTTGATTTGGGACTCTAGGGTAGCATAGCTTTGAGCGATGGCTTAAATTGACAAGAGGCTCGAGTACTTTATTGTTACAAAATTTCAAGGTTTTATGACGCCCCAGTAAAAAGTTACAAGCATTTTAATGTTGCCAACTTTGATAGGTGTAGGACGTACTGTAAAGAAGTTAGGGCCATTTGAAGTTTTATCAGTGTTTGATTTGGGACTCAAGGGTAGCATAGCTTTGAGCGATAACTTAAATTGACAAGAGGCTCGGGTACTTTATTGTCACAAAATTTCAAGGTTTTATGACGCTCCAGTAAAAAGTTACATGCATTTGAATTTGGCAAACTTTGATAGGTGTATGACGTACCGTAAAGAAGTTAGGGCCATTTGAAGTTTTATCAGTGTTTGATTTGGGACTCAAGGGTAGCATAGCTTTGAGCGATAGCTTAAATTGACAAGAGGCTCGGGTACTTCATTGTTACAAAATTTCAAGGTTTTATGACGCTCCAGTAAAAAGTTACAAGCATTTGTATGCTGCAAACTTTGATAGGTGTAGGACGTACCGTAAAGAAGTTAGGGTCATTTGAAGTTTTATCAGTTTTAGATTTGGGACTCAAGGGTAGCATAGCTTTGAGCAATAGCTTAAATTGACAAGAGGCTCGAGTACTTTATTGTTACAAAATTTCAAGGTTTTATGACGCTCCAGTAAAAAGTTCCAAGCATTTGTATGTTGCAAACTTTGATATATGTAGGACGTACCGTATAGGAGTTAGGACCATTTGAAGTTTTATCAGAGTTTGATTTGGCACTCAAGGGTAGCATAGCTTTGAGTGATAGCTTAAATTGACAAGAGGCTCGAGTACTTTATTGTTACAAAAGTTCAAGGTCTTATGACGCTCCAGTAAAAAGTTACAAGCATTGGTATGTTGCAAACTTTGATAGGTGTCGGACGTACCGTATAGAAGTTAGCGCCATTTGAAGTTTTATCAGTGTTTGATTTGGGACTCAGGAAGCATAGCTTTGAGCGATAGCTTAAATTGACAAGAGGCTCGAGTACTTTATTGTTACAAAATTTCAAGGTTTCATGACGCTCCAGTAAAAAGTTACTGCGTATTTGTATGTTGAAAACTTTGATAGGTGTAGGACGTACCGTATAGAAGTTAGGGCCATTTGAAGTTTTATCAGTGTTTGATTTGGGATTCAAGGGTAGCATAGGTTTGAGTGATAGCTTAAATTGACAAGAGGCTCGATTACTTTATTGTTACAAAATTTCAAGGTTTTATGACGCTCCTATAAAAAGTTACAAGCATTTGTATGTTGCAAACTTTGATATGTGTGGGACGTACCTTATAGAAGTTAGGGACATTTGAAATTTTATCAGTGTTTGATTTGGGACTCAAGGGTAGCAAAGCTTTGAGCGATAGCTTAAATTGACAAGAGGCTCGAGTACTTTATTGTTACAAAATTTCAAGGTTTTATGACGCTCCAGTAAAAAGTTACAAGCATTTGTATGTTGCAAACTTTTATAGGTGTAGGACGTACCGTATAGAAGTTAGGGCCATTTGAAGTTTTATCAGTGTTTGAATTGGGGCTCAAGGGTAGCATAGCTTTGAGCGATAGCTTAAATTGACAAGAGGCTCGAGTACTTTATTGTTACAAAATTTCAAGGTTTTATGACGCTCCAGTAAAAAGTTACAAGCATTTGTATGTTGCAAACTTTGATAGGTGTGGGACGTACCGTATAGAAGTTAGGGCCATTTGAAGTTTTATCAGTGTTTGATTTGGGACTCAAGGGTAACATAGCTTTGAGCGATAACTTAAATTGACAAGAGGCTCGAGTACTTTATTGTTACATAATTTCAAGATTTTATGACGCTCCAGTAAAAAGTTACAAGCATTTGTATGTTGCAAACTTTGATAGGTGTAGGACGTACCGTATAGAAGTTAGGGCCATTTGAAGTTTTATCAGTGTTTGATTTGGGAGTCAAGGGTAGCATAGCCTTGAGCGATAGCTTAAATTGACAAGAGGATCGAGTACTTTATTGTTACAAAATTTCAAGGTTTTATGACGCTCCAGTAAAAAGTTACAAGCATTTGAATTTTGCAAACTTTGATAGGTGTAGGACGTACCGTAAAGAAGTTAGGGCCATTTGAAGTTTTATCAGTGTTTGATTTGGGACTCAAGGGTAGCATAGCTTTGAGCGATAGCTTAAATTGAAAAGAGGCTCGGGTACTTCATTGTTACAAAATTTCAAGGTTTTATGACGCTCCAGTAAAAAGTTACAAGCATTTGTATGCTGCAAACTTTGATAGGTGTAGGACGTACCGTAAAGAAGTTAGGGCCATTTGAAGTTTTATCAGTGTTTGATTTGGGACTCAAGGGTAGCATAGCTTTGAGATATAACTTAAATTGACAAGAGGCTCGAGTACTTTATTGTTACAAAATTTCAAGGTTTTATGACGCTCCAGTAAAAAGTTACAAGCATTTGTATGTTGCAAACTTTGATAGGTGTAGGACGTACCGTAAAGAAGTTAGGGGCGTTTGAAGTTTTATCAGTGTTTGATTTGGGACTCTAGGGTAGCATAGCTTTGAGCGATGGCTTAAATTGACAAGAGGCTCGAGTACTTTATTGTTACAAAATTTCAAGGTTTTATGACGCCCCAGTAAAAAGTTACAAGCATTTTAATGTTGCCAACTTTGATAGGTGTAGGACGTACTGTAAAGAAGTTAGGGCCATTTGAAGTTTTATCAGTGTTTGATTTGGGACTCAAGGGTAGCATAGCTTTGAGCGATAACTTAAATTGACAAGAGGCTCGGGTACTTTATTGTCACAAAATTTAAAGGTTTTATGACGCTCCAGTAAAAAGTTACAAGCATTTGTATGTTGCAAACTTTGATAGGTGTGGGACGTACCGTATAGAAGTTAGGGCCATTTGAAGTTTTATCAGTGTTTGATTTGGGACTCAAGGGTAACATAGCTTTGAGCGATAACTTAAATTGACAAGAGGCTCGAGTACTTTATTGTTACAAAATTTCAAGGTTTTATGATGCTCCAGTAAAAAGTTACAAGCATTTGTATTTTGCAAACTTTGATAGGTGTAGGACGTACCGTATAGAAGTTAGGGCCATTTGAAGTTTTATCAGTGTTTGATTTGGGAGTCAAGGGTAGCATAGCCTTGAGCGATAGCTTAAATTGACAAGAGGATCGAGTACTTTATTGTTACAAAATTTCAAGGTTTTATGACGCTCCAGTAAAAAGTTACAAGCATTTGAATTTTGCAAACTTTGATAGGTGTAGGACGTACCGTAAAGAAGTTAGGGCCATTTGAAGTTTTATCAGTGTTTGATTTGGGACTCAAGGGTAGCATAGCTTTGAGCGATAGCTTAAATTGAAAAGAGGCTCGGGTACTTCATTGTTACAAAATTTCAAGGTTTTATGACGCTCCAGTAAAAAGTTACAAGCATTTGTATGCTGCAAACTTTGATAGGTGTAGGACGTACCGTAAAGAAGTTAGGGCCATTTGAAGTTTTATCAGTGTTTGATTTGGGACTCAAGGGTAGCATAGCTTTGAGATATAACTTAAATTGACAAGAGGCTCGAGTACTTTATTGTTACAAAACTTCAAGGTTTTATGACGCTCCAGTAAAAAGTTACAAGCATTTGTATGTTGCAAACTTTGATAGGTGTAGGACGTACCGTAAAGAAGTTAGGGGCGTTTGAAGTTTTATCAGTGTTTGATTTGGGACTCTAGGGTAGCATAGCTTTGAGCGATGGCTTAAATTGACAAGAGGCTCGAGTACTTTATTGTTACAAAATTTCAAGGTTTTATGACGCTCCAGTAAAAAGTTACAAGCATTTTAATGTTGCCAACTTTGATAGGTGTAGGACGTACTGTAAAGAAGTTAGGGCCATTTGAAGTTTTATCAGTGTTTGATTTGGGACTCAAGGGTAGCATAGCTTTGAGCGATAACTTAAATTGACAAGAGGCTCGGGTACTTTATTGTCACAAAATTTCAAGGTTTTATGACGCTCCAGTAAAAAGTTACAAGCATTTGAATGTTGCAAACTTTGATAGGTGTAGGACGTACCGCAAAGAAGTTAGGGCCATTTGAAGTTTTATCAGTGTTTGATTTGGGACTCAAGGGTAGCATAGCTTTGAGCGATGGCTTAAATTGACAAGAGGCTCGAGTATTTCATTGTTACAAAATTTCCAGATTTTATGACGCTCCAGTAAAAAGTTACAAGCATTTGAATGTTGCCAACTTTGATAGGTGTAGGACGTACCGTATAGAAGTTAGGGGCGTTTGAAGTTTTATCAGCGTTTGATTTGGGACTCAAGGGTAGCATAGCTGTAATCGATAGCTTAAATTGACAAGAGGCTCGGGTACTTTATTGTTACAAAATTTCAAGGTTTTATGACGCTCCAGTAAAAAGTTACAAGCATTTGTATGTTGCAAACTTTGATAGGTGTAGGACGTACCGTATAGAAGTTAGGGGCGTTTGAAGTTTTATCAGCGTTTGATTTGGGACTCAAGGGTAGCATAGCTTTGAGCGATAGCTTAAATTGACAAGAGGCTCGGGTACTTCATTGTTACAAAATTTCAAGGTTTTATGACGCTCCAGTAAAAAGTTACAAGCATTTGAATGTTGCAAACTTTGATAGGTGTAGGACGTACCGTAAATAAGTTAGGGCCATTTGAAGTTTTATCAGTGTTTGATTTGGGACTCAAGGGTAGCATAGCTTTGAGCGATAGCTTAAATTGACAAGAGGCTCGAGTACTTTATTGTTACAAAATTTCAAGGTTTTATGACGCTCCAGTAAAAAGTTACAAGCATTTGTATGTTGCAAACTTTGATAGGTGTAGGATGTACCGTAAAGAAGTTAGAGCCATTTGAAGTTTTATCAGTGTTTGATTTGGGACTCAAGGGTAGCATAGCTTTGAGCGATAGCTTAAATTGACAAGAGGCTTGAGTACTTTATTGTTACAAAATTTCAAGGTTTTATGACGCTCCAGTAAAAAGTTACAAGAATTTGAATGTTTCAAACTGTGATAGGTGTAGGACGTACCGTATGGAAGTTAGAGCCATTTGAAGTTTTATCAGTGTTTGATTTGGGACTCTAGGGTAGCATAGCTTTGAGCGATAGCTTAAATTGACAAGAGGCTCGGGTACTTCATTGTTACAAAATTTCAAGGTTTTATGACGCTCCAGTAAAAAGTTACAAGCATTTGTATCTTGCAAACTTTGATAGGTGTAGGACGTACCGTAAACAAGTTAGGGGCGTTTGAAGTTTTATCAGTGTTTGATTTGGGACTCAAGGGTAGCATAGCTTTGAGATATAACTTAAATTGACAAGAGGCTCGAGTACTTTATTGTTACAAAACTTCAAGGTTTTATGACGCTCCAGTAAAAAGTTACAAGCATTTGTATGTTGCAAACTTTGATAGGTGTAGGACGTACCGTAAAGAAGTTAGGGGCGTTTGAAGTTTTATCAGTGTTTGATTTGGGACTCTAGGGTAGCATAGCTTTGAGCGATGGCTTAAATTGACAAGAGGCTCGAGTACTTTATTGTTACAAAATTTCAAGGTTTTATGACGCTCCAGTAAAAAGTTACAAGCATTTTAATGTTGCCAACTTTGATAGGTGTAGGACGTACTGTAAAGAAGTTAGGGCCATTTGAAGTTTTATCAATGTTTGATTTGGGACTCAAGGGTAGCATAGCTTTGAGCGATAACTTAAATTGACAAGAGGCTCGGGTACTTTATTGTCACAAAATTTCAAGGTTTTATGACGCTCCAGTAAAAAGTTACAAGCATTTGAATGTTGCAAACTTTGATAGGTGTAGGACGTACCGCAAAGAAGTTAGGGCCATTTGAAGTTTTATCAGTGTTTGATTTGGGACTCAAGGGTAGCATAGCTTTGAGCGATGGCTTAAATTGACAAGAGGCTCGAGTATTTCATTGTTACAAAATTTCCAGATTATATGACGCTCCAGTAAAAAGTTACAAGCATTTAAATGTTGCCAACTTTGATAGGTGTAGGACGTACCGTAAAGAAGTTAGGGGCGTTTGAAGTTTTATCAGTGTTTGAATTGGGACTGAAGGGTAGCATAGCGTTGAGCGATAGCTTAAATTGACAAGAGGCTCGGGCACTTTATTGTTACAAAATTTCAAGGTTTTATGACGCTCCAGTAAAAAGTTACAAGCATTTGTATGTTGCAAATTTTGATAGATGTAGGACGTACCGTATAGAAGTTAGGGCCACTTGAAGTTTTATCAGTGTTTGATTTGGGAAACTAGGGTAGCATAGCTTTGAGCGATGGCTTAAATTGACAAGAGGCTCGAGTACTTTATTGTTACAAAATTTCAAGGTTTTATGACGCTCCAGTAAAAAGTTACAAGCATTTGTATGTTGCAAACTTTGATAGGTGTAGGACGTACCGTATAGAAGTTAGGGGCGTTTGAAGTTTTATCAGCGTTTGATTTGGGACTCAAGGGTAGCATAGCTGTAATCGATAGCTTAAATTGACAAGAGGCTCGGGTACTTTATTGTTACAAAATTTCAAGGTTTTATGACGCTCCAGTAAAAAGTTACAAGCATTTGTATGTTGCAAACTTTGATAGGTGTAGGACATACCGTATAGAAGTTAGGGGCGTTTGAATTTTTATCAGCGTTTGATTTGGGACTCAAGGGTAGCATAGCTTTGAGCGATAGCTTAAATTGACAAGAGGCTCGGGTACTTTATTGTTACAAAATTTCAAGGTTTTATGACGCTCCAGTAAAAAGTTACAAGCATTTGAATGTTGCAAACTTTGATAGGTGTAGGACGTACCGTAAATAAGTTAGGGCCATTTGAAGTTTTATCAGTGTTTGATTTGGGACTCAAGGGTAGCATAGCTTTGAGCGATAGCTTAAATTGACAAGAGGCTCGAGTACTTTATTGTTACAAAATTTCAAGGTTTTATGACGCTCCAGTAAAAAGTTACAAGCATTTGTATGTTGCAAACTTTGATAGGTGTAGGATGTACCGTAAAGAAGTTAGAGCCATTTGAAGTTTTATCAGTGTTTGATTTGGGACTCAAGGGTAGCATAGCTTTGAGCGATAGCTTAAATTGACAAGAGGCTTGAGTACTTTATTGTTACAAAATTTCAAGGTTTTATGACGCTCCAGTAAAAAGTTACAAGAATTTGTATGTCGCCAACTGTGATAGGTGTAGGACGTACCGTATGGAAGTTAGAGCCATTTGAAGTTTTATCAGTGTTTGATTTGGGACTCTAGGGTAGCATAGCTTTGAGCGATAGCTTAAATTGACAAGAGGCTCGGGTACTTCATTGTTACAAAATTTCAAGGTTTTATGACGCTCCAGTAAAAAGTTACAAGCATTTGTATCTTGCAAACTTTGATAGGTGTAGGACGTACCGTAAACAAGTTAGGGGCGTTTGAAGTTTTATCAGTGTTTGATTTGGGACTCTAGGGTAGCATAGTTTTGAGCGATAGCTTAAATTGACAAGAGGCTCGGGTACTTCATTGTTACAAAATTTCAAGGTTTTATGACGCTCCAGTAAAAAGTTACAAGCATTTGTATGTTGCAAACTTTGATATATGTAGGACGTACCGTAAAGAAGTTAGGGGCGTTTGAAGTTTTATCAGTGTTTGATTTGGGACTCAAGGGTAGCATAGCTTTGAGCGATAACTTAAATTGACAAGAGGCTCGAGTACTTCATTGTTACAAAATTTCAAGGTTTTAAGACGCTCCAGTAAAAAGTTACAAGCATTTGAATGTTGCAAACTTTGATATGTGTAGGACGTACCATAAAGAAGTTAGGGGCGTTTGAAGTTTTGTCAGTGTTTGATTTGGGACTCTAGGGTAGCATAGCTTTGAGCGATAGCTTAAATTTACAAGAGGCTCGATACTTCATTGTTACAAAATTTCAAGGTTTTATGACGCTCCAGTAAAAAGTTACAAGCATTTGTATGTTGCAAACTTTGATAGGTGTAGGACGTACCGTAAAGAAGCTAGGGCCATTTGAAGTTTTATCAGTGTTTGATTTGGGACTCAAGGGTAGCATAGCTTTGAGCGATAACTTAAATTGACAAGAGGCTCGAGTACTTTATTGTTACAAAATTTCAAGGTTTTTTGACGCTCCAGTAAAAAGTTACAAGCATTTGAATGTTGCCAACTTTGATAAGTGTAGGACGTACCGTAAAGAAGTTAGGGGCGTTTGAAGTTTTATCAGTGTTTGATTTGGGACACAAGGGTAGCATAGCTTTGAGCGATAGCTTAAATTGACAAGAGGCTCGAGTACCTTATTGTTACAAAATTTCAAGGTTTTATGACGCTCCAGTAAAAAGTTACAAGCATTTGTATGTTGCAAACTTTGATAGGTGTAGGACGTACCGTAAAGAAGTTAGGGCCATTTGAAGTTTTATCAGTGTTTGATTTGAGACTCAGGGGTAGCATAGCTTTGAGCGATAGCTTAAATTGACAAGAGGCTCGAGTACTTTATTGTTACATAATTTCAAGGTTTTATGACGCTCCAGTAAAAAGTTACAAGCATTTGTATGTTGCAAACTTTGATAGGTGTAGGACGTACCGTATAGAAGTTAGAGCCATTTGAAGTTTTATCAGTGTTTGATTTGGGACTCTAGGGTAGCATAGCTTTGAGCGATAGCTTAAATTGACAAGAGGCTCGGGTACTTCATTGTTACAAAATTTCAAGGTTTTATGACGCTCCAGTAAAAAGTTACAAGCATTTGTATGTTGCAAACTTTGATAGGTGTATGACGTACCGTATAGAAGTTAGGGCCATTTGAAGTTTTATCAGTGTTTGATTTGAGACTCAGGGGTAGCATAGCTTTGATCGATAGCTTAAATTGACAAGAGGCTCGTGTACTTTATTGTTACATAATTTCAAGGTTTTATGACGCTCCAGTAAAAAGTTACAAGCATTTGTATGTTGCAAACTTTGATAGGTGTAGGACGTACCGTATAGAAGTTAGAGCCATTTGAAGTTTTATCAGTGTTTGATTTGGGACTCTAGGGTAGCATAGCTTTGAGCGATAGCTTAAATTGACAAGAGGCTCGGGTACTTCATTGTTACAAAATTTCAAGGTTTTATGACGCTCCAGTAAAAAGTTACAAGCATTTGTATGTTGCAAACTTTGATAGGTGTAGGATGTACCGTAAAGAAGTTAGAGCCATTTGAAGTTTTATCAGTGTTTGATTTGGGACTCAAGGGTAGCATAGCTTTGAGCGATAGCTTAAGTTGACAAGAGGCTTGAGTACTTTATTGTTACAAAATTTCAAGGTTTTATGACGCTCCAGTAAAAAGTTACAAGAATTTGTAAGTTGCAAACTGTGATAGGTGTAGGACGTACCGTATGGAAGTTAGAGCCATGTGAAGTTTTATTAGTGTTTGATTTGGGACTCTAGGGTAGCATAGCTTTGAGCGATAGCTTAAATTGACAAGAGGCTCGGGTACTTCATTGTTACAAAATTTCAAGGTTTTATGACGCTCCAGTAAAAAGTTACCAGCATTTGTATGTTGCAAACTTTGATAGGTGTAGGACGTACCGTATAGAAGTTAGGGGCGTTTGAAGTTTTATCAGCGTTTGATTTGGGACTCAAGGGTAGCATAGCTGTAATCGATAGCTTAAATTGACAAGAGGCTCGGGTACTTTATTGTTACAAAATTTCAAGGTTTTATGACGCTCCAGTAAAAAGTTACAAGCATTTGTATGTTGCAAACTTTGATAGGTGTAGGACGTACCGTATAGAAGTTAGGGGCGTTTGAAGTTTTATCAGCGTTTGATTTGGGACTCAAGTGTAGCATAGCTTTGAGCGATAGCTTAAATTGACAAGAGGCTCGGGTACTTTATTGTTACAAAATTTCAAGGTTTTATGACGCTCCAGTAAAAAGTTACAAGCATTTGAATGTTGCAAACTTTGATAGGTGTAGGACGTACCGTAAATAAGTTAGGGCCATTTGAAGTTTTATCACTGTTTGATTTTGGACTCAAGGGTACCATAGCTTTGAGCGATAGCTTAAATTGACAAGAGGCTCGAGTACTTTATTGTTACAAAATTTCAAGGTTTTATGACGCTCCAGTAAAAAGTTACAAGCATTTGTATGTTGCAAACTTTGATAGGTGTAGGATGTACCGTAAAGAAGTTAGAGCCATTTGAAGTTTTATCAGTGTTTGATTTGGGACTCAAGGGTAGCATAGCTTTGAGCGATAGCTTAAATTGACAAGAGGCTCGAGTACTTTATTGTTACAAAATTTCAAGGTTTTATGACGCTCCAGTAAAAAGTTACAAGCATTTGTATGTTGCAAACTTTGATAGGTGTAGGACGTACCGTAAAGAAGTTAGGGCCATTTGAAGTTTTATCAGTGTTTGATTTGAGACTCAGGGGTAGCATAGCTTTGAGCGATAGCTTAAATTGACAAGAGGCTCGAGTACTTTATTGTTACATAATTTCAAGGTTTTATGACGCTCCAGTAAAAAGTTACAAGCATTTGTATGTTGCAAACTTTGATAGGTGTAGGACGTACCGTATAGAAGTTAGAGCCATTTGAAGTTTTATCAGTGTTTGATTTGGGACTCTAGGGTAGCATAGCTTTGAGCGATAGCTTAAATTGACAAGAGGCTCGGGTACTTCATTGTTACAAAATTTCAAGGTTTTATGACGCTCCAGTAAAAAGTTACAAGCATTTGTATGTTGCAAACTTTGATAGGTGTATGACGTACCGTATAGAAGTTAGGGCCATTTGAAGTTTTATCAGTGTTTGATTTGAGACTCAGGGGTAGCATAGCTTTGATCGATAGCTTAAATTGACAAGAGGCTCGAGTACTTTATTGTTACATAATTTCAAGGTTTTATGACGCTCCAGTAAAAAGTTACAAGCATTTGTATGTTGCAAACTTTGATAGGTGTAGGACGTACCGTATAGAAGTTAGAGCCATTTGAAGTTTTATCAGTGTTTGATTTGGGACTCTAGGGTAGCATAGCTTTGAGCGATAGCTTAAATTGACAAGAGGCTCGGGTACTTCATTGTTACAAAATTTCAAGGTTTTATGACGCTCCAGTAAAAAGTTACAAGCATTTGTATGTTGCAAACTTTGATAGGTGTATGACGTACCGTATAGAAGTTAGGGCCATTTGAAGTTTTATCAGTGTTTGATTTGGGACTTAAGGGTAGCATAGCTTTGAGCGATAGTTTAAATTGATAAGAGGCTCGAGTACTTTATTGTTACAAAATTTCAAGGTTTTATGACGCTCCAGTAAAAAGTTACCAGCATTTGTATGTTGCAAACTTTGATAGGTGTAGGACGTACCGTATAGAAGTTAGGGGCGTTTGAAGTTTTATCAGCGTTTGATTTGGGACTCAAGGGTAGCATAGCTGTAATCGATAGCTTAAATTGACAAGAGGCTCGGGTACTTTATTGTTACAAAATTTCAAGGTTTTATGACGCTACAGTAAAAAGTTACAAGCATTTGTATGTTGCAAACTTTGATAGGTGTAGGACGTACCGTATAGAAGTTAGGGGCGTTTGAAGTTTTATCAGCGTTTGATTTGGGACTCAAGGGTAGCATAGCTTTGAGCGATAGCTTAAATTGACAAGAGGCTCGGGTACTTCATTGTTACAAAATTTCAAGGTTTTATGACGCTCCAGTAAAAAGTTACAAGCATTTGAATGTTGCAAACTTTGATAGGTGTAGGACGTACCGTAAATAAGTTAGGGCCATTTGAAGTTTTATCAGTGTTTGATTTGGGACTCAAGGGTAGCATAGCTTTGAGCGATAGCTTAAATTGACAAGAGGCTCGAGTACTTTATTGTTACAAAATTTCAAAGTTTTATGACGCTCCAGCAAAAAGTTGCAAGCATTTGTATGTTGCAAATTTTATATGTGTAGGATGTACCGTAAAGAAGTTAGAGCCATTTGAAGTTTTATCAGTGTTTGATTTGGGACTCAAGGGTAGCATAGCTTTGAGCGATAGCTTAAATTGACAAGAGGCTTGAGTACTTTATTGTTACAAAATTTCAAGGTTTTATGACGCTCCAGTAAAAAGTTACAAGAATTTGTAAGTTGCAAACTGTGATAGGTGTAGGACGTACCGTATGGAAGTTAGAGCCATGTGAAGTTTTATCAGTGTTTGATTTGGGACTCTAGGGTAGCATAGCTTTGAGCGATAGCTTAAATTGACAAGAGGCTCGGGTACTTCATTGTTACAAAATTTCAAGGTTTTATGACGCTCCAGTAAAAAGTTACCAGCATTTGTATGTTGCAAACTTTGATAGGTGTAGGACGTACCGTATAGAAGTTAGGGGCGTTTGAAGTTTTATCAGCGTTTGATTTGGGACTCAAGGGTAGCATAGCTGTAATCGATAGCTTAAATTGACAAGAGGCTCGGGTACTTTATTGTTACAAAATTTCAAGGTTTTATGACGCTCCAGTAAAAAGTTACAAGCATTTGTATGTTGCAAACTTTGATAGGTGTAGGACGTACCGTATAGAAGTTAGGGGCGTTTGAAGTTTTATCAGCGTTTGATTTGGGACTCAAGGGTAGGATAGCTTTGAGCGATAGCTTAAATTGACAAGAGGCTCGGGTACTTTATTGTTACAAAATTTCAAGGTTTTATGACGCTCCAGTAAAAAGTTACAAGCATTTGAATGTTGCAAACTTTGATAGGTGTAGGACGTACCGTAAATAAGTTAGGGCCATTTGAAGTTTTATCAGTGTTTGATTTGGGACTCAAGGGTAGCATAGCTTTGAGCGATAGCTTAAATTGACAAGAGGCTCGAGTACTTTATTGTTACAAAATTTCAAGGTTTTATGACGCTCCAGTAAAAAGTTACAAGCATTTGTATGTTGCAAACTTTGATAGGTGTAGGATGTACCGTAAAGAAGTTAGAGCCATTTGAAGTTTTATCAGTGTTTGATTTGGGACTCAAGGGTAGCATAGCTTTGAGCGATAGCTTAAATTGACAAGAGGCTCGAGTACTTTATTGTTACAAAATTTCAAGGTTTTATGACGCTCCAGTAAAAAGTTACAAGAATTTGTAAGTTGCAAACTGTGATAGGTGTAGGACGTACCGTATGGAAGTTAGAGCCATGTGAAGTTTTATCAGTGTTTGATTTGGGACTCTAGGGTAGCATAGCTTTGAGCGATAGCTTAAATTGACAAGAGGCTCGGGTACTTCATTGTTACAAAATTTCAAGGTTTTATGACGCTCCAGTAAAAAGTTACAAGCATTTGTATCTTGCAAACTTTGATAGGTGTAGGACGTACCGTAAACAAGTTAGGGGCGTTTGAAGTTTTATCAGTGTTTGATTTGGGACTCTAGGGTAGCATAGTTTTGAGCGATAGCTTAAATTGACAAGAGGCTCGGGTACTTCATTGTTACAAAATTTCAAGGTTTTATGACGCTCCAGTAAAAAGTTACAAGCATTTGTATGTTGCAAACTTTGATAGGTGTAGGACGTACCGTAAAGAAGTTAGGGGCGTTTGAAGTTTTATCAGTGTTTGATTTGGGACTCAAGGGTAGCATAGCTTTGAGCGATAACTTAAATTGACAAGAATCTCGAGTACTTCATTGTTACAAAATTTCAAGGTTTTAAGACGCTCCAGTAAAAAGTTACAAGCATTTGAATGTTGCAAACTTTGATATGTGTAGGACGTACCATAAAGAAGTTAGGGGCGTTTGAAGTTTTGTCAGTGTTTGATTTGGGACTCTACGGTAGCATAGCTTTGAGCGATAGCTTAAATTTACAAGAGGCTCGATACTTCATTGTTACAAAATTTCAAGGTTTTATGACGCTCCAGTAAAAAGTTACAAGCATTTGTATGTTGCAAACTTTGATAGGTGTAGGACGTACCGTAAAGAAGCTAGGGCCATTTGAAGTTTTATCAGTGTTTGATTTGGGACTCAAGGGTAGCATAGCTTTGAGCGATAACTTAAATTGACAAGAGGCTCGAGTACTTTATTGTTACAAAATTTCAAGGTTTTTTGACGCTCCAGTAAAAAGTTACAAGCATTTGAATGTTGCCAACTTTGATAAGTGTAGGACGTACCGTAAAGAAGTTAGGGGCGTTTGAAGTTTTATCAGTGTTTGATTTGGGACTCAAGGGTAGCATAGCTTTGAGCGATAGCTTAAATTGACAAGAGGCTCGAGTACTTTATTGTTACAAAATTTCAAGGTTTTATGACGCTCCAGTAAAAAGTTACAAGCATTTGTATGTTGCAAACTTTGATAGGTGTAGGACGTACCGTAAAGAAGTTAGGGCCATTTGAAGTTTTATCAGTGTTTGATTTGAGACTCAGGGGTAGCATAGCTTTGAGCGATAGCTTAAATTGACAAGAGGCTCGAGTACTTTATTGTTACATAATTTCAAGGTTTTATGACGCTCCAGTAAAAAGTTACAAGCATTTGTATGTTGCAAACTTTGATAGGTGTAGGACGTACCGTATAGAAGTTAGAGCCATTTGAAGTTTTATCAGTGTTTGATTTGGGACTCTAGGGTAGCATAGCTTTGAGCGATAGCTTAAATTGACAAGAGGCTCGGGTACTTCATTGTTACAAAATTTCAAGGTTTTATGACGCTCCAGTAAAAAGTTACAAGCATTTGTATGTTGCAAACTTTGATAGGTGTATGACGTACCGTATAGAAGTTAGGGCCATTTGAAGTTTTATCAGTGTTTGATTTGGGACTTAAGGGTAGCATAGCTTTGAGCGATAGCTTAAATTGATAAGAGGGTCGAGTACTTTATTGTTACAAAATTTCAAGGTTTTATGACGCTCCAGTAAAAAGTTACCAGCATTTGTATGTTGCAAACTTTGATAGGCGTAGGACGTACCGTAAAGAAGTTAGGGGCGTTTGAAGCTTTGTCAGTGTTTCATTTGGGACTCAAGGGTAGCATAGCTTTGAGCGATAGCTTAAATTGACAAGAGGCTCGGGTACTTCATTGTTACAAAATTTCAAGGTTTTATGACGCTCCAGTAAAAAGTTACAAGCATTTGTATGTTGCAAACTTTGATAGGTGTAGGACGTACCGTAAAGAAGTTAGGGCCATTTGAAGTTTTATCAGTGTTTGATTTGGGACTCAAGGGTAGCATAGCTTTGAGCGATAGCTTAAATTGACAAGAGGCTCGAGTACTTTATTGTTACAAAATTTCAAGGTTTTATGACGCTCCAGTAAAAAGTTACAAGCATTTGTATGTTGCAAACTTTGATAGGTGTAGGACGTACCGTAAAGAAGTTAGGGGCGTTTGAAGTTTTATCAGTGTTTGATTTGGGACTCAAGGGTAGCATAGCTTTGAGCGATAACTTAAATTGACAAGAGGCTCGAGTACTTCATTGTTACAAAATTTCAAGGTTTTATGACGCTCCAGTAAAAAGTTGCAAGCATTTGAATGTTGCAAACTTTGATATGTGTAGGACGTACCGTAAAGAAGTTAGGGGCGTTTGAAGTTTTGTCAGTGTTTGATTTGGGACTCTAGGGTAGCATAGCTTTGAGCGATAGCTTAAATTTACAAGAGGCTCGATACTTCATTGTTACAAAATTTCAAGGTTTTATGACGCTCCAGTAAAAAGTTACAAGCATTTGTATGTTGCAAACTTTGATAGGTGTAGGACGTACCGTAAAGAATCTAGGGCCATTTGAAGTTTTATCAGTGTTTGATTTGGGATTCAAGGGTAGCATAGCTTTGAGCGATAACTTAAATTGACAAGAGGCTCGAGTACTTTATTGTTACAAAATTTCAAGGTTTTATGACGCTCCAGTAAAAAGTTACAAGCATTTGAATGTTGCCAACTTTGATAAGTGTAGGACGTACCGTAAAGAAGTTAGGGGCGTTTGAAGTTTTATCAGTGTTTGATTTGGGACTCAAGGGTAGCATAGCTTTGAGCGATAGCTTAAATTGACAAGAGGCTCGAGTACTTTATTGTTGCAAAATTTCAAGGTTTTATGACGCTCCAGTAAAAAGTTACAAGCATTTGTATGTTGCAAACTTTGATAGGTGTAGGACTTACCGTAAAGAAATTAGGGCCATTTGAAGTTTTATCAGTGTTTGATTTGAGACTCAGGGGTAGCATAGCTTTGAGCGATAGCTTAAATTGACAAGAGGCTCGAGTACTTTATTGTTACATAATTTCAAGGTTTTATGACGCTCCAGTAAAAAGTTACAAGCATTTGTATGTTGCAAACATTGATAGGTGTAGGACGTACCGTATAGAAGTTAGAGCCATTTGAAGTTTTATCAGTGTTTGATTTGGGACTCTAGGGTAGCATACCTTTGAGCGATAGCTTAAATTGACAAGAGGCTCGGGTACTTCATTGTTACAAAATTTCAAGGTTTTATGACGCTCCAGTAAAAAGTTACAAGCATTTGATTGTTGCAAACTTTGATAGGTGTAAGACGTACCGTATAGAAGTTAGGGCCATTTGAAGTTTTATCAGTGTTTGATTTGGGACTCAAGGGTAGCATAGCTTTGCGCGATAGCTTAAATTGACAAGAGGCTCGAGTACTTTATTGTTACAAAATTTCAAGGTTTTATGACGCTCCAGTAAAAAGTTACAAGCATTTGTATGTTGCAAACTTTGATAGGCGTAGGACGTACTGTAAAGAAGTTAGGGGCGTTTGAAGCTTTGTCAGTGTTTCATTTGGGACTCAAGGGTAGCATAGCTTTGAGCGATAGCTTAAATTGACAAGAGGCTCGAATACTTTATTGTTACAAAATTTCAAGGTTTTATGACGCTCCAGTAAAAAGTTACAAGCATTTGTATGTTGCAAACTTTGATATGTGTAGGACGTACCGTAAAGAAGTTAGAGTCATTTGAAGTCTAATCAGTGTTTGATTTGGGACTCTAGGGTAGCATAGCTTTGAGTGATAGCTTAAATTGACAAGAGGCTCGGGTACTTCATTGTTACAAAATTTCAAGGTTTTATGACGCTCCAGTAAAAAGTTACAAGCATTTGTATGTGGCAAACTTTGATAGGTGTAGGACGTACCGTATAGAAGTTAGGGGCGTTTGAAGATTTATCAGTGTTTGATTTGGGACTCAAGGGTAGCATAGCTTTGAGCGATGGCTTAAATTGACAAGAGGCTCGAGTACTTTATTGTTACAAAATTTCAAGGTTTTATGACGCTCCAGTAAAAAGTTACAAGCATTTGTATGTTGCAAACTTTGATAGGTGTAGGACGTACCTTATAGAAGTTAGAGCCATTTGAAGTTTTATCAGTGTTTGATTTGGGACTCTAGGGTAGCATAGCTTTGAGCGATAGCTTAAATTGACAAGAGGCTCGAGTACTTTATTGGTACAAAATTTCAAGGTTTTATGACGCTCCAGTAAAAAGTTACAAGCATTTGTATGTTGCAAACTTTGATAGGTGTAGGATGTACCGTAAATAAGTTAGGGCCATTTGAAGTTTTATCAGTGTTTGATTTGAGACTCAGGGGTAGCATAGCTTTGAGCGATAGCTTAAATTGACAAGAGGCTCGAGTACTTTATTGTTACATAATTTCACGGTTTTATGACGCTCCAGTAAAAAGTTACAAGCATTTGTATGTTGCAAACTTTGATAGGCGTAGGACGTACCGTAAAGAAGTTAGAGCCATTTGAAGTTTTATCAGTGCTTGATTTGGGACTCAAGGGTAGCATAGCTTTGAGCGATAGCTTAAATTGACAAGAGGCTCGAGTACTTTATTGTTACAAAATTTCTAGGTTTTATGACGCTCCAGTAAAAAGTTACAAGCATTTGTATGTTGCAAACTTTGATAGGTGTAGGACGTACCGTAAAGAAGTTAGGGGCGTTTGAAGTTTTATCAGTGTTTGATTTGGGACTCAAGGGTAGCATAGCTTTGAGCGATAACTTAAATTGACAAGAGGCTCGAGAACTTCATTGTTACAAAATTTCTAGGTTTTATGACGCTCCAGTAAAAAGTTACAAGCATTTGTATGTTGCAAACTTTGATAGGTGTAGGACGTACCGTAAAGAAGCTAGGGCCATTTGAAGTTTTATCAGTGTTTGATTTGGGACTCAAGGTAGCATAGCTTTGAGCGATAACTTAAATTGACAAGAGGCTCGAGTACTTTATTGTTACAAAATTTCAAGGTTTTATGACGCTCCAGTAAAAAGTTACAAGCATTTGAATGTTGCAAACTTTGATAGGTGTAGGACGTACCGTATAGAAGTTAGAGCCATTTGAAGTTTTATCAGTGTTTGATTTGGGACTCTAGGGTAGCATAGCTTTGAGCGATAGCTTAAATTGACAAGAGGCTCGGGTACTTCATTGTTACAAAATTTCAAGGTTTTATAACGCTCCAGTAAAAAGTTACAAGCATTTGTATGTTGCAAACTTTGATAGGTGTAGGACGTACCGTATAGAAGTTAGGGCCATTTGAAGTTTTATCAGTGTTTGATTTGGGACTCAAGGGTAGCATAGCTTTGAGCGATAGCTTAAATTGACAAGAGGCTCGAGTACTTTATTGTTACAAAATTTCAAGGTTTTATGACGCTCCAGTAAAAAGTTACAAGCATGTGTATGTTGCAAACTTTGATAGGCGTAGGACGTACCGTAAAGAAGTTAGGGGCGTTTGAAGCTCTATCAGTGTTTCATTTGGGACTCAAGGGTAGCATAGCTTTGAGCGATAGCTTAAATTGACAAGAGGCTCGAGTACTTTATTGTTACAAAATTTCAAGGTTTTATGACGCTCCAGTAAAAAGTTACAAGCATTTGTATGTGGCAAACTTTGATAGGTGTAGGACGTACCGTATAGAAGTTACGGGCGTTTGAAGATTTATCAGTGTTTGATTTGGGACTCAAGGGTAGCATAGCTTTGAGCGATAACTTAAATTGACAAGAGGCTCGAGTACTTTATTGTTACAAAATTTCAAGGTTTTATGACGCTCCAGTAAAAAGTTACAAGCATTTGAATGTTGCCAACTTTGATAAGTGTAGGACGTACCGTAAAGAAGTTAGGGGCGTTTGAAGCTTTATCAGTGTTTGATTTGGGACTCAAGGGTAGCATAGCTTTGAGCGATAGCTTAAATTGACAAGAGGCTCGAGTACTTTATTGTTACAAAATTTCAAGGTTTTATGACGCACCAGTAAAAAGTTACAAGCATTTGTATGTTGCAAACTTTGATAGGTGTAGGACGTACCGTAAAGAAGTTGGGGCCATTTGAAGTTTTATCAGTGTTTGATTTGAGACTCAGGGGTAGCATAGCTTTGAGCGATAGCTTAAATTGACAAGAGGCTCGAGTACTTTATTGTTACATAATTTCAAGGTTTTATGACGCTCCAGTAAAAAGTTACAAGCATTTGTATGTTGCAAACTTTGATAGGTGTAGGACGTACCGTATAGAAGTTAGAGCCATTTGAAGTTTTATCAGTGTTTGATTTGGGACTCTAGGGTAGCATAGCTTTGAGCGATAGCTTAAATTGACAAGAGGCTCGGGTACTTCATTGTTACAAAATTTCAAGGTTTTATGACGCTCCAGTAAAAAGTTACAAGCATTTGTATGTTGCAAACTTTGATAGGTGTAGGACGTACCGTAAAGAAGTTAGGGGCATTTGAAGTTTTATCAGTGTTTGATTTGGGACTCTAGGGTAGCATAGCTTTGAGCGATGGCTTAAATTGACAAGAGGCTCGAGTACTTTATTGTTACAAAATTTCAAGGTTTTATGAAGCTCCAGTAAAAAGTTACAAGCATTTGTATTTTGCAAACTTTGATAGGCGTAGGACGTACCGTAAAGAAGTTAGGGGCGTTTGAAGTTTTATCAGTGTTTCATTTGGGACTCAAGGGTAGCATAGCTTTGAGCGATATCTTAAATTGACAAGAGGCTCGAGTACTTTATTGTTACAAAATTTCAAGGTTTTATGACGCTCCAGTAAAAAGTTACAAGCATTTGTATGTTGCAAACTTTGATATGTGTAGGACGTACCGTAAAGAAGTTAGAGCCATTTGAAGTTTTATCAGTGTTTGATTTGGGACTCTAGGGTAGCATAGTTTTGAGTGATAGCTTAAATTGACAAGAGGCTAGGGTAATTCATTGTTACAAAATTTCAAGGTTTTATGACGCTCCAGTAAAAAGTTACAAGCATTTGTATGTGGCAAACTTTGATAGGTGTAGGACGTACCGTGAAGAAGCTTGGGCCATTTGAAGTTTTATCAGTGTTTGATTTGGGACTCAAGGGTAGCATAGCTTTGAGCGATAACTTAAATTGACAAGAGGCTCGAGTACTTTATTGTTACAAAATTTCAAGGTTTTATGACGCTCCAGTAAAAAGTTACAAGCATTTGAATGTGGCAAACTTTGATAGTTGTAGGACGTACCGTATAGAAGTTAGGGCCATTTGAAGTTTTATCTGTGTTTGATTTGGGACTCTAGGGTAGCATAGCTTTGAGAGATGGCTTAAATTGACAAGAGGCTGGAGTACTTTATTGTTACAAAATTCCAAGGTTTTATGACGCTCCAGTAAAAAGTTACAAGCATTTGTATGTTGCAAACTTTGATAGGTGTAGGACGTACCGTAAAGAAGCTTGGGCCATTTGAAGTTTTATCAGTGTTTGATTTGGGACTCAAGGGTAGCATAGCTTTGAGCGATAACTTAAATTGACAAGAGGCTCGAGTACTTTATTGTTACAAAATTTCAAGGTTTTATGACGCTCCAGTAAAAAGTTACAAGCATTTGAATGTTGCCAACTTTGATAGGTGTAGGACGTACCGTAAAGAAGTTAGAAGCGTTTGAAGTTTTATCAGTGTTTGATTCGGGACTCAAGGGTAGCATAGCTTTGAGCGATAGCTTAAATTGACAAGAGGCTCGAGTACTTTATTGTTACATAATTTCAAGGTTTTATGACGCTCCAGTAAAAAGTTAACAGCATTTGTATGTTGCAAACTTTGATAGGTGTAGGACGTACCGTATAGAAGTTAGAGCCATTTGAAGTTTTATCAGTGTTTGATTTGGGACTCTAGGGTAGCATAGCTTTGAGCGATAGCTTAAATTGACAAGAGGCTCGGGTACTTCATTGTTACAAAATTTCAAGGTTTTATAACGCTCCAGTAAAAAGTTACAAGCATTTGTATGTTGCAAACTTTGATAGGTGTAGGACGTACCGTATAGAAGTTAGGGCCATTTGAAGTTTTATCAGTGTTTGATTTGGGACTCAAGGGTAGCATAGCTTTGAGCGATAGCTTAAATTGGCAAGAGGCTCGAGTACTTTATTGTTACAAAATTTCAAGGTTTTATGGCGCTCCAGTAAAAAGTTACAAGCATGTGTATGTTGCAAACTTTGATAGGAGTAGGACGTACCGTAAAGAAGTTAGGGGCGTTTGAAGCTTTATCAGTGTTTGATTTGGGACTCAAGGGTATCATAGCTTTGAGCGATAGCTTTGAGCGATAGCTTAAATTGACAAGAGGCTCGAGTACTTTATTGTTACAAAATTTCAAGCTTTTATGACGCTCCAGTAAAAAGTTACAAGCATTTGTATGTTGCAAACTTTGATATGTGTAGGACGTACCGTAAAGAAGTTAGAGCCATTTGAAGTTTTATCAGTGTTTGATTTGGGACTCTAGGGTAGCATAGTTTTGAGTGATAGCTTAAATTGACAAGAAGCTCGGGTACTTCATTGTTACAAAATTTCAAGGTTTTATGACGCTCCAGTAAAAAGTTACAAGCATTTGTATGTGGCAAACTTTGATAGGTGTAGGACGTACCGTATAGAAGTTACGGGCGTTTGAAGATTTATCAGTGTTTGATTTGGGACTCAAGGGTAGCATAGCTTTGAGCGATATTTTAAATTGACAAGAGGCTCGAGTACTTTATTGTTACAAAATTTCAAGGTTTTATGACACTCCAGTAAAAAGTTACAAGCATTTGAATGTTGCCAACTTTGATAAGTGTAGGACGTACCGTAAAGAAGTTAGGGGCGTTTGAAGCTTTATCAGTGTTTGATTTGGGACTCAAGGGTAGCATAGCTTTGAGCGATAGCTTAAATTGACAAGAGGCTCGAGTACTTTATTGTTACAAAATTTCAAGGTTTTATGACGCTCCAGTAAAAAGTTACAAGCATTTGTATGTTGCAAACTTTGATATGTGTAGGACGTACCGTAAAGAAGTTAGAGCCATTTGAAGTTTTATCAGTGTTTGATTTGGGACTCTAGGGTAGCATAGTTTTGAGTGATAGATTAAATTGACAAGAGGCTCGGGTACTTCATTGTTACAAATTTTCAAGGTTTTATGACGCTCCTGTAAAAAGTTACAAGCATTTGTATGTGGCAAACTTTGATAGGTGTAGGACGTACCGTATAGAAGTTACGGGCGTTTGAAGATTTATCAGTGTTTGATTTGGGACTCAAGGGTAGCATAGCTTTGAGCGATAGCTTAAATTGACAAGAGGCTCGAGTACTTTATTGTTACAAAATTTCAAGGTTTTATGACGCTCCAGTAAAAAGTTACAAGCATTTGTATGTTGCAAACTTTGATAGGTGTAGGACGTACCGTAAAGAATTTGGGGCCATTTGAAGTTTTATCAGTGTTTGATTTGAGACTCAGGGGTAGCATAGCTTTGAGCGATAGCTTAAATTGACAAGATTCTCGAGTACTTTATTGTTACATAATTTCAAGGTTTTATGACGCTCCAGTAAAAAGTTACAAGCATTTGTATGTTGCAAACTTTGATAGGTGTAGGACGTACCGTATAGAAGTTAGAGCCATTTGAAGTTTTATCAGTGTTTGATTTGGGACTCTACGGTAGCATAGCTTTGAGCGATAGCTTAAATTGACAAGAGGCTCGGGTACTTCATTGTTACAAAATTTCAAGGTTTTATGACGCTCCAGTAAAAAGTTACAAGCATTTGTATGTTGCAAACTTTGATAGGTGTAGGACGTACCGTATAGAAGTTAGGGCCATTTGAAGTTTTATCAGTGTTTGATTTGGGACTCAAGGGTAGCATAGCTTTGAGCGATAGCTTAAATTGACAAGAGGCTCGAGTACTTTATTGTTACAAAATTTCAAGGTTTTATGAAGCTCCAGTAAAAAGTTACAAGCATTTGTATTTTGCAAACTTTGATAGGCGTAGGACGTACCGTAAAGAAGTTAGGGGCGTTTGAAGTTTTATCAGTGTTTCATTTGGGACTCAAGGGTAGCATAGCTTTGAGCGATATCTTAAAATGACAAGAGGCTCGAGTACTTTATTGTTACAAAATTTCAAGGTTTTATGACGCTCCAGTAAAAAGTTACAAGCATTTGTATGTTGCAAACTTTGATATGTGTAGGACGTACCGTAAAGAAGTTAGAGCCATTTGAAGTTTTATCAGTGTTTGATTTGGGACTCTAGGGTAGCATAGTTTTGAGTGATAGCTTAAATTGACAAGAGGCTAGGGTACTTCATTGTTAGAAAATTTCAAGGTTTTATGACGCTCCAGTAAAAAGTTACAAGCATTTGTATGTTGCAAACTTTGATATGTGTAGGACGTACCGTAAAGAAGTTAGAGCCATTTGAAGTTTTATCAGTGTTTGATTTGGGACTCTAGGGTAGCATAGTTTTGAGTGATAGCTTAAATTGACAAGAGGCTAGGGTACTTCATTGTTACAAAATTTCAAGGTTTTATGACGCTCCAGTAAAAAGTTACAAGCATTTGTATGTGGCAAACTTTGATAGGTGTAGGACGTACCGTATAGAAGTTACGGGCGTTTGAAGATTTATCAGTGTTTGATTTGGGACTCAAAGGTAGCATAGCTTTGAGCGATGGCTTAAATTGACAAGAGGCTCGAGTACTTTATTGTTACAAAATTTCAAGGTTTTATGACGCTCCAGTAAAAAGTTACAAGCATTTGTATGTTTCAAACTTTGATAGGTGTAGGACGTACCGTATAGAAGTTAGGGCCATTTGAAGTTTTATCAGTGTTTGATTTGGGACTCAGGGGTAGCATAGCTTTGAGCGATGGCTTAAATTGGCAAGAGGCTCGAGTACTTTATTGTTACAAAATTTCAAGGTTTTATGACGCTCCAGTAAAAAGTTACAAGCATTTGAATGTTGCCAACTTTGATAGTTGTAGGACGTACCGTATAGAAGTTAGGGCCATTTGAAGTTTTATCTGTGTTTGATTTGGGACTCTAGGGTAGCATAGCTTTGAGAGATGGCTTAAATTGACAAGAGGCTGGAGTACTTTATTGTTACAAAATTCCAAGGTTTTATGACGCTCCAGTAAAAAGTTACAAGCATTTGTATGTTGCAAACTTTGATAGGTGTAGGACGTACCGTAAAGAAGCTTGGGCCATTTGAAGTTTTATCAGTGTTTGATTTGGGACTCAAGGGTAGCATAGCTTTGAGCGATAACTTAAATTGACAAGAGGCTCGAGTACTTTATTGTTACAAAATTTCAAGGTTTTGTGACGCTCCAGTAAAAAGTTACAAGCATTTGAATGTTGCCAACTTTGATAGGTGTAGGACGTACCGTAAAGAAGTTAGAAGCGTTTGAAGTTTTATCAGTGTTTGATTCGGGACTCAAGGGTAGCATAGCTTTGAGCGATAGCTTAAATTGACAAGAGGCTCGAGTACTTTATTGTTACAAAATTTCAAGGTTTTATGACGCTCCAGTAAAAAGTTACAAGCATTTGTATGTTGCAAACTTTGATAGGTGTAGGACGTACCGTAAAGAATTTGGGGCCATTTGAAGTTTTATCAGTGTTTGATTTGAGACTCAGAGGTAGCATAGCTTTGAGCGATAGCTTAAATTGACAAGATTCTCGAGTACTTTATTGTTACATAATTTCAAGGTTTTATGACGCTCCAGTAAAAAGTTACAAGCATTTGTATGTTGCAAACTTTGATAGGTGTAGGACGTACCGTATAGAAGTTAGAGCCATTTGAAGTTTTATCAGTGTTTGATTTGGGACTCTAGGGTAGCATAGCTTTGAGCGATAGCTTAAATTGACAAGAGGCTCGGGTACTTCATTGTTACAAAATTTCAAGGTTTTATGACGCTCCAGTAAAAAGTTACAAGCATTTGTATGTTGCAAACTTTGATAGGTGTAGGACGTACCGTATAGAAGTTAGGGCCATTTGAAGTTTTATCAGTGTTTGATTTGGGACTCAAGGGTAGCATAGCTTTGAGCGATAGCTTAAATTGACAAGAGGCTCGAGTACTTTATTGTTACAAAATTTCAAGGTTTTATGAAGCTCCAGTAAAAAGTTACAAGCATTTGTATTTTGCAAACTTTGATAGGCGTAGGACGTACCGTAAAGAAGTTAGGGGCGTTTGAAGTTTTATCAGTGTTTCATTTGGGACTCAAGGGTAGCATAGCTTTGAGCGATATCTTAAATTGACAAGAGGCTCGAGTACTTTATTGTTACAAAATTTCAAGGTTTTATGACGCTCCAGTAAAAAGTTACAAGCATTTGTATGTTGCAAACTTTGATATGTGTAGGACGTACCGTAAAGAAGTTAGAGCCATTTGAAGTTTTATCAGTGTTTGATTTGGGACTCTAGGGTAGCATAGTTTGGGTGATAGCTTAAATTGACAAGAGGTTAGGGTACTTCATTGTTAGAAAATTTCAAGGTTTTATGACGCTCCAGTAAAAAGTTACAAGCATTTGAATGTTGCCAACTTTGATAGTTGTAGGACGTACCGTATAGAAGTTAGGGCCATTTGAAGTTTTATCTGTGTTTGATTTGGGACTCTAGGGTAGCATAGCTTTGAGAGATGGCTTAAATTGACAAGAGGCTGGAGTACTTTATTGTTACAAAATTCCAAGGTTTTATGACGCTCCAGTAAAAAGTTACAAGCATTTGTATGTTGCAAACTTTGATAGGTGTAGGACGTACCGTAAAGAAGCTTGGGCCATTTGAAGTTTTATCAGTGTTTGATTTGGGACTCAAGGGTAGCATAGCTTTGAGCGATAACTTAAATTGACAAGAGGCTCGAGTACTTTATTGTTACAAAATTTCAAGGTTTTGTGACGCTCCAGTAAAAAGTTACAAGCATTTGAATGTTGCCAACTTTGATAGGTGTAGGACGTACCGTAAAGAAGTTAGAAGCGTTTGAAGTTTTATCAGTGTTTGATTCGGGACTCAAGGGTAGCATAGCTTTGAGCGATAGCTTAAATTGACAAGAGGCTCGAGTACTTTATTGTTACAAAATTTCAAGGTTTTATGACGCTCCAGTAAAAAGTTACAAGCATTTGTATGTTGCAAACTTTGATAGGTGTAGGACGTACCGTAAAGAATTTGGGGCCATTTGAAGTTTTATCAGTGTTTGATTTGAGACTCAGGGGTAGCATAGCTTTGAGCGATAGCTTAAATTGACAAGATTCTCGAGTACTTTATTGTTACATAATTTCAAGGTTTTATGACGCTCCAGTAAAAAGTTACAAGCATTTGTATGTTGCAAACTTTGATAGGTGTAGGACGTACCGTATAGAAGTTAGAGCCATTTGAAGTTTTATCAGTGTTTGATTTGGGACTCTAGGGTAGCATAGCTTTGAGCGATAGCTTAAATTGACAAGAGGCTCGGGTACTTCATTGTTACAAAATTTCAAGGTTTTATGACGCTCCAGTAAAAAGTTACAAGCATTTGTATGTTGCAAACTTTGATAGGTGTAGGACGTACCGTATAGAAGTTAGGGCCATTTGAAGTTTTATCAGTGTTTGATTTGGGACTCAAGGGTAGCATAGCTTTGAGCGATAGCTTAAATTGACAAGAGGCTCGAGTACTTTATTGTTACAAAATTTCAAGGTTTTATGAAGCTCCAGTAAAAAGTTACAAGCATTTGTATTTTGCAAACTTTGATATGCGTAGGACGTACCGTAAAGAAGTTAGGGGCGTTTGAAGTTTTATCAGTGTTTCATTTGGGACTCAAGGGTAGCATAGCTTTGAGCGATATCTTAAATTGACAAGAGGCTCGAGTACTTTATTGTTACAAAATTTCAAGGTTTTATGACGCTCCAGTAAAAAGTTACAAGCATTTGTATGTTGCAAACTTTGATATGTGTAGGACGTACCGTAAAGAAGTTAGAGCCATTTGAAGTTTTATCAGTGTTTGATTTGGGACTCTAGGGTAGCATAGTTTGGGTGATAGCTTAAATTGACAAGAGGTTAGGGTACTTCATTGTTAGAAAATTTCAAGGTTTTATGACGCTCCAGTAAAAAGTTACAAGCATTTGTATGTTGCAAACTTTGATATGTGTAGGACGTACCGTAAAGAAGTTAGAGCCATTTGAAGTTTTATCAGTGTTTGATTTGGGACTCTAGGGTAGCATAGTTTTGAGTGATAGCTTAAATTGACAAGAGGCTAGGGTACTTCATTGTTACAAAATTTCAAGGTTTTATGACGCTCCAGTAAAAAGTTACAAGCATTTGTATGTGGCAAACTTTGATAGGTGTAGGACGTACCGTATAGAAGTTACGGGCGTTTGAAGATTTATCAGTGTTTGATTTGGGACTCAAAGGTAGCATAGCTTTGAGCGATGGCTTAAATTGACAAGAGGCTCGAGTACTTTATTGTTACAAAATTTCAAGGTTTTATGACGCTCCAGTAAAAGTTACAAGCATTTGTATGTTTCAAACTTTGATAGGTGTAGGACGTACCGTATAGAAGTTAGGGCCATTTGAAGTTTTATCAGTGTTTGATTTGGGACTCAGGGGTAGCATAGCTTTGAGCGATGGCTTAAATTGGCAAGAGGCTCGAGTACTTTATTGTTACAAAATTTCAAGGTTTTATGACGCTCCAGTAAAAAGTTACAAGCATTTGAATGTTGCAAACTTTGATAGTTGTAGGACGTACCGTATAGAAGTTAGGGCCATTTGAAGTTTTATCTGTGTTTGATTTGGGACTCTAGGGTAGCATAGCTTTGAGAGATGGCTTAAATTGACAAGAGGCTGGAGTACTTTATTGTTACAAAATTCCAAGGTTTTATGACGCTCCAGTAAAAAGTTACAAGCATTTGTATGTTGCAAACTTTGATAGGTGTAGGACGTACCGTAAAGAAGCTTGGGCCATTTGAAGTTTTATCAGTGTTTGATTTGGGACTCAAGGGTAGCATAGCTTTGAGCGATAACTTAAATTGACAAGAGGCTCGAGTACTTTATTGTTACAAAATTTCAAGGTTTTATGACGCTCCAGTAAAAAGTTACAAGCATTTGAATGTTGCCAACTTTGATAGGTGTAGGACGTACCGTAAAGAAGTTAGAAGCGTTTGAAGTTTTATCAGTGTTAGATTCGGGACTCAAGGGTAGCATAGCTTTGAGCGATAGCTTAAATTGACAAGAGGCTCGAGTACTTTATTGTTACATAATTTCAAGGTTTTATGACTCTCCAGTAAAAAGTTAACAGCATTTGTATGTTGCAAACTTTGATAGGTGTAGGACGTACCGTATAGAAGTTAGAGCCATTTGAAGTTTTATCAGTGTTTGATTTGGGACTCTAGGGTAGCATAGCTTTGAGCGATAGCTTAAATTGACAAGAGGCTCGGGTACTTCATTGTTACAAAATTTCAAGGTTTTATAACGCTCCAGTAAAAAGTTACAAGCATTTGTATGTTGCAAACTTTGATAGGTGTAGGACGTACCGTATAGAAGTTAGGGCCATTTGAAGTTTTATCAGTGTTTGATTTGGGACTCAAGGGTAGCATAGCTTTGAGCGATAGCTTAAATTGACAAGAGGCTCGAGTACTTTATTGTTACAAAATTTCAAGGTTTTATGGCGCTCCAGTAAAAAGTTACAAGCATGTGTATGTTGCAAACTTTGATAGGCGTAGGACGTACCGCAAAGAAGTTAGGGGCGTTTGAAGCTTTATCAGTGTTTGATTTGGGACTCAAGGGTAGCATAGCTTTGAGCGATAGCTTAAATTGACAAGAGGCTCGAGTACTTTATTGTTACAAAATTTCAAGCTTTTATGACGCTCCAGTAAAAAGTTACAAGCATTTGTATGTTGCAAACTTTGATAGTTGTAGGACGTACCGTATAGAAGTTAGGGCCATTTGAAGTTTTATCTGTGTTTGATTTGGGACTCTAGGGTAGCATAGCTTTGAGAGATGGCTTAAATTGACAAGAGGCTGGAGTACTTTATTGTTACAAAATTCCAAGGTTTTATGACGCTCCAGTAAAAAGTTACAAGCATTTGTATGTTGCAAACTTTGATAGGTGTAGGACGTACCGTAAAGAAGCTTGGGCCATTTGAAGTTTTATCAGTGTTTGATTTGGGACTCAAGGGTAGCATAGCTTTGAGCGATAACTTAAATTGACAAGAGGCTCGAGTACTTTATTGTTACAAAATTTCAAGGTTTTATGACGCTCCAGTAAAAAGTTACAAGCATTTGAATGTTGCCAACTTTGATAGGTGTAGGACGTACCGTAAAGAAGTTAGAAGCGTTTGAAGTTTTATCAGTGTTAGATTCGGGACTCAAGGGTAGCATAGCTTTGAGCGATAGCTTAAATTGACAAGAGGCTCGAGTACTTTATTGTTACATAATTTCAAGGTTTTATGACTCTCCAGTAAAAAGTTAACAGCATTTGTATGTTGCAAACTTTGATAGGTGTAGGACGTACCGTATAGAAGTTAGAGCCATTTGAAGTTTTATCAGTGTTTGATTTGGGACTCTAGGGTAGCATAGCTTTGAGCGATAGCTTAAATTGACAAGAGGCTCGGGTACTTCATTGTTACAAAATTTCAAGGTTTTATAACGCTCCAGTAAAAAGTTACAAGCATTTGTATGTTGCAAACTTTGATAGGTGTAGGACATACCGTATAGAAGTTAGGGCCATTTGAAGTTTTATCAGTGTTTGATTTGGGCCTCAAGGGTAGCATAGCTTTGAGCGATAGCTTAAATTGACAAGAGGCTCGAGTACTTTATTGTTACAAAATTTCAAGGTTTTATGGCGCTCCAGTAAAAAGTTACAAGCATGTGTATGTTGCAAACTTTGATAGGCGTAGGACGTACCGCAAAGAAGTTAGGGGCGTTTGAAGCTTTATCAGTGTTTGATTTGGGACTCAAGGGTAGCATAGCTTTGAGCGATAGCTTAAATTGACAAGAGGCTCGAGTACTTTATTGTTACAAAATTTCAAGCTTTTATGACGCTCCAGTAAAAAGTTACAAGCATTTGTATGTTGCAAACTTTGATATGTGTAGGACGTACCGTAAAGAAGTTAGAGCCATTTGAAGTTTTATCAGTGTTTGATTTGGGACTCTAGGGTAGCATAGTTTTGAGTGATAGCTTAAATTGACAAGAGGCTCGGGTACTTCATTGTTACAAAATTTCAAGGTTTTATGACGCTCCAGTAAAAAGTTACAAGCATTTGTATGTGGCAAACTTTGATAGGTGTAGGACGTACCGTATAGAAGTTACGGGCGTTTGAAGATTTATCAGTGTTTGATTTGGGACTCAAGGGTAGCATAGCTTTGAGCGATAACTTAAATTGACAAGAGGCTCGATTACTTTATTGTTACAAAATTTCAAGGTTTTATGACGCTCCAGTAAAAAGTTACAAGCATTTGAATGTTGCCAACTTTGATAGGTGTAGGACGTACCGTAAAGAAGTTTGGGGCGTTTGAAGTTTTATCAGTGTTTGATTTGGGACTCAAGGGTAGCATAGCTTTGAGCGATAGCTTAAATTGACAAGAGGCTCGAGTACTTTATTGTTACATAATTTCAAGGTTTTATGACTCTCCAGTAAAAAGTTAACAGCATTTGTATGTTGCAAACTTTGATAGGTGTAGGACGTACCGTATAGAAGTTAGAGCCATTTGAAGTTTTATCAGTGTTTGATTTGGGACTCTAGGGTAGCATAGCTTTGAGCGATAGCTTAAATTGACAAGAGGCTCGGGTACTTCATTGTTACAAAATTTCAAGGTTTTATAACGCTCCAGTAAAAAGTTACAAGCATTTGTATGTTGCAAACTTTGATAGGTGTAGGACGTACCGTATAGAAGTTAGGGCCATTTGAAGTTTTATCAGTGTTTGATTTGGGACTCAAGGGTAGCATAGCTTTGAGCGATAGCTTAAATTGACAAGAGGCTCGAGTACTTTATTGTTACAAAATTTCAAGGTTTTATGGCGCTCCAGTAAAAAGTTACAAGCATGTGTATGTTGCAAACTTTGATAGGCGTAGGACGTACCGCAAAGAAGTTAGGGGCGTTTGAAGCTTTATCAGTGTTTGATTTGGGACTCAAGGGTAGCATAGCTTTGAGCGATAGCTTAAATTGACAAGAGGCTCGAGTACTTTATTGTTACAAAATTTCAAGCTTTTATGACGCTCCAGTAAAAAGTTACAAGCATTTGTATGTTGCAAACTTTGATATGTGTAGGACGTACCGTAAAGAAGTTAGAGCCATTTGAAGTTTTATCAGTGTTTGATTTGGGACTCTAGGGTAGCATAGTTTTGAGTGATAGCTTAAATTGACAAGAGGCTCGGGTACTTCATTGTTACAAAATTTCAAGGTTTTATGACGCTCCAGTAAAAAGTTACAAGCATTTGTATATTGCAAACTTTGATAGGTGTAGGACGTACCGTATAGAAGTTAGGGCCATTTGAAATTTTATCAGTGTTTGATTTGGGACTCAAGGGTAGCATAGCTTTGAGCGATAGCTTAAATTGACAAGAGGCTCGAGTACTTTATTGTTACAAAATTTCAAGGTTTTATGAAGCTCCAGTAAAAAGTTACAAGCATTTGTATTTTGCAAACTTTGATAGGCGTAGGACGTACCGTAAAGAAGTTAGGGGCGTTTGAAGTTTTATCAGTGTTTCATTTGGGACTCAAGGGTAGCATAGCTTTGAGCGATATCTTAAATTGACAAGAGGCTCGAGTACTTTATTGTTACAAAATTTCAAGGTTTTATGACGCTCCAGTAAAAAGTTACAAGCATTTGTATGTTGCAAACTTTGATATGTGTAGGACGTACCGTAAAGAAGTTAGAGCCATTTGAAGTTTTATCAGTGTTTGATTTGGGACTCTAGGGTAGCATAGTTTTGAGTGATAGCTTAAATTGACAAGAGGCTAGGGTACTTCATTGTTACAAAATTTCAAGGTTTTATGACGCTCCAGTAAAAAGTTACAAGCATTTGTATGTGGCAAACTTTGATATGTGTAGGACGTACCGTAAAGAAGTTAGAGCCATTTGAAGTTTTATCAGTGTTTGATTTGGGACTCTAGGGTAGCATAGTTTTGAGTGATAGCTTAAATTGACAAGAGGCTAGGGTACTTCATTGTTACAAAATTTCAAGGTTTTATGACGCTCCAGTAAAAAGTTACAAGCATTTGTATGTGGCAAACTTTGATAGATGTAGGACGTACCGTATAGAAGTTACGGGCGTTTGAAGATTTATCAGTGTTTGATTTGGGACTCAAAGGTAGCATAGCTTTGAGCGATGGCTTAAATTGACAAGAGGCTCGAGTACTTTATTGTTACAAAATTTCAAGGTTTTATGACGCTCCAGTAAAAAGTTACAAGCATTTGTATGTTGCAAACTTTGATAGGTGTAGGACGTACCGTATAGAAGTTAGGGCCATTTGAAGTTTTATCAGTGTTTGATTTGGGACTCAGGGGTAGCATAGCTTTGAGCGATGGCTTAAATTGGCAAGAGGCTCGAGTACTTTATTGTTACAAAATTTCAAGGTTTTATGACGCTCCAGTAAAAAGTTACAAGCATTTGAATGTTGCAAACTTTGATAGTTGTAGGACGTACCGTATAGAAGTTAGGGCCATTTGAAGTTTTATCTGTGTTTGATTTGGGACTCTAGGGTAGCATAGCTTTGAGAGATGGCTTAAATTGACAAGAGGCTGGAGTACTTTATTGTTACAAAATTCCAAGGTTTTATGACGCTCCAGTAAAAAGTTACAAGCATTTGTATGTTGCAAACTTTGATAGGTGTAGGACGTACCGTAAAGAAGCTTGGGCCATTTGAAGTTTTATCAGTGTTTGATTTGGGACTCAAGGGTAGCATAGCTTTGAGCGATAACTTAAATTGACAAGAGGCTCGAGTACTTTATTGTTACAAAATTTCAAGGTTTTATGACGCTCCAGTAAAAAGTTACAAGCAGTTGAATGTTGCCAACTTTGATAGGTGTAGGACGTACCGTAAAGAAGTTAGAAGCGTTTGAAGTTTTATCAGTGTTAGATTCGGGACTCAAGGGTAGCATAGCTTTGAGCGATAGCTTAAATTGACAAGAGGCTCGAGTACTTTATTGTTACATAATTTCAAGGTTTTATGACGCTCCAGTAAAAAGTTAACAGCATTTGTATGTTGCAAACTTTGATAGGTGTAGGACGTACCGTATAGAAGTTAGAGCCATTTGAAGTTTTATCAGTGTTTGATTTGGGACTCTAGGGTAGCATAGCTTTGAGCGATAGCTTAAATTGACAAGAGGCTCGGGTACTTCATTGTTACAAAATTTCAAGGTTTTATAACGCTCCAGTAAAAAGTTACAAGCATTTGTATGTTGCAAACTTTGATAGGTGTAGGACGTACCGTATAGAAGTTAGGGCCATTTGAAGTTTTATCAGTGTTTGATTTGGGACTGAAGGGTAGCATAGCTTTGAGCGATAGCTTAAATTGACAAGAGGCTCGAGTACTTTATTGTTACAAAATTTCAAGGTTTTATGACGCTCCAGTAAAAAGTTACAAGCATGTGTATGTTGCAAACTTTGATAGGCGTAGGACGTACCGTAAAGAAGTTAGGGGCGTTTGAAGCTTTATCAGTGTTTCATTTGGGACTCAAGGGTAGCATAGCTTTGAGCGATGGCCTAAATTGACAAGAGGCTCGAGTACTTCATTGTTACAAAATTTCAAGGTTTTATGACGCTCCAGTAAAAAGTTACAAGCATTTGTATATTGCAAACTTTGATAGGTGTAGGACGTACCGTATAGAAGTTAGGGCCATTTGAAGTTTTATCAGTGTTTGATTTGGGACTCAAGGGTAGCATAGCTTTGAGCGATAGCTCAAATTGACAAGAGGCTCGAGTACTTTATTGTTACAAAATTTCAAGGTTTTATGAAGCTCCAGTAAAAAGTTACAAGCATTTGTATTTTGCAAACTTTGATAGGCGTAGGACGTACCGTAAAGAAGTTAGGGGCGTTTGAAGTTTTATCAGTGTTTCATTTGGGACTCAAGGGTAGCATAGCTTTGAGCGATATCTTAAATTGACAAGAGGCTCGAGTACTTTATTGTTACAAAATTTCAAGGTTTTATGACGCTCCAGTAAAAAGTTACAAGCATTTGTATGTTGCAAACTTTGATATGTGTAGGACGTACCGTAAAGAAGTTAGAGCCATTTGAAGTTTTATCAGTGTTTGATTTGGGACTCTAGGGTAGCATAGTTTTGAGTGATAGCTTAAATTGACAAGAGGCTAGGGTACTTCATTGTTACAAAATTTCAAGGTTTTATGACGCTCCAGTAAAAAGTTACAAGCATTTGTATGTTGCAAACTTTGATATGTGTAGGACGTACCGTAAAGAAGTTAGAGCCATTTGAAGTTTTATCAGTGTTTGATTTGAGACTCTAGGGTAGCATAGCTTTGAGCGATGGCTTAAATTGGCAAGAGGCTCGAGTACTTTATTGTTACAAAATTTCAAGGTTTTATGACGCTCCAGTAAAAAGTTACAAGCATTTGAATGTTGCAAACTTTGATAGTTGTAGGACGTACCGTATAGAAGTTAGGGCCATTTGAAGTTTTATCTGTGTTTGATTTGGGACTCTAGGGTAGCATAGCTTTGAGAGATGGCTTAAATTGACAAGAGGCTGGAGTACTTTATTGTTACAAAATTCCAAGGTTTTATGACGCTCCAGTAAAAAGTTACAAGCATTTGTATGTTGCAAACTTTGATAGGTGTAGGACGTACCGTAAAGAAGCTTGGGCCATTTGAAGTTTTATCAGTGTTTGATTTGGGACTCAAGGGTAGCATAGCTTTGAGCGATAACTTAAATTGACAAGAGGCTCGAGTACTTTATTGTTACAAAATTTCAAGGTTTTATGACGCTCCAGTAAAAAGTTACAAGCATTTGAATGTTGCCAACTTTGATAGGTGTAGGACGTACCGTAAAGAAGTTAGAAGCGTTTGAAGTTTTATCAGTGTTAGATTCGGGACTCAAGGGTAGCATAGCTTTGAGCGATAGCTTAAATTGACAAGAGGCTCGAGTACTTTATTGTTACATAATTTCAAGGTTTTATGACGCTCCAGTAAAAAGTTAACAGCATTTGTATGTTGCAAACTTTGATAGGTGTAGGACGTACCGTATAGAAGTTAGAGCCATTTGAAGTTTTATCAGTGTTTGATTTGGGACTCTAGGGTAGCATAGCTTTGAGCGATAGCTTAAATTGACAAGAGGCTCGGGTACTTCATTGTTACAAAATTTCAAGGTTTTATAACGCTCCAGTAAAAAGTTACAAGCATTTGTATGTTGCAAACTTTGATAGGTGTAGGACGTACCGTATAGAAGTTAGGGCCATTTGAAGTTTTATCAGTGTTTGATTTGGGACTGAAGGGTAGCATAGCTTTGAGCGATAGCTTAAATTGACAAGAGGCTCGAGTACTTTATTGTTACAAAATTTCAAGGTTTTATGACGCTCCAGTAAAAAGTTACAAGCATGTGTATGTTGCAAACTTTGATAGGCGTAGGACGTACCGTAAAGAAGTTAGGGGCGTTTGAAGCTTTATCAGTGTTTCATTTGGGACTCAAGGGTAGCATAGCTTTGACCGATAGCTTAAATTGACAAGAGGCTCGAGTACTTTATTGTTACAAAATTTCAAGGTTTTATGACGCTCCAGTAAAAAGTTACAAGCATTTGTATGTTGCAAACTTTGATATGTGTAGGACGTACCGTAAAGAAGTTAGAGCCATTTGAAGTTTTATCAGTGTTTGATTTGGGACTCTAGGGTAGCATAGTTTTGAGCGATAGCTTAAATTGACAAGAGGCTCGGGTACTTCATTGTTACAAAATTTCAAGGTTTTATGACGCTCCAGTAAAAAGTTACAAGCATTTGTATGTGGCAAACTTTGATAGGTGTAGGACGTACCGTATAGAAGTTACGGGCGTTTGAAGATTTATCAGTGTTTGATTTGGGACTCAAGGGTAGCATAGCTTTGAGCGATAACTTAAATTGACAAGAGGCTCGAGTACTTTATTGTTACAAAATTTCAAGGTTTTATGACGCTCCAGTAAAAAGTAACAAGCATTTGAATGTTGCCAACTTTGATAAGTGTAGGACGTACCGTAAAGAAGTTAGGGGCGTTTGAAGTTTTATCAGTGTTTGATTTGGGACTCAAGGGTAGCATAGCTTTGAGCGATAGCTTAAATTGACAAGAGGCTCGAGTACTTTATTGTTACAAAATTTCAAGGTTTTATGACGCTCCAGTAAAAAGTTACAAGCATTTGTATGTGGCAAACTTTGATAGGTGTAGGACGTACCGTATAGAAGTTACGGGCGTTTGAAGATTTATCAGTGTTTGATTTGGGACTCAAGGGTAGCATAGCTTTGAGCGATAACTTAAATTGACAAGAGGCTCGAGTACTTTATTGTTACAAAATTTCAAGGTTTTATGACGCTCCAGTAAAAAGTAACAAGCATTTGAATGTTGCCAACTTTGATAAGTGTAGGACGTACCGTAAAGAAGTTAGGGGCGTTTGAAGTTTTATCAGTGTTTGATTTGGGACTCAAGGGTAGCATAGCTTTGAGCGATAGCTTAAATTGACAAGAGGCTCGAGTACTTTATTGTTACAAAATTTCAAGGTTTTATGACGCTCCAGTAAAAAGTTACAAGCATTTGTATGTTGCAAACTTTGATAGGTGTAGGACGTATCGTAAAGAAGTTGGGGCCATTTGAAGTTTTATCAGTGTTTGATTTGAGACTCAGGGGTAGCATAGCTTTGAGCGATAGCTTAAATTGACAAGAGGCTCGAGTACTTTATTGTTACATAATTTCAAGGTTTTATGACGCTCCAGTTAAAAGTTACAAGCATTTGTATGTTGCAAACTTTGATAGGTGTAGGACGTACCGTATAGAAGTTAGAGCCATTTGAAGTTTTATCAGTGTTTGATTTGGGACTCTAGGGTAGCATAGCTTTGAGCAATAGCTTAAATTGACAAGAGGCTCGGGTACTTCATTGTTACAAAATTTCAAGGTTTTATGACGCTCCAGTAAAAAGTTACAAGCATTTGTATGTTGCAAACTTTGATAGGTGTAGGACGTACCGTATAGAAGTTAGGGCCATTTGAAGTTTTATCAGTGTTTGATTTGGGACTCAAGGGTAGCATAGCTTTGAGCGATAGCTTAAATTGACAAGAGGCTCGAGTACTTTATTGTTACAAAATTTCAAGGTTTTATGAAGCTCCAGTAAAAAGTTACAAGCATTTGTATTTTGCAAACTTTGATAGGCGTAGGACGTACCGTAAAGAAGTTAGGGGCGTTTGAAGTTTTATCAGTGTTTCATTTGGGACTCAAGGGTAGCATAGCTTTGAGCGATATCTTAAATTGACAAGAGGCTCGAGTACTTTATTGTTACAAAATTTCAAGGTTTTATGACGCTCCAGTAAAAAGTTACAAGCATTTGTATGTTGCAAACTTTGATAGGTGTAGGACGTACCGTAAAAAAGTTAGAGCCATTTGAAGTTTTATCAGTGTTTGATTTGGGACTCTAGGGTAGCATAGTTTTGAGTGATAGCTTAAATTGACAAGAGGCTAGGGTACTTCATTGTTACAAAATTTCAAGGTTTTATGACGCTCCAGTAAAAAGTTACAAGCATTTGTATGTTGCAAACTTTGATAGGTGTAGGACGTACCGTAAAGAAGTTAGGGGCGTTTGAAGTTTTATCAGTGTTTCATTTGGGACTCAAGGGTAGCATAGCTTTGAGCGATATCTTAAATTGACAAGAGGCTCGAGTACTTTATTGTTACAAAATTTCAAGGTTTTATGACGCTCCAGTAAAAAGTTACAAGCATTTGTATGTTGCAAAGTTTGATATGTGTAGGACGTACCGTAAAGAAGTTAGAGCCATTTGAAGTTTTATCAGTGTTTGATTTGGGACTCTAGGGTAGCATAGTTTTGAGTGATAGCTTAAATTGACAAGAGGCTAGGGTACTTCATTGTTACAAAATTTCAAGGTTTTATGACGCTCCAGTAAAAAGTTACAAGCATTTGTATGTGGCAAACTTTGATAGGTGTAGGACGTACCGTATAGAAGTTAGGGGCGTTTGAAGATTTATCAGTGTTTGATTTGGGACTCAAAGGTAGCATAGCTTTGAGCGATGGCTTAAATTGACAAGAGGCTCGAGTACTTTATTGTTACAAAATTTCAAGGTTTTATGACGCTCCAGTAAAAAGTTACAAGCATTTGTATGTTGCAAACTTTGATAGGTGTAGGACGTACCGTATAGAAGTTTGGGCCATTTGAAGTTTTATCAGTGTTTGATTTGGGACTCAGGGGTATCATAGCTTTGAGCGATGGCTTAAATTGGCAAGAGGCTCGAGTACTTTATTGTTACAAAATTTCAAGGTTTTATGACGCTCCAGTAAACAGTTACAAGCATTTGAATGTTGCAAACTTTGATAGTTGTAGGACGTACCGTATAGAAGTTAGGGCCATTTGAAGTTTTATCTGTGTTTGATTTGGGACTCTAGGGTAGCATAGCTTTGAGAGATGGCTTAAATTGACAAGAGGCTGGAGTACTTTATTGTTACAAAATTCCAAGGTTTTATGACGCTTCAGTAAAAAGTTACAAGCATTTGTATGTTGCAAACTTTGATAGGTGTAGGACGTACCGTAAAGAAGCTTGGGCCATTTGAAGTTTTATCAGTGTTTGATTTGGGACTCAAGGGTAGCATAGCTTTGAGCGATAACTTAGATTGACAAGAGGCTCGAGTACTTTATTGTTACAAAATTTCAAGGTTTTATGACGCTCCAGTAAAAAGTTACAAGCATTTGAATGTTGCCAACTTTGATAGGTGTAGGACGTACCGTAAAGAAGTTAGAAGCGTTTGAAGTTTTATCAGTGTTTGATTCGGGACTCAAGGGTAGCATAGCTTTGAGCGATAGCTTAAATTGACAAGAGGCTCGAGTACTTTATTGTTACAAAATTTCCAGGTTTTTTGACGCTCCAGTAAAAAGTTACAAGCATTTGTATGTTGTAAACTTTGATAGGTGTAGGACGTACCGTAAAAAAGTTAGGGCCATTTGAAGTTTTATCAGTGTTTGATTTGAGACTCAAGGGTAGCATAGCTTTGAGCGATGGCTTAAATTGACAAGAGGCTCGAGTACTTTATTGTTACATAATTTCAAGGTTTTATGACGCTCCAGTAAAAAGTTACTAGCATTTGTATGTTGCAAACTTTGATAGGTGTAGGACGTACCGTATAGAAGTTAGAGCCATTTGAAGTTTTATCAGTGTTTGATTTGGGACTCTAGGGTAGCATAGCTTTGAGCGATTACTTAAATTGACAAGAGGCTCGGGTACTTCATTGTTACAAAATTTCAAGGTTTTATGACGCTCCAGTAAAAAGTTACAAGCATTTGTATGTTGCAAACTTTGATAGGTGTAGGACGTACCGTATAGAAGTTAGGGCCATTTGCAATTTTATCAGTGTTTGATTTGGGACTCAAGGGTAGCATAGCTTTGAGCGATAACTTAAATTGACAAGAGGCTCGAGTACTTTATTGTTACAAAATTTCAAGGTTTTATGACGCTCCAGTAAAAAGTTACAAGCATTTGAATGTTGCAAACTTTGATAGGTGTAGGACGTACCGTAAAGAAGCTAGGGGCGTTTGAAGTTTTATCAGTGTTTCATTTGGGACTTTAGGGTAGCATAGCTTTGAGCGATAGCTTAAATTGACAAGAGGCTCGAGTACTTTATTATTACAAAATTTCAAGGTCTTATGACGCTCCAGTAAAAAGTTACAAGCATTTGTATGTTGCAAACTTTGATAGGTGTAGGACGTACCGTATAGAAGTTAGGGCCATTTGAAGTTTTATCAGTGTTTGATTTGGGACTCAAGGGTAGCATAGCTTTGAGCGATGGCTTAAATTGACAAGAGGCTCGAGTACTTTATTGTTACAAAATTTCAAGGTTTTATGACGCTCCAGTAAAAAGTTACAAGCATTTGAATGTTGCAAACTTTCATAGTTGTAGGACGTACCGTATAGAAGTTAGGGCCATTTGAAGTTATATCAGTGTTTGATTTGGGACTCTAGGGTAGCATAGCTTTGAGCGATAACTTAAATTGACAAGAGGCTCGGGTACTTCATTGTTACAACATTTCAAGGTTTTATGACGCTCCAGTAAAAAGTTACAAGCATTTGTATATTGCAAACTTTGATAGGTGTAGGACGTACCGTATAGAAGTTAGGGCCATTTGCAATTTTATCAGTGTTTGATTTGGGACTCAAGGGTAGCATAGCTTTGAGCGATAACTTAAATTGACAAGAGGCTCGAGTACTTTATTGTTACAAAATTTCAAGGTTTTTTGACGCTCCAGTAAAAAGTTACAAGCATTTGTATGTTGCAAACTTTGATAGGTGTAGGACGTACCGTAAAGAAGTTAGGGGCGTTTGAAGTTTTATCAGTGTTTCATTTGGGACTTTAGGGTAGCATAGCTTTGAGCGATGGCTTAAATTGACAAGAGGCTCGAGTACTTTATTATTACAAAATTTCAAGGTCTTATGACGCTCCGATAAAAAGTTACAAGCATTTGAATGTTGCAAACTTTGATAGGTGTAGGACGTACCGTAAAGAAGTTAGGGCCATTTGAAGTTTTATCAGTGTTTGATTTGAGACTCAAGGGTAGCATAGCTTTGAGCAATGGCTTAAATTGACAAGAGGCTCGAGTACTTTATTGTTACATAATTTCAAGGTTTTATGACGCTCCAGTAAAAAGTTACAAGCATTTGTATGTTGCAAACTTTGATAGGTGTAGGACGTACCGTATAGAAGTTAGAGCCATTTGAAGTTTTATCAGTGTTTGATTTGGGACTCTAGGGTAGCATAGCTTTGAGCGATAACTTAAATTGACAAGAGGCTCGGGTACTTCATTGTTACCAAATTTCAAGGTTTTATGACGCTCCAGTAAAAAGTTACAAGCATTTGTATGTTGCAAACTTTGATAGGCGTAGGACGTACCGTATAGAAGTTAGGGCCATTTGAAGTTTTATCAGTGTTTGATTTGGGACTCTAGGGTAGCATAGCTTTGAGCGATAGCTTAAATTGACAAGAAGCTCGAGTACTATATTGTTACAAAATTTCAAGGTTTAAGACGCTCCAGTAAAAAGTTACAAGCATTTGTATGTTGCAAACTTTGATAGGTGTAGGACGTACCGTAAATAAGTTAGGGGCGTTTGAAGTTTTATCAGTGTTTGATTTGAGACTCAGGGGTAGCATAGCTTTGAGCGATAGCTTAAATTGACAAGAGGCTCGAGTACTTTATTGTTAAAAAATGTCAAGGTTTTATAACGCTCCAGTAAAAAGTTACAAGCATTTGTATGTTGCAAACTTTGATAGGTGTAGGACGTACCGTATAGAAGTTAGGGCCATTTGAAGTTTTATCAGTGTTTGATTTGGGACTCAGGGGTAGCATAGCTTTGAGCGATGGCTTAAATTGACAAGAGGCTCGAGTACTTTATTGTTACAAAATTTCAAGGTTTTATGACGCTCCAGTAAAAAGTTACAAGCATTTGTATGTTGCAAACTTTGATAGGTGTAGGAACTACCGTAAAGAAGCTAGGGCCATTTGAAGTTTTATCAGTGTTTGATTTGGGACTCAAGGGTAGCATGGCTTTGAGCGATAACTTAAATTGACAAGAGGCTCGAGTACTTTATTGTTACAAAATTTCAAGGTTTTATGACGCTCCAGTAAAAAGTTACAAGCATTTGAATGTTGCCAACTTTGATAGGTGTAGGACGTACCGTAAAGAAGTTAGAAGCGTTTGAAGTTTTATCAGTGTTTGATTTGGGACTCAAGGGTAGCATAGCTTTGAGCGATAGCTTAAATTGACAAGAGGCTCGAGTACTCTATTGTTACAAAATTTCCAGGTTTTATGACGCTCCAGTAAAAAGTTACAAGCATTTGTATGTTGCAAACTTTGATAGGTGTAGGACGTACCGTAAAGAAGTTAGGGCCATTTGAAGTTTTATCAGTGTTTGATTTGAGACTCAAGGGTAGCATAGCTTTGAAAGATGGCTTAAATTGACAAGAGGCTCGGGTACTTCATTGTTACCAAATTTCAAGGTTTTATGACGCTCCAGTAAAAAGTTACAAGCATTTGTATGTTGCAAACTTTGATAGGCGTAGGACGTACCGTATAGAAGTTAGGGCCATTTGAAGTTTTATCAGTGTTTGATTTGGGACTCTAGGGTAGCATAGCTTTGAGCGATAGCTTAAATTGACAAGAGGCTCGAGTACTTTATTGTTACAAAATTTCAAGGTTTTATGACGCTCCAGTAAAAAGTTACAAGCATTTGAATGTTGCCAACTTTGATAGGTGTAGGACGTACCGTAAAGAAGTTAGAAGCGTTTGAAGTTTTATCAGTGTTTGATTTGGGACTCAAGGGTAGCATAGCTTTGAGCGATAGCTTAAATTGACAAGAGGCTCGAGTACTCTATTGTTACAAAATTTCCAGGTTTTATGACGCTCCAGTAAAAAGTTACAAGCATTTGTATGTTGCAAACTTTGATAGGTGTAGGACGTACCGTAAAGAAGTTAGGGCCATTTGAAGTTTTATCAGTGTTTGATTTGAGACTCAAGGGTAGCATAGCTTTGAAAGATGGCTTAAATTGACAAGAGGCTCGAGTACTTTATTGTTACATAATTTCAAGGTTTTATGACGCTCCAGTAAAAAGTTACAAGCATTTGTATGTTGCAAACGTTGATAGGTGTAGGACGTACCGTATAGAAGTTAGAGCCATTTGAAGTTTTATCAGTGTTTGATTTGGGACTCAGGGGTAGCATAGCTTTGAGCGATGGCTTAAATTGACAAGAGGCTCGAGTACTTTATTGTTACAAAATTTCAAGGTTTTATGACGCTCCAGTAAAAAGTTACAAGCATTTGTATGTTGCAAACTTTGATAGGTGTAGGACCTACCGTAAAGAAGCTAGGGCCATTTGAAGTTTTATCAGTGTTTGATTTGGGACTCAAGGGTAGCATGGCTTTGAGCGATAACTTAAATTGACAAGAGGCTCGAGTACTTTATTGTTACAAAATTTCAAGGTTTTATGACGCTCCAGTAAAAAGTTACAAGCATTTGAATGTTGCCAACTTTGATAGGTGTAGGACGTACCGTAAAGAAGTTAGAAGCGTTTGAAGTTTTATCAGTGTTTGATTTGGGACTCAAGGGTAGCATAGCTTTGAGCGATAGCTTAAATTGACAAGAGGCTCGAGTACTCTATTGTTACAAAATTTCCAGGTTTTATGACGCTCCAGTAAAAAGTTACAAGCATTTGTATGTTGCAAACTTTGATAGGTGTAGGACGTACCGTAAAGAAGTTAGGGCCATTTGAAGTTTTATCAGTGTTTGATTTGAGACTCAAGGGTAGCATAGCTTTGAAAGATGGCTTAAATTGACAAGAGGCTCGGGTACTTCATTGTTACCAAATTTCAAGGTTTTATGACGCTCCAGTAAAAAGTTACAAGCATTTGTATGTTGCAAACTTTGATAGGCGTAGGACGTACCGTATAGAAGTTAGGGCCATTTGAAGTTTTATCAGTGTTTGATTTGGGACTCTAGGGTAGCATAGCTTTGAGCGATAGCTTAAATTGACAAGAGGCTCGAGTACTTTATTGTTACAAAATTTCAAGGTTTTATGACGCTCCAGTAAAAAGTTACAAGCATTTGAATGTTGCCAACTTTGATAGGTGTAGGACGTACCGTAAAGAAGTTAGGGCCATTTGAAGTTTTATCAGTGTTTGATTTGGGACTCAAGGGTAGCATGGCTTTGAGCGATAACTTAAATTGACAAGAGGCTCGAGTACTTTATTGTTACAAAATTTCAAGGTTTTATGACGCTCCAGTAAAAAGTTACAAGCATTTGAATGTTGCCAACTTTGATAGGTGTAGGACGTACCGTAAAGAAGTTAGAAGCGTTTGAAGTTTTATCAGTGTTTGATTTGGGACTCAAGGGTAGCATAGCTTTGAGCGACAGCTTAAATTGACAAGAGGCTCGAGTACTCTATTGTTACAAAATTTCCAGGTTTTATGACGCTCCAGTAAAAAGTTACAAGCATTTGTATGTTGCAAACTTTGATAGGTGTAGGACGTACCGTAAAGAAGTTAGGGCCATTTGAAGTTTTATCAGTGTTTGATTTGAGACTCAAGGGTAGCATAGCTTTGAAAGATGGCTTAAATTGACAAGAGGCTCGGGTACTTCATTGTTACCAAATTTCAAGGTTTTATGACGCTCCAGTAAAAAGTTACAAGCATTTGTATGTTGCAAACTTTGATAGGCGTACGACGTACCGTATAGAAGTTAGGGCCATTTGAAGTTTTATCAGTGTTTGATTTGGGACTCTAGGGTAGCATAGCTTTGAGCGATAGCTTAAATTGACAAGAGGCTCGAGTACTTTATTGTTACAAAATTTCAAGGTTTTATGACGCTCCAGTAAAAAGTTACAAGCATTTGAATGTTGCCAACTTTGATAGGTGTAGGACGTACCGTAAAGAAGTTAGAAGCGTTTGAAGTTTTATCAGTGTTTGATTTGGGACTCAAGGGTAGCATAGCTTTGAGCGATAGCTTAAATTGACAAGAGGCTCGAGTACTCTATTGTTACAAAATTTCCAGGTTTTATGACGCTCCAGTAAAAAGTTACAAGCATTTGTATGTTGCAAACTTTGATAGGTGTAGGACGTACCGTAAAGAAGTTAGGGCCATTTGAAGTTTTATCAGTGTTTGATTTGAGACTCAAGGGTAGCATAGCTTTGAAAGATGGCTTAAATTGACAAGAGGCTCGAGTACTTTATTGCTACATAATTTCAAGGTTTTATGACGCTCCAGTAAAAAGTTACAAGCATTTGTATGTTGCAAACTTTGATAGGTGTAGGACGTACCGTATAGAAGTTAGAGCCATTTGAAGTTTTATCAGTGTTTGATTTGGGACTCTAGGGTAGCATAGCTTTGAGCGATAACTTAAATTGACAAGAGGCTCGGGTACTTCATTGTTACCAAATTTCAAGGTTTTATGACGCTCCAGTAAAAAGTTACAAGCATTTGTATGTTGCAAACTTTGATAGGCGTAGGACGTACCGTATAGAAGTTAGGGCCATTTGAAGTTCTATCAGTGTTTGATTTGGGACTCTAGGGTAGCATAGCTTTGAGCGATAGCTTAAATTGACAAGAAGCTCGAGTACTATATTGTTACAAAATTTCAAGGTTTAAGACGCTCCAGTAAAAAGTTACAAGCATTTGTATGTTGCAAACTTTGATAGGTGTAGGACGTACCGTAAATAAGTTAGGGGCGTTTGAAGTTTTATCAGTGTTTGATTTGAGACTCAGGGGTAGCATAGCTTTGAGCGATAGCTTAAATTGACAAGAGGCTCGAGTACTTTATTGTTAAAAAATTTCAAGGTTTTATGACGCTCCAGTAAAAAGTTACAAGCATTTGTATGTTGCAAACTTTGATAGGTGTAGGACGTACCGTATAGAAGTTAGGGCCATTTGAAGTTTCATCAGTGTTTGATTTGTGACTCAGGGGTAGCATAGCTTTGAGCGATGGCTTAAATTGACAAGAGGCTCGAGTACTTTATTGTTACAAAATTTCAGGGTTTTATGACGCTCCAGTAAAAAGTTACAAGCATTTGTATGTTGCAAACTTTGATAGGTGTAGGACGTACCGTAAAGAAGTTAGGGGCGTTTGAAGTTTTATCAGTGTTTCATTTGGGACTTTAGGGTAGCATAGCTTTGAGCGATGGCTTAAATTGACAAGAGGCTCGAGTACTTTATTATTACGAAATTTCAAGGTTTTATGATGCTCCGGTAAAAAGTTACAAGCATTTGAATTTTGCAAACTTTGATAGGTGTAGGACGTACCGTATAGAAGTTAGGGCCATTTGAAGTTTTATCAGTGTTTGATTTGAGACTCAGGGGTAGCATAGCTTTGAGCGATAGCTTAAATTGACAAGAGGCTCGAGTACTTTATTGTTACATAATTTCAAGGTTTTATGACGCTCCAGTAAAAAGTTACAAGCATTTGTATGTTTCAAACTTTGATAGGTGTAGGACCTACCGTAAAGAAGCTAGGGCCATTTGAAGTTTTATCAGTGTTTGATTTGGGACTCAAGGGTAGCATAGCTTTGAGCGATAACTTAAAATGACAAGAGGCTCGAGTACTTTATTGTTACAAAATTTCAAGGTTTTATGACGCTCCAGTAAAAAGTTACAAGCATTTGTATGTTGCCAACTTTGATAGGTGTAGGACCTACCGTAAAGAAGCTAGGGCCATTTGAAGTTTTATCAGTGTTTGATTTGGGACTCAAGGGTAGCATAGCTTTGAGCGATAACTTAAATTGACAAGAGGCTCGAGTACTTTATTGTTACAAAATTTCAAGGTTTTATGACGCTCCAGTAAAAAGTTACAAGCATTTGAATGTTGCCAACTTTGATAGGTGTAGGACGTACCGTAAAGAAGTTAGAAGCGTTTGAAGTTTTATCAGTGTTTGATTTGGGACTCAAGGGTAGCATAGCTTTGAGCGATAGCTTAAATTGACAAGAGGCTCGAGTACTCTATTGTTACAAAATTTCCAGGTTTTATGACGCTCCAGTAAAAAGTTACAAGCATTTGTATGTTGCAAACTTTGATAGGTGTAGGACGCACCGTAAAGAAGTTAGGGCCATTTGAAGTTTTATCAGTGTTTGACTTGAGACTCAAGGGTAGCATAGCTTTGAAAGATGGCTTAAATTGACAAGAGGCTCGAGTACTTTATTGTTACATAATTTCAAGGTTTTATGACGCTCCAGTAACAAGTTACAAGCATTTGTATGTTGCAAACTTTGATAGGTGTACGACGTACCGTATAGAAGTTAGAGCCATTTGAAGTTTTATCAGTGTTTGATTTGGGACTCTAGGGTAGCATAGCTTTGAGCGATAACTTAAATTGACAAGAGGCTCGGGTACTTCATTGTTACAAAATTTCAAGGTTTTATGACGCTCCAGTAGAAAGTTACAAGCATTTGTATGTTGCAAACTTTGATAGGTGTAGGACGTACCGTATAGAAGTTAGGGCCATTTGAAATTTTATCAGTGTTTGATTTGGGACTCAAGGGTAGCATAGCTTTGAGCGATAACTTAAATTGACAAGAGGCTCGAGTACTTTATTGTTACAAAATTTCAAGGTTTTATGACGCTCCAGTAAAAAGTTACAGGCATTTGTATGTTGCAAACTTTGATAGGTGTAGGACGTACCGTAAAGAAGTTAGGGGCGTTTGAAGTTTTATCAGTGTTTCATTTGGGACTTTAGGGTAGCATATCTTTGAGCGATGGCTTAAATTGACAAGAGGCTCGAGTACTTTATTATTACAAAATTTCAAGGTTTTATGACGCTCCGGTAAAAAGTTACAAGCATTTGAATGTTGCAAACTTTGATAGGTGTAGGACGTACCGTATAGAAGTTAGGGCCATTTGAAGTTTTATCAGTGTTTGATTTGAGGCCCAGGGGTAGCATAGCTTTGAGCGATAGCTTAAATTGACAAGAGGCTCGAGTACTTTATTGTTACATAATTTCAAGGTTTTATGACGCTCCAGTAAAAAGTTACAAGCATTTGTATGTTGCAAACTTTGATAGGTGTAAGACGTACCGTATAGAAGTTAGAGCCATTTGAAGTTTTATCAGTGTTTGATTTGGGACTCTAGGGTAGCATAGCTTTGAGCGATAGCTTAAATTGACAAGAGGCTCGGGTACTTCATTGTTACAAAATTTCAAGGTTTTATGACGCTCCAGTAAAAAGTTACAAGCATTTGTATGTTGCAAATTTTGATAGGTGTACGACGTACCGTATAGAAGTTAGGGCCATTTGAAGTTTTATCAGTGTTTGATTTGGGACTCAAGGGTAGCATAGCTTTGAGCGATAGCTTAAATTGACAAGAGGCTCGAGTACTTTATTGTTACAAAATTTCAAGGTTTTATGACGCTCCAGTAAAAAGTTACAAGCATTTGTACTTTGCAAACTTTGATAGGCGTAGGACGTACCGTAAAGAAGTTAGGGGCGTTTGAAGTTTTATCAGTGTTTCATTTGGGACTCAAGGGTAGCATAGCTTTGAGAGATAGCTTAAATTGACAAGAGGCTCGAGTACTTTATTGTTAGAAAATTTCAAAGTTTTATGACGCTCCAGTAAAAAGTTACAATCATTTGTATGTTGCAAACTTTGATATGTGTAGGACGTACCGTAAAGAAGTTAGAGCCATTTGAAGTTTTATCAGTGTTTGATTTGGGACTCTAGGGTAGCATAGTTTTGAGTGATAGCTTAAATTGACAAGAGGCTAGGGTACTTCATTGTTACAAAATTTCAAGGTTTCATGACGCTCCAGTAAAAAGTTACAAGCATTTGTATGTGGCAAACTTTGATAGGTGTAGGACGTACCGTATAGAAACGGGCGTTTGAAGATTTATCAGTGTTTGATTTGGGACTCAAAGGTAGCATAGCTTTGAGCGATGGCTTAAATTGACAAGAGGCTCGAGTACTTTATTGTTACAAAATTTCAAGGTTTTATGACGCTCCAGTAAAAAGTTACAAGCATTTGTATGTTGCAAACTTTGATACGTGTAGGACGTACCTTATAGAAGTTAGGGCCATTTGAAGTTTTATCAGTGTTTGATTTGGGACTCAAGGGTAGCATAGCTTTGAGCGATAACTTAAATTGACAAGAGGCTCGAGTACTTTATTGTTACAAAATTTCAAGGTTTTATGACGCTCCAGTAAAAAGTTACAAGCATTTGAATGTTGCCAACTTTGATAGGTGTAGGACGTACCGTAAAGAAGTTAGAAGCGTTTGAAGTTTTATCAGTGTATGATTTGGGACTTTAGGGTAGCATAGCTTTGAGCGATGGCTTAAATTGACAAGAGGCTCGAGTACTTTATTGTTACAAAATTTCAAGGTTTTATGACGCTCCGGTAAAAAGTTACAAGCATTTGAATGTTGCAAACTTTGATAGGTGTAGGACGCACCGTAAAGAAGTTAGGGCCATTTGAAGTTTTATCAGTGTTTGATTTGAGACTCAAGGGTAGCATAGCTTTGAAAGATGGCTTAAATTGACAAGAGGCTCGAGTACTTTATTGTTACATAATTTCAAGGTTTTATGACGCTCCAGTAACAAGTTACAAGCATTTGTATGTTGCAAACTTTGATAGGTGTAGGACGTACCGTATAGAAGTTAGAGCCATTTGAAATTTTATCAGTGTTTGATTTGGGACTCTAGGGTAGCATAGCTTTGAGCGATAACTTAAATTGACAAGAGGCTCGGGTACTTCATTGTTACAAAATTTCAAGGTTTTATGACGCTCCAGTAGAAAGTTACAAGCATTTGTATGTTGCAAACTTTGATAGGTGTAGGACGTACCGTATAGAAGTTAGGGCCATTTGAGATTTTATCAGTGTTTGATTTGGGACTCAAGGGTAGCATAGCTTTGAGCGATAACTTAAATTGACAAGAGGCTCGAGTACTTTATTGTTACAAAATTTCAAGGTTTTATGACGCTCCAGTAAAAAGTTACAAGCATTTGTATGTTGCAAACTTTGATAGGTGTAGGACGTACCGTAAAGAAGTTAGGGGCGTTTGAAGTTTTATCAGTGTTTCATTTGGGACTTTAGGGTAGCATATCTTTGAGCGATGGCTTAAATTGACAAGAGGCTCGAGTACTTTATTATTACAAAATTTCAAGGTTTTATGACGCTCCGGTAAAAAGTTACAAGCATTTGAATGTTGCAAACTTTGATAGGTGTAGGACGTACCGTATAGAAGTTAGGGCCATTTGAAGTTTTATCAGTGTTTGATTTGAGACCCAGGGGTAGCATAGCTTTGAGCGATAGCTTAAATTGACAAGAGGCTCGAGTACTTTATTGTTACATAATTTCAAGGTTTTATGACGCTCCAGTAAAAAGTTACAAGCATTTGTATGTTGCAAACTTTGATAAGTGTAAGACGTACCGTATAGAAGTTAGAGCCATTTGAAGTTTTATCAGTGTTTGATTTGGGACTCTAGGGTAGCATAGCTTTGAGCGATAGCTTAAATTGACAAGAGGCTCGGGTACTTCATTGTTACAAAATTTCAAGGTTTTATGACGCTCCAGTAAAAAGTTACAAGCATTTGTATGTTGCAAATTTTGATAGGTGTAGGACGTACCGTATAGAAGTTAGGGCCATTTGAAGTTTTATCAGTGTTTGATTTGGGACTCAAGGGTAGCATAGCTTTGAGCGATAGCTTAAATTGACAAGAGGCTCGAGTACTTTATTGTTACAAAATTTCAAGGTTTTATGACGCTCCAGTAAAAAGTTACAAGCATTTGTATTTTGCAAACTTTGATAGGCGTAGGACGTACCGTAAAGAAGTTAGGGGCGTTTGAAGTTTTATCAGTGTTTCATTTGGGACTCAAGGGTAGCATAGCTTTGAGAGATAGCTTAAATTGACAAGAGGCTCGAGTACTTTATTGTTACAAAATTTCAAAGTTTTATGACGCTCCAGTAAAAAGTTACAATCATTTGTATGTTGCAAACTTTGATATGTGTAGGACGTACCGTAAAGAAGTTAGAGCCATTTGAAGTTTTATCAGTGTTTGATTTGGGACTCTAGGGTAGCATAGTTTTGAGTGATAGCTTAAATTCACAAGAGGCTAGGGTACTTCATTGTTACAAAATTTCAAGGTTTCATGACGCTCCAGTAAAAAGTTACAAGCATTTGTATGTGGCAAACTTTGATAGGTGTAGGACGTACCGTATAGAAACGGGCGTTTGAAGATTTATCAGTGTTTGATTTGGGACTCAAAGGTAGCATAGCTTTGAGCGATGGCTTAAATTGACAAGAGGCTCGAGTATTTTATTGTTACAAAATTTCAAGGTTTTATGACGCTCCAGTAAAAAGTTACAAGCATTTGTATGTTGCAAACTTTGATAGGTGTAGGACGTACCTTATAGAAGTTAGGGCCATTTGAAGTTTTATCAGTGTTTGATTTGGGACTCAAGGGTAGCATAGCTTTGAGCGATAACTTAAATTGACAAGAGGCTCGAGTACTTTATTGTTACAAAATTTCAAGGTTTTATGACGCTCCAGTAAAAAGTTACAAGCATTTGAATGTTGCCAACTTTGATAGGTGTAGGACGTACCGTAAAGAAGTTAGAAGCGTTTGAAGTTTTATCAGTGTTTGATTTGGGACTCAAGGGTAGCATAGCTTTGAGCGATAGCTTAAATTGACAAGAGGCTCGAGTACTTTATTGTTACAAAATTTCCAGGTTTTATGACGCTCCAGTAAAAAGTTACAAGCATTTGTATGTTGCAAACTTTGATAGGTGTAGGACGTACCGTAAAGAAGTTAGGGCCATTTGAAGTTTTATCAGTGTTTGATTTGAGACTCAAGGGTAGCATAGCTTTGAGCGATGGCTTAAATTGACAAGAGGCTCGAGTACTTTATTGTTACATAATTTCAAGGTTTTATGACGCTCCAGTAAAAAGTTACAAGCATTTGTATGTTGCAAACTTTGATGGGTGTAGGACGTACCGTATAGAAGTTAGAGCCATTTGAAGTTTTATCAGTGTTTGATTTGGGACTCTAGGGTAGCATAGCTTTGAGCGATAACTTAAATTGACAAGAGGCTCGGGTACTTCATTGTTACAAAATTTCAAGGTTTTATGACGCTCCAGTAAAAAGTTACAAGCATTTGTATGTTGCAAACTTTGATAGGTGTAGGACGTACCGTATAGAAGTTAGGGCCATTTGCAATTTTATCAGTGTTTGATTTGGGACTCAAGGGTAGCATAGCTTTGAGCGATAACTTAAATTGACAAGAGGCTCGAGTACTTTATTGTTACAAAATTTCAAGGTTTTATGACGCTCCAGTAAAAAGTTACAAGCATTTGTATGTTGCAAACTTTGATAGGTGTAGGACGTACCGTAAAGAAGTTAGGGGCGTTTGAAGTTTTATCAGTGTTTCATTTGGGACTTTAGGGTAGCATAGCTTTGAGCGATGGCTTAAATTGACAAGAGGCTCGAGTACTTTATTATTACAAAATTTCAAGGTCTTATGACGCTCCGGTAAAAAGTTACAAGCATTTGAATGTTGCAAACTTTGATAGGTGTAGGACGTACCGTATAGAAGTTAGGGCCATTTGAAGTTTTATCAGTGTTTGATTTGGGACTCTAGGGTAGCATAGCTTTGAGCGATAGCTTAAATTGACAAGAAGCTCGAGTACTATATTGTTACAAAATTTCAAGGTTTAAGACGCTCCAGTAAAAAGTTACAAGCATTTGTATGTTGCAAACTTTGATAGGTGTAGGACGTACCGTAAAGAAGTTAGGGGCGTTTGAAGTTTTATCAGTGTTTGATTTGAGACTCAGGGGTAGCATAGCTTTGAGCGATAGCTTAAATTGACAAGAGGCTCGAGTACTTTATTGTTAAAAAATTTCAAGGTTTTATGACGCTCCAGTAAAAAGTTACAAGCATTTGTATGTTGCAAACTTTGATAGGTGTAGGAGGTACCGTATAGAAGTTGGGGCCATTTGAAGTTTTATCAGTGTTTGATTTGGGACTCAGGGGTAGCATAGCTTTGAGCGATGGCTTAAATTGACAAGAGGCTCGAGTACTTTATTGTTACAAAATTTCAAGGTTTTATGACGCTCCAGTAAAAAGTTACAAGCATTTGAATGTTGCAAACTTTGATAGTTGTAGGACGTACCGTATAGAAGTTAGGGCCATTTGAAGTTATATCAGTGTTTGATTTGGGACTCTAGGGTAGCATAGCTTTGAGAGATGGCTTAAATTGACAAGAAGCTCGAGTACTTTATTGTTACAAAATTTCAAGGTTTTATGACGCTCCAGTAAAAAGTTACAAGCATTTGTATGTTGCAAACTTTGATAGGTGTAGGACGTACCGTAACGAAGCTAGGGCCATTTGAAGTTTTATCAGTGTTTGATTTGGGACTCAAGGGTAGCATAGCTTTGAACGATAACTTAAATTGTAAAGAGGTTCGAGTACTTTATTGTTACAAAATTTCAAGGTTTTATGACGCTCCAGTAAAAAGTTACAAGCATTTGACTGTTGCCAACTTTGATAGGTGTAGGACATACCGTAAAGAAGTTAGAAGCGTTTGAAGTTTTATCAGTGTTTGATTTGGGACTCAAGGGTAGCATAGCTTTGAGCAATTGAGAAGAGGCTCGAGTTCTTTATTGTTACAAAATTTCCAGGTTTTATGACGCTCCAGTAAAAAGTTACAAGCATTTGTATGTTGCAACCTTTGATAGGTGTAGGACGTACCGTAAGGAAGTTAGGGCCATTTGAAGATTTATCAGTGTTTGATTTGAGACTCAAGGGTAGCATAGCTTTGAAAGATGGCTTAAATTGACAAGAGGCTCGAGTACTTTATTGCTACATAATTTCAAGGTTTTATGACGCTCCAGTAAAAAGTTACAAGCATTTGTATGTTGCAAACTTTGATAGGTGTAGGACGTACCGTATAGAAGTTAGAGCCATTTGAAGTTTTATCAGTGTTTGATTTGGGACTCTAGGGTAGCATAGCTTTGAGCGATAACTTAAATTGACAAGAGGCTCGGGTACTTCATTGTTACAAAATTTCAAGGTTTTATGACGCTCCAGTAAAAAGTTACAAGCATTTGTATGTTGCAAACTTTGATAGGTGTAGGACGTACCGTATAAAAGTTAGGGCCATTTGAAATTTTATCAGTGTTTGATTTGGGACTCAAGGGTAGCATAGCATTGAGCGATAACTTAAATTGACAAGAGGCTCGAGTACTTTATTGTTACAAAATTTCAAGGTTTTATGACGCTCCAGTAAAAAGTTACAAGCATTTGTATGTTTCAAACTTTGATAGGTGTAGGACGTACCGTAAAGAAGTTAGGGGCGTTTGAAGTTTTATCAGTGTTTCATTTGGGACTTTAGGGTAGCATAGCTTTGAGCGATGGCTTAAATTGACAAGAGGCTCGAGTACTTTATTATTACAAAATTTCAAGGTCTTATGACGCTCCGGTAAAAAGTTACAAGCATTTGAATGTTGCAAACTTTGATAGGTGTAGGACGTACCGTATAGAAGTTAGGGCCATTTGAAGTTTTATCAGTGTTTGATTTGGGACTCTAGGGTAGCATAGCTTTGAGCGATAGCTTAAATTGACAAGAAGCTCGAGTACTATATTGTTACAAAATTTCAAGGTTTAAGACGCTCCAGTAAAAAGTTACAAGCATTTGTATGTTGCAAACTTTGATAGGTGTAGGACGTACCGTAAAGAAGTTAGGGGCGTTTGAAGTTTTATGAGTGTTTGATTTGAGACTCAGGGGTAGCATAGCTTTGAGCGATAGCTTAAATTGACAAGAGGCTCGAGTACTTTATTGTTAAAAAATTTCAAGGTTTTATGACGCTCCAGTAAAAAGTTACAAGCATTTGTATGTTGCAAACTTTGATAGGTGTAGGACGTACCGTATAGAAGTTAGGGCCATTTGAAGTTTTACCAGTGTTTGATTTGGGACTCAGGGGTAGCATAGCTTTGAGCGATGGCTTAAATTGACAAGAGGCTCGAGTACTTTATTGTTACAAAATTTCCAGGTTTTATGACGCTCCAGTAAAAAGTTACAAGCATTTGTATGTTGCAAACTTTGATAGGTGTAGGACGTACCGTAAGGAAGTTAGGGCCATTTGAAGTTTTATCAGTGTTTGATTTGAGACTCAAGGGTAGCATAGCTTTGAAAGATGGCTTAAATTGACAAGAGGCTCGACTACTTTATTGTTACATAATTTCAAGGTTTTATGACGCTCCAGTAAAAAGTTACAAGCATTTGTATGTTGCAAACTTTGATAGGTGTAGGACGTACCGTATAGAAGTTAGAGCCATTTGAAATTTTATCAGTGGTTGATTTGGGACTCAAGGGTAGCATAGCTTTGAGCGATAACTTAAATTGACAAGAGGCTCGAGTACTTTATTGTTACAAAATTTCAAGGTTTTATGACGCTCCAGTAAAAAGTTACAAGCATTTGTATGTTGCAAACTTTGATAGGTGTAGGACGCACCGTAAAGAAGTTAGGGGCGTTTGAAGTTTTATCAGTGCTTCATTTGGGACTTTAGGGTAGCATAGCTTTGAGCGATGGCTTAAATTGACAAGAGGCTCGAGTACTTTATTATTACAAAATTTCAAGGTTTTATGACGCTCCGGTAAAAAGTTACAAGCATTTGTATGTTGCAAACTTTGATAGGTGTAGGACGCACCGTAAAGAAGTTAGGGGCGTTTGAAGTTTTATCAGTGTTTGATTTGGGACTCTAGGGTAGCATAGCTTTGAGCGATAGCTTAAATTGACAAGAAGCTCGAGTACTATATTGTTACAAAATTTCAAGGTTTAAGACGCTCCAGTAAAAAGTTACAAGCATTTGTATGTTGCAAACTTTGATAGGTGTAGGACGTACCGTAAAGAAGTTATTACCATTTGAAGTTTTATCAGTGTTTCATTTGAGACTCAGGGGTAGCATAGCTTTGAGCGATAGCTTAAATTGACAACAGTCTCGGGTACTTCATTGTTACAAAATTTCAAGGTTTTATGACGCTCCAGTAAAAAGTTACAAGCATTTGTATGTTGCAAACTTTGATAGGTGTAGGACGTACCGTATAGAAGTTAGGGCCATTTGAAGTTTTATCAGTGTTTGATTTGGGACTCAAGGGTAGCATAGCTTTGAGCGATAGCTTAAATTGACAAGAGGCTCGAGTACTTTATTGTTACAAAATTTCAAGGTTTTATGACGCTCCAGTAAAAAGTTACAAGCATTTGTATTTTGCAAACTTTGATAGGCGTAGGACGTACCGTAAAGAAGTTAGGGGCGTTTGAAGTTTTATCAGTGTTTCATTTGGGACTCAAGGGTAGCATAGCTTTGAGCGATAGCTTAAATTGACAAGAGGCTCGAGTTCTTTATTGTTACAAAATTTCAAGGTTTTATGACGCTCCAGTAAAAAGTTACAATCATTTGTATGTTGCAAACTTTGATATGTGTAGGACGTACCGTAAAGAAGTTAGAGCCATTTGAAGTTTTATCAGTGTTTGATTTGGGACTCTAGGGTAGCATAGTTTTGAGTGATAGCTTAAATTGACAAGAGGCTAGGGTACTTCATTGTTACAAAATTTCAAGGTTTTATGACGCTCCAGTAAAAAGTTACAAGCATTTGTATGTGGCAAACTTTGATAGGTGTAGGATGTACCGTATAGATGTTACGGGCGTTTGAAGATTTATCAGTGTTTGATTTGGGACTCAAAGGTAGCATAGCTTTGAGCGATGGCTTAAATTGACAAGAGGCTCGAGTACTTTATTGTTACAAAATTTCAAGGTGTTATGACGCTCCAGTAAAAAGTTACAAGCATTTGTATGTTGCAAACTTTGATAGGTGTAGGACGTACCGTATAGAAGTTATGGCCATTTGAAGTCTTATCAGTGTTTGATTTGGGACTCAGGGGTAGCATAGCTTTGAGCGATGGCTTAAATTGACAAGAGGCTCGAGTACTTTATTGTTACAAAATTTCAAGGTTTTATGACGCTCCAGTAAAAAGTTTCAAGCATTTGAATGTTGCAAACTTTGATAGTTGTAGGACGTACCGTATAGAAGTTAGGGCCATTTGAAGTTTTATCAGTGTTTGATTTGGGACTCTAGGGTAGCATAGCTTTGAGAGATGGCTTAAATTGACAAGAGGCTCGAGTACTTTATTGTTACAAAATTTCAAGGTTTTATGACGCTCCAGTAAAAAGTTACAAGCATTTGTATGTTGCAAACTTTGATAGGAGTAGGACGTACCGTATAGAAGTTAGGGCCATTTGAAGTTTTATCAGTGTTTGATTTGGGACTCAGGGGTAGCATAGCTTTGAGCGATGGCTTAAATTGACAAGAGGCTCGAGTACTTTATTGTTCACAAAATTTCAAGGTTTTATGACGCTCCAGTAAAAAGTTACAAGCATTTGTATGTTGCAAACTTTGATAGGTGTAGGACATACCGTAAAGAAGTTAGGGCCATTTGAAGTTTTATCAGTGTGTGATTTGAGACTCAAGGGTAGCATAGCTTTGAGCGATGGCTTAAATTGACAAGAGGCTCGAGTACTTTATTGCTACATAATTTCAAGGTTTTATGATGCTCCAGTAAAAAGTTACAAGCATTTGTATGTTGCAAACTTTGATAGGTGTAGGACGTACCGTAAAGAAGTTAGGACCATTTGAAGTTTTATCAGTGTTTCATTTGAGACTCAGGGGTAGCATAGCTTTGAGCGATAGCTTAAATTGACAACAGTCTCGGGTACTTCATTGTTACAAAATTTCAAGGTTTTATGACGCTCCAGTAAAAAGTTACAAGCATTTGTATGTTGCAAACTTTGATAGGTGTAGGACGTACCGTATAGAAGGTAAGGCCATTTGAAGTTTTATCAGTGTTTGATTTGGGACTCAAGGGTAGCATAGCTTTGAGCGATAGCTTAAATTGACAAGAGGCTCGAGTACTTTATTGTTACAAAATTTCAAGGTTTTATGACGCTCCAGTAAAAAGTTACAAGCATTTGTATTTTGCAAACTTTGATAGGCGTAGGACGTACCGTAAAGAAGTTAGGGGCGTTTGAAGTTTTATCAGTGTTTCATTTGGGACTCAAGGGTAGCATAGCTTTGAGCGATAGCTTAAATTGACAAGAGGCTCGAGTTCTTTATTGTTACAAAATTTCAAGGTTTTATGACGCTCCAGTAAAAAGTTACAATCATTTGTATGTTGCAAACTTTGATATGTGTAGGACGTACCGTAAAGAAGTTAGAGCCATTTGAAGTTTTATCAGTGTTTGATTTGGGACTCTAGGGTAGCATAGTTTTGAGTGATAGCTTAAATTGACAAGAGGCTAGGGTACTTCATTGTTACAAAATTTCAAGGTTTTATGACGCTCCAGTAAAAAGTTACAAGCATTTGTATGTGGCAAACTTTGATAGGTGTAGGACGTACCGTATAGATGTTACGGGCGTTTGAAGATTTATCAGTGTTTGATTTGGGACTCAAAGGTAGCATAGCTTTGAGCGATGGCTTAAATTGACAAGAGGCTCGAGTACTTTATTGTTACAAAATTTCAAGGTGTTATGACGCTCCAGTAAAAAGTTACAAGCATTTGTATGTTGCAAACTTTGATAGGTGTAGGACGTATCGTATAGAAGTTATGGCCATTTGAAGTCTTATCAGTGTTTGATTTGGGACTCAGGGGTAGCATAGCTTTGAGCGATGGCTTAAATTGACAAGAGGCTCGAGTACTTTATTGTTACAAAATTTCAAGGTTTTATGACGCTCCAGTAAAAAGTTTCAAGCATTTGAATGTTGCAAACTTTGATAGTTGTAGGACGTACCGTATAGAAGTTAGGGCCATTTGAAGTTTTATCAGTGTTTGATTTGGGACTCTAGGGTAGCATAGCTTTGAGAGATGGCTTAAATTGACAAGAGGCTCGAGTACTTTATTGTTACAAAATTTCAAGGTTTTATGACGCTCCAGTAAAAAGTTACAAGCATTTGTATGTTGCAAACTTTGATAGGTGTAGGACGTACCGTATAGAAGTTATGGCCATTTGAAGTTTTATCAGTGTTTGATTTGGGACTCAGGGGTAGCATAGCTTTGAGCGATGGCTTAAATTGACAAGAAGCTCGAGTACTTTATTGTTACAAAATTTCAAGGTTTTATGACGCTCCAGTAAAAAGTTACAAGCATTTGTATGTTGCAAACTTTGATAGGTGTAGGACATACCGTAAAGAAGTTAGGGCCATTTGAAGTTTTATCAGTGTGTGATTTGAGACTCAAGGGTAGCATAGCTTTGAGCGATGGCTTAAATTGACAAGAGGCTCGAGTACTTTATTGTTACATAATTTCAAGGTTTTATGATGCTCCAGTAAAAAGTTACAAGCATTTGTATGTTGCAAACTTTAATAGGTGTAGGACGTACCGTATAGAAGTTAGAGCCATTTGAAGTTTTATCAGTGTTTGATTTGGGACTCTAGGGTAGCATAGCTTTGAGCGATAACTTAAATTGACAAGAGGCTCGGGTACTTCATTGTTACAAAATTTCAAGGTTTTATGACGCTCCAGTAAAAAGTTACAAGCATTTGTATGTTGCAAACTTTGATAGGTGTAGGACGTACCGTATAGAAGTTAGGGCCATTTGAAATTTTATCAGTGTTTGATTTGGGACTCAAGGGTAGCATAGCTTTGAGCGATAACTTAAATTGACAAGAGGCTCGAGTACTTTATTGTTACAAAATTTCAAGGTTTTATGACGCTCCAGTAAAAAGTTACAAGCATTTGTATGTTGCAAACTTTGATAGGTGTAGGACGTACCGTAAAGAAGTTAGGGGCGTTTGAAGTTTTATCAGTGTTTCATTTAGGACTTTAGGGTAGCATAGCTTTGAGCGATGGCTTAAATTGACAAGAGGTTCGAGTACTTTATTATTACAAAATTTCAAGGTTTTATGACGCTCCGGTAAAAAGTTGCAAGCATTTGAATGTTGTTAACTTTGATATGTGTAGGACGTACCATAAAGAAGTTAGGGGCGTTTGAAATTTTATCAGTGTTTGATTTGGGACTCAAGGGTAGCATAGCTTTGAGCGATAGCTTAAATTGACAAGAGGCTCGGGTACTTCATTGTTACAAAATTTCAAGGTTTTATGACGCTCCAGTAAAAAGTTACAAGCATTTGTATGTTGCAAACTTTGATAGGTGTAGGACGTACCGTAAAGAAGTTAGGGGCGTTTGAAGCTTTATCAGTGTTTGATTTGGGACTCAAGGGTAGCATAGCTTTGAGCGATGGCTTAAATTGACAAGAGGCTCGAGTACTTCATTGTTACAAAATTTCAAGGTTTTATGACGCTCCAGTAAAAAGTTACAAGCATTTGAATGTTGTTAACTTTGATATGTGTAGGACGTACCATAAAGAAGTTAGGGGCGTTTGAAATTTTATCAGTGTTTGATTTGGGACTCTAGGGTAGCATAGCTTTGAGCGATAGCTTAAATTGACAAGAGGCTCGATTCTTCATTGTTACAAAATTTCAAGGTTTTATGACGCTCCAGTAAAAAGTTACAAGCATTTGTATGTTGCAAACTTTGATAGGTGTAGGACGTACCGTAAAGCAGCTAGGGCCATTTGAAGTTTTATCAGTGTTTGATTTGGGACTCAAGGGTAGCATAGCTTTGAGCGATAGCTTAAATTGACAAGAGGCTCGGTTACTTCATTGTTACAAAATTTCAAGGTTTTATGACGCTCCAGTAAAAAGTTACAAGCATTTGAATGTTGCCAACTTTGCTAGGTGTAGGACGTACCGTAAAGAAGTTAGAGGCGTTTGAAATTTTATCAGTGTTTGATTTGGGACTCAAGCGTAGCATAGCTTTGAGCGATAGCTTAAATTGACAAGAAGCTCGAGTACTTTATTGTTACAAAATTTCAAGGTTTTATGACGCTCCAGTAAAAAGTTACAAGCATTTGTATGTTGCAAACTTTGATAGGTGTAGGACGTACCGTAAAGAAGTTAGGGGCGTTTGAAGTTTTATCCGTGTTTGATTTGGGACTCTAGGGTAGCATAGCTTTGAGCGATGGCTTAAATTGACAAGAGGCTCGAGTACTTTATTGTTACAAAATTTCAAGGTTTTATGACGCTCCAGTAAAAAGATACAAGCATTTGTATGTTGCAAACTTTGATAGGTGTAGGACGTACCGTAAGGAAGTTAAGGGCGTTTGAAGTTTTATCAGTGTTTGCTTTGGGACTCTACGGTAGCATAGCTTGGAGCGATGGCTTAAATTGACAAGAGGCTCGAGTACTTTATTGTTACAAAATTTCAAGGTTTTATGACGCTCCAGTAAAAAGTTACAAGCATTTGTATGTTGCAAACTTTGATAGGGGTAGGAAGTACCGTATAGAAGTTAGGGCCATTTGAAGTTTTATCAGTGTTTGATTTGGGACTCAAGGGTAGCATAGCTTTGAGCGATAACTTAAATTGACAAGAGGCTCGGGTACTTCATTGTTACAAAATTTTAAGGTTTTATGACGCTCCAGCAAAAAGTTACAAGCATTTGTATGTTGCAAACTTTGATAGTTGTAGGACGTACTGTATAGAAGTTAGGGGCGTTTGAAGTTTTATCAGTGTTTGATTTGGGACTCAAGCGTAGCATAGCTTTGAGCGATAGCTTAAATTGACAAGAGGCTCGAGTACTTCATTGTTACAAAATTTCAAGGTTTTATGACGCTCCAGTAAAAAGTTACAAGCATTTGTATGTTGCAAACTTTGATAGGTGTAGGACGTACCGTAAAGAAGTTTGGGGCGTTTGAAGCTTTATCAGTGTTTGATTTGGGACTCAAGGGTAGCATAGCTTTGAGCGATGGCTTAAATTGACAAGAGGCTCGAGTACTTCATTGTTACAAAATTTCAAGGTTTTATGACGCTCCAGTAAAAAGTTACAAGCATTTGAATGTTGTTAACTTTGATATGTGTAGGACGTACCATAAAGAAGTTAGGGGCGTTTGAAATTTTATCAGTGTTTGATTTGGGACTCTAGGGTAGCATAGCTTTGAGCGATAGCTTAAATTGACAAGAGGCTCAATACTTCATTGTTACAAAATTTCAAGGTTTTATGACGCTCCAGTAAAAAGTTACAAGCATTTGTATGTTGCAAACTTTGATAGGTGTAGGACGTACCGTAAAGCAGCTAGGGCCATTTGAAGTTTTATTAGTGTTTGATTTGGGACTCAAGGGTAGCAGAGATTTGAGCGATAACTTAAATTGACAAGAGGCTCGAGTACTTTATTGTTACAATATTTCAAGGTTTTATGACGCTCCAGTAAAAAGTTACAAGCATTTGAATGTTGCCAACTTTGCTAGGTGTAGGACGTACCGTAAAGAAGTTAGGGGCGTTTGAAGTTTTATCAGTGTTTGATTTGGGACTCAAGGGTAGCATAACTTTGAGCGATAGCTTAAAATGACAAGAAGCTCGAGTACTTTATTGTTACAAAATTTCAAGGTTTTATGACGCTCCAGTAAAAAGTTACAAGCATTTGTATGTTGCAAACTTTGATAGGTGTAGGACGTACCGTAAAGAAGTTAGGGGCGTTTGAAGATTTATCCGTGTTTGATTTGGGACTCTAGGGTAGCATAGCTTTGAGCGATAGCTTAAGTTGACAAGAGGCTTGAGTACTTTATTGTTACAAAATTTCAAGGTTTTATGACGCTCCAGTAAAAATATACAAGCATTTGTATGTTGCAAACTTTGATAGATGTAGGACGTACCGTAAGGAAGTTAGGGGCGTTTGAAGTTTTATCAGTGTTTGCTTTGGGACTCTACGGTAGCAAAGCTTGGAGCGATGGCTTAAATTGACAAGAGGCTCGAGTACTTTATTGTTATAAAATTTCAAGCTTTTATGACGCTCCAGTAAAAAGTTACAAGCATTTGTATGTTGCAAACTTTGATAGGTGTAGGACGTACCGTAAAGAAGTTAGGGGCATTTGAAGTTTTATCAGTGTTTGATTTGGGACTCTAGGGTAGCATAGCTTTGAGCGATGGCTTAAATTGACAAGAGGCTCGAGTACTTTATTGTTACAAAATTTCAAGGTTTTATGACGCTCCAGTAAAAAGTTACAAGCATTTGTATGTTGCAAACTTTGATAGGGGTAGGAAGTACCGTATAGAAGTTAGGGCCATTTGAAGTTTTATCAGTGTTTGATTTGGGACTCAAGGGTAGCATAGCTTTGAGCGATAACTTAAATTGACAAGAGGCTCGGGTACTTCATTGTTACAAAATTTCAAGATTTTATGACGCTCCAGCAAAAAGTTACAAGCATTTGTATGTTGCAAACTTTGATAGTTGTATTACGTACTGTATAGAAGTTAGGGGCGTTTGAAGTTTTATCAGTGTTTGATTTGGGACTCAAGCGTAGCATAGCTTTGAGCGATAGCTTAAATTGACAAGAGGCTCGAGTACTTCATTGTTACAAAATTTCAAGGTTTTATGACGCTCCAGTAAAAAGTTACAAGCATTTGTATGTTGCAAACTTTGATAGGTGTAGGACGTACCGTAAAGAAGTTTGGGGGCGTTTGAAGCTTTATCAGTGTTTGATTTGGGACTCAAGGGTAGCATAGCTTTGAGCGATGGCTTAAATTGACAAGAGGCTCGAGTACTTCATTGTTACAAAATTTCAAGGTTTTATGACGCTCCAGTAAAAAGTTACAAGCATTTGAATGTTGTTAACTTTGATATGTGTAGGACGTACCATAAAGAAGTTAGGGGCGTTTGAAATTTTATCAGTGTTTGATTTGGGACTCTAGGGTAGCATAGCTTTGAGCGATAGCTTAAATTGACAAGAGGCTCCATACTTCATTGTTACAAAATTTCAAGCTTTTATGACGCTCCAGTAAAAAGTTACAAGCATTTGTATGTTGCAAACTTTGATAGGTGTAGGACGTACCGTAAAGCAGCTAGGGACATTTGAAGTTTTATCAGTGTTTGATTTGGGACTCAAGGGTAGCAGAGATTTGAGCGATAACTTAAATTGACAAGAGGCTCGAGTACTTTATTGTTACAATATTTCAAGGTTTTATGACGCTCCAGTAAAAAGTTACAAGCATTTGAATGTTGCCAACTTTGCTAGGTGTAGGACGTACCGTAAAGAAGTTAGGGGCGTTTGAAGTTTTATCAGTGTTTGATTTGGGACTCAAGGGTAGCATAGCTTTGAGCGATAGCTTAAATTGACAAGAAGCTCGAGTACTTTATTCTTACAAAATTTCAAGGTTTTATGACGCTCCAGTAAAAAGTTACAAGCATTTGTATGTTGCAAACTTTGATAGGTGTAGGACGTACCGTAAAGAAGTTAGGGGCGTTTGTAGTTTTATCCGTGTTTGATTTGGGACTCTAGGGTAGCTTAGCTTTGAGCGATGGCTTAAATTGACAAGAGGCTCGAGTACTTTATTGTTACAAAATTTCAAGGTTTTATGACGCTCCAGTAAAAATATACAAGCATTTGTATGTTGCAAACTTTGATAGGTGTAGGACGTACCGTAAGGAAGTTAGGGGCGTTTGAAGTTTTATCAGTGTTTGCTTTGGGACTCTACGGTAGCATAGCTTGGAGCGATGGCTTAAATTGACAAGAGGCTCGAGTACTTTATTGTTACAAAATTTCAAGGTTTTATGACGCTCCAGTAAAAAGTTACAAGCATTTGTATGTTGCAAACTTTGATAGGTGTAGGACGTACCGTAAAGAAGTTAGGGGCATTTGAAGTTTTATCAGTGTTTGATTTGGGACTCTAGGGTAGCATAGCTTTGAGCGATGGCTTAAATTGACAAGAGGCTCGAGTACTTTATTGTTACAAAATTTCAAGGTTTTATGACGCTCCAGTAAAAAGTTACAAGCATTTCTATGTTGCAAACTTTGATAGGTGTAGGAAGTTCCGTATAGAAGTTAGGGCCATTTGAAGTTTTATCAGTGTTTGATTTGGGACTCAAGGGTAGCATAGCTTTGAGCGATAACTTAAATTGACAAGAGGCTCGGTTACTTCATTGTTACAAAATTTCAAGGTTTTATGACACTCCAGTAAAAAGTTACAAGCATTTGTATGTTGCAAACTTTGATAGTTGTAGGACGTACCGTATAGAAGTTAGGGACGTTTGAAGTTGTATCAGTGTTTGATTTGGGACTCAAGCGTAGCATAGCTTTGAGCGATAGCTTAAATTGACAAGAGGCTCGAGTACTTTATTGTTACAAAATTTCAAGGTTTTATGACGCTCCAGTAAAAAGTTACAAGCATTTGTATGTTGCAAACTTTGATAGGTGCAGGACGTACCGTAAAGAAGTTAGGGGCGTTTGAAGTTTTATCAGTGTTTGATTTGGGACTCAAGGGTAACATAGCTTTGAGCGATGGCTTAAATTGACAAGAGGCTCGAGTACTTTATTGTTACAAAACTTCAAGGTTTTATGACGCTCCAGTAAAATGATACAAGCATTTGTATGTTGCAAACTTTGATAGGTGTAGGACGTACCGTATAGAAGTTAGGGCCATTTGAAGTTTTATCAGTGTTTGATTTGGGACTCTAGGGTAGCATAGCTTTGAGCGATAGCTTAAATTGACAAGAAGCTCGAGTACTTTTTTGTTACAAAATTTCAAGGTTTTATGACGCTCCAGAAAAAAGTTACAAGCATTTGTATGTTGCAAACTTTGATAGGTGTAGGACGTACCGTAAAGAAGTTTGGGGCGTTTGAAGCTTTATCAGTGTTTGATTTGGGACTCAAGGGGAGCATAGCTTTGAGCGATGGCTTAAATTGACAAGAGGCTCGAGTACTTCATTGTTACAAAATTTCAAAGTTTTATGACGCTCCAGTAAAAAGTTACAAGCATTTGTATGTTGCAAACTTTGATAGGGGTAGGAAGTACCGTATAGAAGTTAGGGCCATTTGAAGTTTTATCAGTGTTTGATTTGGGACTCAAGGGTAGCATAGCTTTGAGCGATAACTTAAATTGACAAGAGGCTCGGGTACTTCATTGTTACAAAATTTCAAGGTTTTATGACGCTCCCGCAAAAAGTTACAAGCATTTGTATGTTGCAAACTTTGATAGTTGCAGGACGTACTGTATAGAAGTTAGGGGCGTTTGAAGTTTTATCAGTGTTTGATTTGGGACTCAAGCGTAGCATGGCTTTGAGCGATAGCTTAAATTGACAAGAGGCTCGAGTACTTCATTGTTACAAATTTTCAAGGTTTTATGACGCTCCAGTAAAAAGTTACAAGCATTTGTATGTTGCAAACTTTGATAGGTGTAGGACGTACCATAAAGAAGTTTGGGGCGTTTGAAGCTTTATCAGTGTTTGATTTGGGACTCAAGGGTAGCATAGCTTTGAGCGATGGCTTAAATTGACAAGAGGCTCAAGTACTTCATTGTTACAAAATTTCAAGGTTTTATGACGCTCCAGTAAAAAGTTACAAGCATTTGAATGTTGTTAACTTTGATATGTGTAGGACGTACCATAAAGAAGTTAGGGGCGTTTGAAATTTTATCAGTGTTTGATTTGGGACTCTAGGGTAGCATAGCTTTGAGCGATAGCTTAAATTGACAAGAGGCTCGATACTTCATTGTTACAAAATTTCAAGGTTTTATGACGCTCCAGTAAAAAGTTACAAGCATTTGTATGTTGCAAACTTTGATAGGTGTCGGACGTACCGTAAAGCAGCTAGGGCCATTTGAAGTTTTATCAGTGTTTGATTTGGGACTCAAGGGTAGCAGAGATTTGAGCGATAACTTAAATTGACAAGAGGCTCGAGTACTTTATTGTTACAATATTTCAAGGTTTTATGACGCTCCAGTAAAAAGTTACAAGCATTTGAATGTTGCCAACTTTGCTAGGTGTAGGACGTACCGTAAAGAAGTTAGGGGCGTTTGAAGTTTTATCAGTGTTTGCTTTGGGACTCTACGGTAGCATAGCTTAGAGCGATGGCTTAAATTGACAAGAGGCTCGAGTACTTTATTGTTATAAAATTTCAAGGTTTTAGGACGCTCCAGTAAACAGTTACAAGCATTTGTATGTTGCAAACTTTGATAGGTGTAGGACGTACCGTAAAGAAGTTAGGGGCATTTGAAGTTTTATCAGTGTTTGATTTGGGACTCCAGGGTAGCATAGCTTTGAGCGATGGCTTAAATTGACAAGAGGCTCGAGTACTTTATTGTTACAAAATTTCAAGGTTTTATGACGCTCCAGTAAAAAGTTACAAGCATTTGTATGTTGCAAACTTTGATAGGGGTAGGAAGTACCGTATAGAAGTTAGGGCCATTTGAAGTTTTATCAGTGTTTGATTTGGGACTCAAGGGTAGCATAGCTTTGAGCGATAACTTAAATTGACAAGAGGCTCGGGTACTTCATTGTTACAATATTTCAAGGTTTTATGACGCTCCAGCAAAAAGTTACAAGCATTTGTATGTTGCAAACTTTGATAGTTGTAGGACGTACTGTATAGAAGTTAGGGGCGTTTGAAGTTTTATCAGTGTTTGATTTGGGACTCAAGCGTAGCATAGCTTTGAGCGATAGCTTAAATTGACAAGAGGCTCGAGTACTTCATTGTTACAAAATTTCAAGGTTTTATGACGCTCCAGTAAAAAGTTACAAGCATTTGTATGTTGCAAACTTTGATAGGTGTAGGACGTACCGTAAAGAAGTTTGGGGCGTTTGAAGCTTTATCAGTGTTTGATTTGGGACTCAAGGGTAGCATAGCTTTGAGCGATGGCTTAAATTGACAAGAGGCTCGAGTACTTCATTGTTACAAAATTTCAAGGTTTTATGACGCTCCAGTAAAAAGTTACAAGCATTTGAATGTTGTTAACTTTGATATGTGTAGGACGTACCATAAAGAAGTTAGGGGCGTTTGAAATTTTATCAGTGTTTGATTTGGGACTCTAGGGTAGCATAGCTTTGAGCGATAGCTTAAATTGACAAGAGGCTCCATACTTCATTGTTACAAAATTTCAAGGTTTTATGACGCTCCAGTAAAAAGTTACAAGCATTTGTATGTTGCAAACTTTGATAGGTGTAGGACGTACCGTAAAGCAGCTAGGGCCATTTGAAGTTTTATCAGTGTTTGATTTGGGACTCAAGGGTAGCATAGCTTTGAGCGATGGCTTAAATTGACAAGAGGCTCGAGTACTTCATTGTTACAAAATTTCAAGGTTTTATGACGCTCCAGTAAAAAGTTACAAGCATTTGTATGTTGCAAACTTTGATAGGTGTAGGACGTACCGTAAAGAAGTTAGGGGCATTTGAAGTTTTATCAGTGTTTGATTTGGGACTCTAGGGTAGCATAGCTTTGAGCGATGGCTTAAATTGACAAGAGGCTCGAGTACTTTATTGTTACAAAATTTCAAGGTTTTATGACGCTCCAGTAAAAAGTTACAAGCATTTGTATGTTGCAAACTTTGATAGGTGTAGGACGTACCGTAAAGCAGCTAGGGCCATTTGAAGTTTTATTAGTGTTTGATTTGGGACTCAAGGGTAGCAGAGATTTGAGCGATAACTTAAATTGACAAGAGGCTCGAGTACTTTATTGTTACAATATTTCAAGGTTTTATGACGCTCCAGTAAAAAGTTACAAGCATTTGAATGTTGCCAACTTTGCTAGGTGTAGGACGTACCGTAAAGAAGTTAGGGGCGTTTGAAGTTTTATCAGTGTTTGATTTGGGACTCAAGGGTAGCATAGCTTTGAGCGATAGCTTAAAATGACAAGAAGCTCGAGTACTTTATTGTTACAAAATTTCAAGGTTTTATGACGCTCCAGTAAAAAGTTACAAGCATTTGTATGTTGCAAACTTTGATAGGTGTAGGACGTACCGTAAAGAAGTTAGGGGCGTTTGAAGATTTATCCGTGTTTGATTTGGGACTCTAGGGTAGCATAGCTTTGAGCGATGGCTTAAATTGACAAGAGGCTCGAGTACTTTATTGTTACAAAATTTCAAGGTTTTATGACGCTCCAGTAAAAATATACAAGCATTTGTATGTTGCAAACTTTGATAGGTGTAGGACGTACCGTAAGGAAGTTAGGGGCGTTTGAAGTTTTATCAGTGTTTGCTTTGGGACTCTACGGTAGCAAAGCTTGGAGCGATGGCTTAAATTGACAAGAGGCTCGAGTACTTTATTGTTATAAAATTTCAAGCTTTTATGACGCTCCAGTAAAAAGTTACAAGCATTTGTATGTTGCAAACTTTGATAGGTGTAGGACGTACCGTAAAGAAGTTAGGGGCATTTGAAGTTTTATCAGTGTTTGATTTGGGACTCTAGGGTAGCATAGCTTTGAGCGATGGCTTAAATTGACAAGAGGCTCGAGTACTTTATTGTTACAAAATTTCAAGGTTTTATGACGCTCCAGTAAAAAGTTACAAGCATTTGTATGTTGCAAACTTTGATAGGGGTAGGAAGTACCGTATAGAAGTTAGGGCCATTTGAAGTTTTATCAGTGTTTGATTTGGGACTCAAGGGTAGCATAGCTTTGAGCGATAACTTAAATTGACAAGAGGCTCGGGTACTTCATTGTTACAAAATTTCAAGATTTTATGACGCTCCAGCAAAAAGTTACAAGCATTTGTATGTTGCAAACTTTGATAGTTGTATTACGTACTGTATAGAAGTTAGGGGCGTTTGAAGTTTTATCAGTGTTTGATTTGGGACTCAAGCGTAGCATAGCTTTGAGCGATAGCTTAAATTGACAAGAGGCTCGAGTACTTCATTGTTACAAAATTTCAAGGTTTTATGACGCTCCAGTAAAAAGTTACAAGCATTTGTATGTTGCAAACTTTGATAGGTGTAGGACGTACCGTAAAGAAGTTTGGGGCGTTTGAAGCTTTATCAGTGTTTGATTTGGGACTCAAGGGTAGCATAGCTTTGAGCGATGGCTTAAATTGACAAGAGGCTCGAGTACTTCATTGTTACAAAATTTCAAGGTTTTATGACGCTCCAGTAAAAAGTTACAAGCATTTGAATGTTGTTAACTTTGATATGTGTAGGACGTACCATAAAGAAGTTAGGGGCGTTTGAAATTTTATCAGTGTTTGATTTGGGACTCTAGGGTAGCATAGCTTTGAGCGATAGCTTAAATTGACAAGAGGCTCCATACTTCATTGTTACAAAATTTCAAGCTTTTATGACGCTCCAGTAAAAAGTTACAAGCATTTGTATGTTGCAAACTTTGATAGCTGTAGGACGTACCGTAAAGCAGCTAGGGACATTTGAAGTTTTATCAGTGTTTGATTTGGGACTCAAGGGTAGCAGAGATTTGAGCGATAACTTAAATTGACAAGAGGCTCGAGTACTTTATTGTTACAATATTTCAAGGTTTTATGACGCTCCAGTGAAAAGTTACAAGCATTTGAATGTTGCCAACTTTGCTAGGTGTAGGACGTACCGTAAAGAAGTTAGGGGCGTTTGAAGTTTTATCAGTGTTTGATTTGGGACTCAAGGGTAGCATAGCTTTGAGCGATAGCTTAAATTGACAAGAAGCTCGAGTACTTTATTGTTACAAAATTTCAAGGTTTTATGACGCTCCAGTAAAAAGTTACAAGCATTTGTATGTTGCAAACTTTGATAGGTGTAGGACGTACCGTAAAGAAGTTAGGGGCGTTTGTAGTTTTATCCGTGTTTGATTTGGGACTCTAGGGTAGCTTAGCTTTGAGCGATGGCTTAAATTGACAAGAGGCTCGAGTACTTTATTGTTACAAAATTTCAAGGTTTTATGACGCTCCAGTAAAAATATACAAGCATTTGTATGTTGCAAACTTTGATAGGTGTAGGACGTACCGTAAGGAAGTTAGGGGCGTTTGAAGTTTTATCAGTGTTTGCTTTGGGACTCTACGGTAGCATAGCTTGGAGCGATGGCTTAAATTGACAAGAGGCTCGAGTACTTTATTGTTACAAAATTTCAAGGTTTTATGACGCTCCAGTAAAAAGTTACAAGCATTTGTATGTTGCAAACTTTGATAGGTGTAGGACGTACCGTAAAGAAGTTAGGGGCATTTGAAGTTTTATCAGTGTTTGATTTGGGACTCTAGGGTAGCATAGCTTTGAGCGATGGCTTAAATTGACAAGAGGCTCGAGTACTTTATTGTTACAAAATTTCAAGGTTTTATGACGCTCCAGTAAAAAGTTACAAGCATTTCTATGTTGCAAACTTTGATAGGTGTAGGAAGTTCCGTATAGAAGTTAGGGCCATTTGAAGTTTTATCAGTGTTTGATTTGGGACTCAAGGGTAGCATAGCTTTGAGCGATAACTTAAATTGACAAGAGGCTCGGTTACTTCATTGTTACAAAATTTCAAGGTTTTATGACACTCCAGTAAAAAGTTACAAGCATTTGTATGTTGCAAACTTTGATAGTTGTAGGACGTACCGTATAGAAGTTAGGGACGTTTGAAGTTGTATCAGTCTTTGATTTGGGACTCAAGCGTAGCATAGCTTTGAGCGATAGCTTAAATTGACAAGAGGCTCGAGTACTTTATTGTTACAAAATTTCAAGGTTTTATGACGCTCCAGTAAAAAGTTACAAGCATTTGTATGTTGCAAACTTTGATAGGTGCAGGACGTACCGTAAAGAAGTTAGGGGCGTTTGAAGTTTTATCAGTGTTTGATTTGGGACTCAAGGGTAACATAGCTTTGAGCGATGGCTTAAATTGACAAGAGGCTCGAGTACTTTATTGTTACAAAACTTCAAGGTTTTATGACGCTCCAGTAAAATGATACAAGCATTTGTATGTTGCAAACTTTGATAGGTGTAGGACGTACCGTATAGAAGTTAGGGCCATTTGAAGTTTTATCAGTGTTTGATTTGGGACTCTAGGGTAGCATAGCTTTGAGCGATAGCTTAAATTGACAAGAAGCTCGAGTACTTTTTTGTTACAAAATTTCAAGGTTTTATGACGCTCCAGTAAAAAGTTACAAGCATTTGTATGTTGCAAACTTTGATAGGTGTAGGACGTACCGTAAAGAAGTTTGGGGCGTTTGAAGCTTTATCAGTGTTTGATTTGGGACTCAAGGGGAGCATAGCTTTGAGCGATGGCTTAAATTGACAAGAGGCTCGAGTACTTCATTGTTACAAAATTTCAAGGTTTTATGACGCTCCAGTAAAAAGTTACAAGCATTTGTATGTTGCAAACTTTGATAGGGGTAGGAAGTACCGTATAGAAGTTAGGGCCATTTGAAGTTTTATCAGTGTTTGATTTGGGACTCAAGGGTAGCATAGCTTTGAGCGATAACTTAAATTGACAAGAGGCTCGGGTACTTCATTGTTACAAAATTTCAAGGTTTTATGACGCTCCCGCAAAAAGTTACAAGCATTTGTATGTTGCAAACTTTGATAGTTGCAGGACGTACTGTATAGAAGTTAGGGGCGTTTGAAGTTTTATCAGTGTTTGATTTGGGACTCAAGCGTAGCATAGCTTTGAGCGATAGCTTAAATTGACAAGAGGCTCGAGTACTTCATTGTTACAAATTTTCAAGGTTTTATGACGCTCCAGTAAAAAGTTACAAGCATTTGTATGTTGCAAACTTTGATAGGTGTAGGACGTACCATAAAGAAGTTTGGGGCGTTTGAAGCTTTATCAGTGTTTGATTTGGGACTCAAGGGTAGCATAGCTTTGAGCGATGGCTTAAATTGACAAGAGGCTCAAGTACTTCATTGTTACAAAATTTCAAGGTTTTATGACGCTCCAGTAAAAAGTTACAAGCATTTGAATGTTGTTAACTTTGATATGTGTAGGACGTACCATAAAGAAGTTAGGGGCGTTTGAAATTTTATCAGTGTTTGATTTGGGACTCTAGGGTAGCATAGCTTTGAGCGATAGCTTAAATTGACAAGAGGCTCGATACTTCATTGTTACAAAATTTCAAGGTTTTATGACGCTCCAGTAAAAAGTTACAAGCATTTGTATGTTGCAAACTTTGATAGGTGTCGGACGTACCGTAAAGCAGCTAGGGCCATTTGAAGTTTTATCAGTGTTTGATTTGGGACTCAAGGGTAGCAGAGATTTGAGCGATAACTTAAATTGACAAGAGGCTCGAGTACTTTATTGTTACAATATTTCAAGGTTTTATGACGCTCCAGTAAAAAGTTACAAGCATTTGAATGTTGCCAACTTTGCTAGGTGTAGGACGTACCGTAAAGAAGTTAGGGGCGTTTGAAGTTTTATCAGTGTTTGCTTTGGGACTCTACGGTAGCATAGCTTAGAGCGATGGCTTAAATTGACAAGAGGCTCGAGTACTTTATTGTTATAAAATTTCAAGGTTTTAGGACGCTCCAGTAAAAAGTTACAAGCATTTGTATGTTGCAAACTTTGATAGGTGTAGGACGTACCGTAAAGAAGTTAGGGGCATTTGAAGTTTTATCAGTGTTTGATTTGGGACTCTAGGGTAGCATAGCTTTGAGCGATGGCTTAAATTGACAAGAGGCTCGAGTACTTTATTGTTACAAAATTTCAAGGTTTTATGACGCTCCAGTAAAAAGTTACAAGCATTTGTATGTTGCAAACTTTGATAGGGGTAGGAAGTACCGTATAGAAGTTAGGGCCATTTGAAGTTTTATCAGTGTTTGATTTGGGACTCAAGGGTAGCATAGCTTTGAGCGATAACTTAAATTGACAAGAGGCTCGGGTACTTCATTGTTACAAAATTTCAAGGTTTTATGACGCTCCAGCAAAAAGTTACAAGCATTTGTATGTTGCAAACTTTGATAGTTGTAGGACGTACTGTATAGAAGTTAGGGGCGTTTGAAGTTTTATCAGTGTTTGATTTGGGACTCAAGCGTAGCATAGCTTTGAGCGATAGCTTAAATTGACAAGAGGCTCGAGTACTTCATTGTTACAAAATTTCAAGGTTTTATGACGCTCCAGTAAAAAGTTACAAGCATTTGTATGTTGCAAACTTTGATAGGTGTAGGACGTACCGTAAAGAAGTTTGGGGCGTTTGAAGCTTTATCAGTGTTTGATTTGGGACTCAAGGGTAGCATAGCTTTGAGCGATGGCTTAAATTGACAAGAGGCTCGAGTACTTCATTGTTACAAAATTTCAAGGTTTTATGACGCTCCAGTAAAAAGTTACAAGCATTTGAATGTTGTTAACTTTGATATGTGTAGGACGTACCATAAAGAAGTTAGGGGCGTTTGAAATTTTATCAGTGTTTGATTTGGGACTCTAGGGTAGCATAGCTTTGAGCGATAGCTTAAATTGACAAGAGGCTCCATACTTCATTGTTACAAAATTTCAAGGTTTTATGACGCTCCAGTAAAAAGTTACAAGCATTTGTATGTTGCAAACTTTGATAGGTGTAGGACGTACCGTAAAGCAGCTAGGGCCATTTGAAGTTTTATCAGTGTTTGATTTGGGACTCAAGGGTAGCATAGCTTTGAGCGATGGCTTAAATTGACAAGAGGCTCGAGTACTTCATTGTTACAAAATTTCAAGGTTTTATGACGCTCCAGTAAAAAGTTACAAGCATTTGTATGTTGCAAACTTTGATAGGTGTAGGACGTACCGTAAAGAAGTTAGGGGCATTTGAAGTTTTATCAGTGTTTGATTTGGGACTCTAGGGTAGCATAGCTTTGAGCGATGGCTTAAATTGACAAGAGGCTCGAGTACTTTATTGTTACAAAATTTCAAGGTTTTATGACGCTCCAGTAAAAAGTTACAAGCATTTGTATGTTGCAAACTTTGATAGGGGTAGGAAGTACCGTATAGAAGTTAGGGCCATTTGAAGTTTTATCAGTGTTTGATTTGGGACTCAAGGGTAGCATAGCTTTGAGCGATAACTTAAATTGACAAGAGGCTCGGGTACTTCATTGTTACAAAATTTCAAGGTTTTATGACGCTCCAGCAAAAAGTTACAAGCATTTGTATGTTGCAAACTTTGATAGTTGTAGGACGTACTGTATAGAAGTTAGGGGCGTTTGAAGTTTTATCAGTGTTTGATTTGGGACTCAAGCGTAGCATAGCTTTGAGCGATAGCTTAAATTGACAAGAGGCTCGAGTACTTCATTGTTACAAAATTTCAAGGTTTTATGACGCTCCAGTAAAAAGTTACAAGCATTTGTATGTTGCAAACTTTGATAGGTGTAGGACGTACCGTAAAGAAGTTTGGGGCGTTTGAAGCTTTATCAGTGTTTGATTTGGGACTCAAGGGTAGCATAGCTTTGAGCGATGGCTTAAATTGACAAGAGGCTCGAGTACTTCATTGTTACAAAATTTCAAGGTTTTATGACGCTCCAGTAAAAAGTTACAAGCATTTGAATGTTGTTAACTTTGATAATTGTAGGACGTACCATAAAGAAGTTAGGGGCGTTTGAAATTTTATCAGTGTTTGATTTGGGACTCTAGGGTAGCATAGCTTTGAGCGATAGCTTAAATTGACAAGAGGCTCCATACTTCATTGTTACAAAATTTCAAGGTTTTATGACGCTCCAGTAAAAAGTTACAAGCATTTGTATGTTGCAAACTTTGATAGGTGTAGGACGTACCGTAAAGCAGCTAGGGCCATTTGAAGTTTTATCAGTGTTTGATTTGGGACTCAAGGGTAGCATAGCTTTGAGCGATGGCTTAAATTGACAAGAGGCTCGAGTACTTCATTGTTACAAAATTTCAAGGTTTTATGACGCTCCAGTAAAAAGTTACAAGCATTTGTATGTTGCAAACTTTGATAGGGGTAGGAAGTACCGTATAGAAGTTAGGGCCATTTGAAGTTTTATCAGTGTTTGATTTGGGACTCAAGGGTAGCATAGCTTTGAGCGATAACTTAAATTGACAAGAGGCTCGGGTACTTCATTGTTACAAAATTTCAAGGTTTTATGACGCTCCCGCAAAAAGTTACAAGCATTTGTATGTTGCAAACTTTGATAGTTGTAGGACGTACTGTATAGAAGTTAGGGGCGTTTGAAGTTTTATCAGTGTTTGATTTGGGACTCAAGCGTAGCATAGCTTTGAGCGATAGCTTAAATTGACAAGAGGCTCGAGTACTTCATTGTTACAAATTTTCAAGGTTTTATGACGCTCCAGTAAAAAGTTACAAGCATTTGTATGTTGCAAACTTTGATAGGTGTAGGACGTACCGTAAAGAAGTTTGGGGCGTTTGAAGCTTTATCAGTGTTTGATTTGGGACTCAAGGGTAGCATAGCTTTGAGCGATGGCTTAAATTGACAAGAGGCTCGAGTACTTCATTGTTACAAAATTTCAAGGTTTTATGACGCTCCAGTAAAAAGTTACAAGCATTTGAATGTTGTTAACTTTGATATGTGTAGGACGTACCATAAAGAAGTTAGGGGCGTTTGAAATTTTATCAGTGTTTGATTTGGGACTCTAGGGTAGCATAGCTTTGAGCGATGGCTTAAATTGACAAGAGGCTCGAGTACTTTATTGTTACAAAATTTCAAGGTTTTATGACGCTCCAGTAAAAATATACAAGCATTTGTATGTTGCAAACTTTGATAGGTGTAGGACGTACCGTAAAAAAGTTAGGGGCGTTTGAAGTTTTATCAGTGTTTGCTTTGGGACTCTACGGTAGCATAGCTTGGAGCGATGGCTTAAATTGACAAGAGGCTCGAGTACTTTATTGTTATAAAATTTCAAGGTTTTATGACGCTCCAGTAAAAAGTTACAAGCATTTGTATGTTGCAAACTTTGATAGGTGTAGGACGTACCGTAAAGAAGTTAGGGGCATTTGAAGTTTTATCAGTGTTTGATTTGGGACTCTAGGGTAGCATAGCTTTGAGCGATGGCTTAAATTGACAAGAGGCTCGAGTACTTTATTGTTACAAAATTTCAAGGTTTTATGACGCTCCAGTAAAAAGTTACAAGCATTTGTATGTTGCAAACTTTGATAGGGTTAGGAAGTACCGTATAGAAGTTAGGGCCATTTGAAGTTTTATCAGTGTTTGATTTGGGACTCAAGGGTAGCATAGCTTTGAGCGATAACTTAAATTGACAAGAGGCTCGGGTACTTCATTGTTACAAAATTTCAAGGTTTTATGACGCTCCAGTAAAAAGTTACAAGCATTTGTATGTTGCAAACTTTGATAGTTGTAGGACGTACTGTATAGAAGTTAGGGGCGTTTGAAGTTTTATCAGTGTTTGATTTGGGACTCAAGCGTAGCATAGCTTTGAGCGATAGCTTAAATTGACAAGAGGCTCGAGTACTTCATTGTTACAAAATTTCAAGGTTTTATGACGCTCCAGTAAAAAGTTACAAGCATTTGTATGTTGCAAACTTTGATAGGTGTAGGACGTACCGTAAAGAAGTTTGGGGCGTTTGAAGCTTTATCAGTGTTTGATTTGGGACTCAAGGGTAGCATAGCTTTGAGCGATGGCTTAAATTGACAAGAGGCTCGAGTACTTCATTGTTACAAAATTTCAAGGTTTTATGACGCTCCAGTAAAAAGTTACAAGCATTTGAATGTTGTTAACTTTGATATGTGTAGGACGTACCATAAAGAAGTTAGGGGCGTTTGAAATTTTATCAGTGTTTGATTTGGGACTCTAGGGTAGCATAGCTTTGAGCGAGAGCTTAAATTGACAAGAGGCTCCATACTTCATTGTTACAAAATTTCAAGGTTTTATGACGCTCCAGTAAAAAGTTACAAGCATTTGTATGTTGCAAACTTTGATAGGTGTAGGACGTACCGTAAAGCAGCTAGGGCCATTTGAAGTTTTATCAGTGTTTGATTTGGGACTCAAGGGTAGCATAGCTTTGAGCGATGGCTTAAATTGACAAGAGGCTCGAGTACTTCATTGTTACAAAATTTCAAGGTTTTATGACGCTCCAGTAAAAAGTTACAAGCATTTGTATGTTGCAAACTTTGATAGGGGTAGGAAGTACCGTATAGAAGTTAGGGCCATTTGAAGTTTTATCAGTGTTTGATTTGGGACTCAAGGGTAGCATAGCTTTGAGCGATAACTTAAATTGACAAGAGGCTCGGGTACTTCATTGTTACAAAATTTCAAGGTTTTATGACGCTCCCGCAAAAAGTTACAAGCATTTGTATGTTGCAAACTTTGATAGTTGTAGGACGTACTGTATAGAAGTTAGGGGCGTTTGAAGTTTTATCAGTGTTTGATTTGGGACTCAAGCGTAGCATAGCTTTGAGCGATAGCTTAAATTGACAAGAGGCTCGAGTACTTCATTGTTACAAAATTTCAAGGTTTTATGACGCTCCAGTAAAAAGTTACAAGCATTTGTATGTTGCAAACTTTGATAGGTGTAGGACGTACCGTAAAGAAGTTTGGGGCGTTTGAAGCTTTATCAGTGTTTGATTTGGGACTCAAGGGTAGCATAGCTTTGAGCGATGGCTTAAATTGACAAGAGGCTCGAGTACTTCATTGTTACAAAATTTCAAGGTTTTATGACGCTCCAGTAAAAAGTTACAAGCATTTGAATGTTGTTAACTTTGATATGTGTAGGACGTACCATAAAGAAGTTAGGGGCGTTTGAAATTTTATCAGTGTTTGATTTGGGACTCTAGGGTAGCATAGCTTTGAGCGATAGCTTAAATTGACAAGAGGCTCCATACTTCATTGTTACAAAATTTCAAGGTTTTATGACGCTCCAGTAAAAAGTTACAAGCATTTGTATGTTGCAAACTTTGATAGGTGTAGGACGTACCGTAAAGCAGCTAGGGCCATTTGAAGTTTTATCAGTGTTTGATTTGGGACTCAAGGGTAGCATAGCTTTGAGCGATGGCTTAAATTGACAAGAGGCTCGAGTACTTCATTGTTACAAAATTTCAAGGTTTTATGACGCTCCAGTAAAAAGTTACAAGCATTTGTATGTTGCAAACTTTGATAGGTGTAGGACGTACCGTAAAGAAGTTAGGGGCATTTGAAGTTTTATCAGTGTTTGATTTGGGACTCTAGGGTAGCATAGCTTTGAGCGATGGCTTAAATTGACAAGAGGCTCGAGTACTTTATTGTTACAAAATTTCAAGGTTTTATGACGCTCCAGTAAAAAGTTACAAGCATTTGTATGTTGCAAACTTTGATAGGGGTAGGAAGTACCGTATAGAAGTTAGGGCCATTTGAAGTTTTATCAGTGTTTGATTTGGGACTCAAGGGTAGCATAGCTTTGAGCGATAACTTAAATTGACAAGAGGCTCGGGTACTTCATTGTTACAAAATTTCAAGGTTTTATGACGCTCCAGCAAAAAGTTACAAGCATTTGTATGTTGCAAACTTTGATAGTTGTAGGACGTACTGTATAGAAGTTAGGGGCGTTTGAAGTTTTATCAGTGTTTGATTTGGGACTCAAGCGTAGCATAGCTTTGAGCGATAGCTTAAATTGACAAGAGGCTCGAGTACTTCATTGTTACAAAATTTCAAGGTTTTATGACGCTCCAGTAAAAAGTTACAAGCATTTGTATGTTGCAAACTTTGATAGGTGTAGGACGTACCGTAAAGAAGTTTGGGGCGTTTGAAGCTTTATCAGTGTTTGATTTGGGACTCAAGGGTAGCATAGCTTTGAGCGATGGCTTAAATTGACAAGAGGCTCGAGTACTTCATTGTTACAAAATTTCAAGGTTTTATGACGCTCCAGTAAAAAGTTACAAGCATTTGAATGTTGTTAACTTTGATAATTGTAGGACGTACCATAAAGAAGTTAGGGGCGTTTGAAATTTTATCAGTGTTTGATTTGGGACTCTAGGGTAGCATAGCTTTGAGCGATAGCTTAAATTGACAAGAGGCTCCATACTTCATTGTTACAAAATTTCAAGGTTTTATGACGCTCCAGTAAAAAGTTACAAGCATTTGTATGTTGCAAACTTTGATAGGTGTAGGACGTACCGTAAAGCAGCTAGGGCCATTTGAAGTTTTATCAGTGTTTGATTTGGGACTCAAGGGTAGCATAGCTTTGAGCGATGGCTTAAATTGACAAGAGGCTCGAGTACTTCATTGTTACAAAATTTCAAGGTTTTATGACGCTCCAGTAAAAAGTTACAAGCATTTGTATGTTGCAAACTTTGATAGGGGTAGGAAGTACCGTATAGAAGTTAGGGCCATTTGAAGTTTTATCAGTGTTTGATTTGGGACTCAAGGGTAGCATAGCTTTGAGCGATAACTTAAATTGACAAGAGGCTCGGGTACTTCATTGTTACAAAATTTCAAGGTTTTATGACGCTCCCGCAAAAAGTTACAAGCATTTGTATGTTGCAAACTTTGATAGTTGTAGGACGTACTGTATAGAAGTTAGGGGCGTTTGAAGTTTTATCAGTGTTTGATTTGGGACTCAAGCGTAGCATAGCTTTGAGCGATAGCTTAAATTGACAAGAGGCTCGAGTACTTCATTGTTACAAATTTTCAAGGTTTTATGACGCTCCAGTAAAAAGTTACAAGCATTTGTATGTTGCAAACTTTGATAGGTGTAGGACGTACCGTAAAGAAGTTTGGGGCGTTTGAAGCTTTATCAGTGTTTGATTTGGGACTCAAGGGTAGCATAGCTTTGAGCGATGGCTTAAATTGACAAGAGGCTCGAGTACTTCATTGTTACAAAATTTCAAGGTTTTATGACGCTCCAGTAAAAAGTTACAAGCATTTGAATGTTGTTAACTTTGATATGTGTAGGACGTACCATAAAGAAGTTAGGGGCGTTTGAAATTTTATCAGTGTTTGATTTGGGACTCTAGGGTAGCATAGCTTTGAGCGATGGCTTAAATTGACAAGAGGCTCGAGTACTTTATTGTTACAAAATTTCAAGGTTTTATGACGCTCCAGTAAAAATATACAAGCATTTGTATGTTGCAAACTTTGATAGGTGTAGGACGTACCGTAAAAAAGTTAGGGGCGTTTGAAGTTTTATCAGTGTTTGCTTTGGGACTCTACGGTAGCATAGCTTGGAGCGATGGCTTAAATTGACAAGAGGCTCGAGTACTTTATTGTTATAAAATTTCAAGGTTTTATGACGCTCCAGTAAAAAGTTACAAGCATTTGTATGTTGCAAACTTTGATAGGTGTAGGACGTACCGTAAAGAAGTTAGGGGCATTTGAAGTTTTATCAGTGTTTGATTTGGGACTCTAGGGTAGCATAGCTTTGAGCGATGGCTTAAATTGACAAGAGGCTCGAGTACTTTATTGTTACAAAATTTCAAGGTTTTATGACGCTCCAGTAAAAAGTTACAAGCATTTGTATGTTGCAAACTTTGATAGGGTTAGGAAGTACCGTATAGAAGTTAGGGCCATTTGAAGTTTTATCAGTGTTTGATTTGGGACTCAAGGGTAGCATAGCTTTGAGCGATAACTTAAATTGACAAGAGGCTCGGGTACTTCATTGTTACAAAATTTCAAGGTTTTATGACGCTCCAGCAAAAAGTTACAAGCATTTGTATGTTGCAAACTTTGATAGTTGTAGGACGTACTGTATAGAAGTTAGGGGCGTTTGAAGTTTTATCAGTGTTTGATTTGGGACTCAAGCGTAGCATAGCTTTGAGCGATAGCTTAAATTGACAAGAGGCTCGAGTACTTCATTGTTACAAAATTTCAAGGTTTTATGACGCTCCAGTAAAAAGTTACAAGCATTTGTATGTTGCAAACTTTGATAGGTGTAGGACGTACCGTAAAGAAGTTTGGGGCGTTTGAAGCTTTATCAGTGTTTGATTTGGGACTCAAGGGTAGCATAGCTTTGAGCGATGGCTTAAATTGACAAGAGGCTCGAGTACTTCATTGTTACAAAATTTCAAGGTTTTATGACGCTCCAGTAAAAAGTTACAAGCATTTGAATGTTGTTAACTTTGATATGTATAGGACGTACCATAAAGAAGTTAGGGGCGTTTGAAATTTTATCAGTGTTTGATTTGGGACTCTAGGGTAGCATAGCTTTGAGCGAGAGCTTAAATAGACAAGAGGCTCCATACTTCATTGTTACAAAATTTCAAGGTTTTATGACGCTCCAGTAAAAAGTTACAAGCATTTGTATGTTGCAAACTTTGATAGGTGTAGGACGTACCGTAAAGCAGCTAGGGCCATTTGAAGTTTTATCAGTGTTTGATTTGGGACTCAAGGGTAGCATAGCTTTGAGCGATGGCTTAAATTGACAAGAGGCTCGAGTACTTCATTGTTACAAAATTTCAAGGTTTTATGACGCTCCAGTAAAAAGTTACAAGCATTTGTATGTTGCAAACTTTGATAGGGGTAGGAAGTACCGTATAGAAGTTAGGGCCATTTGAAGTTTTATCAGTGTTTGATTTGGGACTCAAGGGTAGCATAGCTTTGAGCGATAACTTAAATTGACAAGAGGCTCGGGTACTTCATTGTTACAAAATTTCAAGGTTTTATGACGCTCCCGCAAAAAGTTACAAGCATTTGTATGTTGCAAACTTTGATAGTTGTAGGACGTACCGTAAAGAAGTTAGGGGCATTTGAAGTTTTATCAGTGTTTGATTTGGGACTCTAGGGTAGCATAGCTTTGAGCGATGGCTTAAATTGACAAGAGGCTCGAATACTTTATTGTTACAAACTTTCAAGGTTTTATGACGCTCCAGTAAAAAGTTACAAGCATTTGTATGTTGCAAACTTTGATAGGTGTAGGACGTACTGTATAGAAGTTAGGGGCGTTTGAAGTTTTATCAGTGTTTGATTTGGGACTCAAGCGTAGCATAGCTTTGAGCGATAACTTAAATTGACAAGAGGCTCGGGTACTTCATTGTTACAAAATTTCAAGGTTTTATGACACTCCATTAAAAAGTTACAAGCATTTGTATGTTGCAAACTTTGATAGGTGTAGGACGTACCGTAAAGAAGTTTGGGGCGTTTGAAGCTTTATCAGTGTTTGATTTGGGACTCAAGGGTAGCATAGCTTTGAGCGATGGCTTAAATTGACAAGAGGCTCGAGTACTTCATTGTTACAAAATTTCAAGGTTTTATGACGCTCCAGTAAAAAGTTACAAGCATTTGAATGTTGTTAACTTTGATATGTGTAGGACGTACCATAAAGAAGTTAGGGGCGTTTGAAATTTTATCAGTGTTTGATTTGGGACTCTAGGGTAGCATAGCTTTGAGCGATGGCTTAAATTGACAAGAGGCTCGAGTACTTTATTGTTACAAAATTTCAAGGTTTTATGACGCTCCAGTAAAAATATACAAGCATTTGTATGTTGCAAACTTTGATAGGTGTAGGACGTACCGTAAAAAAGTTAGGGGCGTTTGAAGTTTTATCAGTGTTTGCTTTGGGACTCTACGGTAGCATAGCTTGGAGCGATGGCTTAAATTGACAAGAGGCTCGAGTACTTTATTGTTATAAAATTTCAAAGTTTTATGACGCTCCAGTAAAAAGTTACAAGCATTTGTATGTTGCAAACTTTGATAGGTGTAGGACGTACCGTAAAGAAGTTAGGGGCATTTGAAGTTTTATCAGTGTTTGATTTGGGACTCTAGGGTAGCATAGCTTTGAGCGATGGCTTAAATTGACAAGAGGCTCGAGTACTTTATTGTTACAAAATTTCAAGGTTTTATGACGCTCCAGTAAAAAGTTACAAGCATTTGTATGTTGCAAACTTTGATAGGGTTAGGAAGTACCGTAAAAAAGTTAGGGGCGTTTGAAGTTTTATCAGTGTTTGCTTTGGGACTCTACGGTAGCATAGCTTGGAGCGATGGCTTAAATTGACAAGAGGCTCGAGTACTTTATTGTTATAAAATTTCAAAGTTTTATGACGCTCCAGTAAAAAGTTACAAGCATTTGTATGTTGCAAACTTTGATAGGTGTAGGACGTACCGTAAAGAAGTTAGGGGCATTTGAAGTTTTATCAGTGTTTGATTTGGGACTCTAGGGTAGCATAGCTTTGAGCGATGGCTTAAATTGACAAGAGGCTCGAGTACTTTATTGTTACAAAATTTCAAGGTTTTATGACGCTCCAGTAAAAAGTTACAAGCATTTGTATGTTGCAAACTTTGATAGGGTTAGGAAGTACCGTATAGAAGTTAGGGCCATTTGAAGTTTTATCAGTGTTTGATTTGGGACTCAAGGGTAGCATAGCTTTGAGCGATAACTTAAATTGACAAGAGGCTCGGGTACTTCATTGTTACAAAATTTCAAGGTTTTATGACGCTCCAGCAAAAAGTTACAAGCATTTGTATGTTGCAAACTTTGATAGTTGTAGGACGTACTGTATAGAAGTTAGGGGCGTTTGAAGTTTTATCAGTGTTTGATTTGGGACTCAAGCGTAGCATAGCTTTGAGCGATAACTTAAATTGACAAGAGGCTCGGTTACTTCATTGTTACAAAATTTCAAGGTTTTATGACACTCCAGTAAAAAGTTACAAGCATTTGTATGTTGCAAACTTTGATAGTTGTAGGACGTACCGTATAGAAGTTAGGGACGTTTGAAGTTTTATCAGTGTTTGATTTGGGACTCAAGCGTAGCATAGCTTTGAGCGATAGCTTAAATTGACAAGAGGCTCGAGAACTTTATTGTTACAAAATTTCAAGGTTTTATGACGCTCCAGTAAAAGTTACAAGCATTTGTATGTTGTTAACTTTGATATGTGTAGGACGTACCATAAAGAAGTTAGGGGCGTTTGAAGTTTTATCAGTGTTTGATTTGGGACTCAAGGGTAACATAGCTTTGAGCGATGGCTTAAATTGACAAGAGGCTCGAGTACTTTATTGTTACAAAACTTCAAGGTTTTATGACGCTCCAGTAAAATGATACAAGCATTTGTATGTTGCAAACTTTGATAGGTGTAGGACGTACCGTATAGAAGTTAGGGCCATTTGAAGTTTTATCAGTGTTTGATTTGGGACTCTAGGGTAGCATAGCTTTGAGCGATAGCTTAAATTGACAAGAAGCTCGAGTACTTTATTGTTACAAAATTTCAAGGTTTTATGACGCTCCAGTAAAAAGTTACAAGCATTTGTATGTTGCAAACTTTGATAGGTGTAGGACGTACCGTAAAGAAGTTAGGGGCGTTTGAAGTTTTATCAGTGTTTCATTTGGGACTTTAGGGTAGCATAGCTTTGAGCGATGGCTTAAATTGACAAGAGGCTCGAGTACTTTATTATTACAAAATTTCAAGGTTTTATGACGCTCCGGTAAAAAGTTACATGCATTTGAATGTTGCAAACTTTGATAGGTGTAGGACGTACCGTATAGAAGTTAGGGCCATTTGAAATTTTATCAGTGTTTGATTTGGGACTCTAGGGTAGCATAGCTTTTATGACGCTCCAGTAAAAAGATACAAGCATTTGTATGTTGTAAACTTTGATAGGTGTAGGACGTACCGTAAGGAAGTTAGGGGCGTTTGAAGTTTTATCAGTGTTTGCTTTGGGACTCTACGGTAGCATAGCTTGGAGCGATGGCTTAAATTGACAAGAGGCTCGAGTACTTTATTGTTACAAAATTTCAAGGTTTTATGACGCTCCCGTAAAAAGTTACAAGCATTTGTATGTTGCAAACTTTGATAGGTGTAGGACGTACCGTAAAGAAGTTAGGGGCATTTGAAGTTTTATCAGTGTTTGATTTGGGACTCTAGGGTAGCATAGCTTTGAGCGATGGCTTAAATTGACAAGAGGCTCGAATACTTTATTGTTACAAAATTTCAAGGTTTTATGACGCTCCAGTAAAAAGTTACAAGCATTTGTATGTTGCAAACTTTGATAGGTGTAGGACGTACCGTAAAGAAGTTAGGGGCGTTTGAAGTTTTATCAGTGTTTGATTTGGGACTCAAGGGTAGCATAGCTATGAGCGATAACTTAAATTGACAAGAGGCTCGGGTACTTCATTGTTACAAAATTTCAAGGTTTTATGACACTCCAGTAAAAAGTTACAAGCATTTGTATATTGCAAACTTTGATAGTTGTAGGACGTACCGTATAGAAGTTAGGGGCGTTTGAAGTTTTATCAGTGTTTGATTTGGGACTCAAGCGTAGCATAGCTTTGAGCGATAGCTTAAATTGACAAGAGGCTCGAGTACTTTATTGTTACAAAATTTCAAGGTTTTATGACGCTCCAGTAAAAAGTTACAAGCATTTGTATGTTGCAAACTTTGATAGGTGCAGGACGGACCGTAAAGAAGTTAGGGGCGTTTGAAGTTTTATCAGTGTTTGATTTGGGACTCAAGGGTAACATAGCTTTGAGCGATGGCTTAAATTGACAAGAGGCTCGAGTACTTTATTGTTACAAAACTTCAAGGTTTTATGACGCTCCAGTAAAAAGATACAAGCATTTGTATGTTGCAAACTTTGATAGGTGTAGGACGTACCGTATAGAAGTTAGGGCCATTTGAAGTTTTATCAGTGTTTGATTTGGGACTCTAGGGTAGCATAGCTTTGAGCCATAGCTTAAATTTACAAGAAGCTCGAGTACTTTATTGTTACAAAATTTCAAGGTTTTATGACGCTCCAGTAAAAAGTTACAAGCATTTGTATGTTACAAACTTTGATAGGTGTAGGACGTACCGTAAAGAAGTTAGGGGCGTTTGAAGTTTTATCAGTGTTTCATTTGGGACTTTAGGGTAGCATAGCTTTGAGCGATGGCTTAAATTGACAAGAGGCTCGAGTACTTTATTATTACAAAATTTCAAGGTTTTATGACGCTCCGGTAAAAAGTTACATGCATTTGAATGTTGCAAACTTTGATAGGTGTAGGACGTACCGTATAGAAGTTAGGGCCATTTGAAATTTTATCAGTGTTTGATTTGGCACTCTAGGGTAGCATAGCTTTGAGCGATAGCTTAAATTGACAAGAAGCTCGAGTACTATATTGTTACAAAATTTCAAGGTTTATGACGCTCCAGTAAAAAGTTACAAGCATTTGTATGGTGCAAACTTTGATAGGTGTAGGACGTACCGTAAATAAGTTAGGGGCGTTTGAAGTTTTATCAGTGTTTGATTTGGGACTCTAGGGTAGCATAGCTTTGAGCGATGGCTTAAATTGACAAGAGGCTCGAGTACTTTATTGTTACAAAATTTCAAGGTTTTATGACGCTCCAGTAAAAAGATACAAGCATTTGTATGTTGCAAACTTTGATAGGTGTAGGACGTACCGTAAAGAAGTTAGGGGCGTTTGAAGTTTTATCAGTGTTTGATTTGGAACTCTAGGGTAGCATAGCTTTGAGTGATGGCTTAAATTGACAAGAGGCTCGAGTACTTTATTGTTACAGAATTTCAAGGTTTTATGACGCTCCAGTAAAAAGTTACCAGCATTTGAATGTTGCAAACTTTGATAGGTGTAGGACGTACCGTAAAGAAGTTAGGGGCGTTTGAAGTTTTATCAGTGTTTGATTTGGGACTCTAGGGTAGCATAGCTTTGAGCGATAGCTTAAATTGACAAGAAGCTCGAGTACTTTATTGTTACAAAATTTCAAGGTTTTATGACGCTCCAGTAAAAAGTTACAAGCATTTGTATGTTGCAAACTTTGATAGGTGTAGGACGTACCGTAAAGAAGTTAGGGGCGTTTGAAGTTTTATCAGTGTTTCATTTGGGACTTTAGGGTAGCATAGCTTTGAGCGATGGCTTAAATTGACAAGAGGCTCGAGTACTTTATTATTACAAAATTTCAAGGTTTTATGACGCTCCGGTAAAAAGTTACATGCATTTGAATGTTGCAAACTTTGATAGGTGTAGGACGTACCGTATAGAAGTTAGGGCCATTTGAAATTTTATCAGTGTTTGATTTGGGACTCTAGGGTAGCATAGCTTTGAGCGATAGCTTAAATTGAAAAGAAGCTCGAGTACTATATTGTTACAAAATTTCAAGGTTTTATGACGCTCCAGTAAAAAGTTACAAGCATTTGTATGTTGCAAACTTTGATAGGTGTAGGACGTACCGTAAAGAAGTTAGGGGCATTTGAAGTTTTATCAGTGTTTGCTTTGGGACTCTACGGTAGCATAGCTTGGAGCGATGGCTTAAATTGACAAGAGGCTCGAGTACTTTATTGTTACAAAATTTCAAGGTTTTATGACGCTCCCGTAAAAAGTTACAAGCATTTGTATGTTGCAAACTTTGATAGGTGTAGGACGTACCGTAAAGAAGTTAGGGGCATTTGAAGTTTTATCAGTGTTTGATTTGGGACTCTAGGGTAGCATAGCTTTGAGCGATGGCTTAAATTGACAAGAGGCTCGAATACTTTATTGTTACAAAATTTCAAGGTTTTATGACGCTCCAGTAAAAAGTTACAAGCATTTGTATGTTGCAAACTTTGATAGGTGTAGGACGTACCGTATAGAAGTTAGGGGCGTTTGAAGTTTTATCAGTGTTTGATTTGGGACTCAAGGGTAGCATAGCTTTGAGCGATAACTTAAATTGACAAGAGGCTCGGGTACTTCATTGTTACAAAATTTCAAGGTTTTATGACACTCCAGTAAAAAGTTACAAGCATTTGTATATTGCAAACTTTGATAGTTGTAGGACGTACCGTATAGAAGTTAGGGGCGTTTGAAGTTTTATCAGTGTTTGATTTGGGACTCAAGCGTAGCATAGCTTTGAGCGATAGCTTAAATTGACAAGAGGCTCGAGTACTTTATTGTTACAAAATTTCAAGGTTTTATGACGCTCCAGTAAAAAGTTACAAGCATTTGTATGTTGCAAACTTTGATAGGTGCAGGACGGACCGTAAAGAAGTTAGGGGCGTTTGAAGTTTTATCAGTGTTTGATTTGGGTCTCAAGGGTAACATAGCTTTGAGCGATGGCTTAAATTGACAAGAGGCTCGAGTACTTTATTATTACAAAATTTCAAGGTTTTATGACGCTCCGGTAAAAAGTTACATGCATTTGAATGTTGCAAACTTTGATAGGTGTAGGACGTACCGTATAGAAGTTAGGGCCATTTGAAATTTTATCAGTGTTTGATTTGGCACTCTAGGGTAGCATAGCTTTGAGCGATAGCTTAAATTGACAAGAAGCTCGAGTACTATATTGTTACAAAATTTCAAGATTTATGACGCTCCAGTAAAAAGTTACAAGAATTTGTATGGTGCAAACTTTGATAGGTGTAGGACGTACCGTAAATAAGTTAGGGGCGTTTGAAGTTTTATCAGTGTTTGATTTGGGACTCTAGGGTAGCATAGCTTTGAGCGATGGCTTAAATTGACAAGAGGCTCGAGTACTTTATTGTTACAAAATTTCAAGGTTTTATGACGCTCCAGTAAAAAGATACAAGCATTTGTATGTTGCAAACTTTGATAGGTGTAGGACGTACCGTAAATAAGTTAGGGGCGTTTGAAGTTTTATCAGTGTTTGATTTGGAACTCTAGGGTAGCATAGCTTTGAGTGATGGCTTAAATTGACAAGAGGCTCGAGTACTTTATTGTTACAGAATTTCAAGGTTTTATGACGCTCCAGTAAAAAGTTACCAGCATTTGAATGTTGCAAACTTTGATAGGTGTAGGACGTACCGTAAAGAAGTTAGGGGCGTTTGAAGTTTTATCAGTGTTTGATTTGGGACTCTAGGGTAGCATAGCTTTGAGCGATAGCTTAAATTGACAAGAAGCTCGAGTACTTTATTGTTACAAAATTTCAAGGTTTTATGACGCTCCAGTAAAAAGTTACAAGCATTTGTATGTTGCAAACTTTGATAGGTGTAGGACGTACCGTAAAGAAGTTAGGGGCGTTTGAAGTTTTATCAGTGTTTCATTTGGGACTTTAGGGTAGCATAGCTTTGAGCGATGGCTTAAATTGACAAGAGGCTCGAGTACTTTATTATTACAAAATTTCAAGGTTTTATGACGCTCCGGTAAAAAGTTACATGCATTTGAATGTTGCAAACTTTGATAGGTGTAGGACGTACCGTATAGAAGTTAGGGCCATTTGAAATTTTATCAGTGTTTGATTTGGGACTCTAGGGTAGCATAGCTTTGAGCGATAGCTTAAATTGAAAAGAAGCTCGAGTACTATATTGTTACAAAATTTCAAGGTTTTATGACGCTCCAGTAAAAAGTTACAAGCATTTGTATGTTGCAAACTTTGATAGGTGTAGGACGTACCGTAAGGAAGTTAGGGGCGTTTGAAGTTTTATCAGTGTTTGCTTTGGGACTCTACGGTAGCATAGCTTGGAGCGATGGCTTAAATTGACAAGAGGCTCGAGTACTTTATTGTTACAAAATTTCAAGGTTTTATGACGCTCCCGTAAAAAGTTACAAGCATTTGTATGTTGCAAACTTTGATAGGTGTAGGACGTACCGTAAAGAAGTTAGGGGCATTTGAAGTTTTATCAGTGTTTGATTTGGGACTCTAGGGTAGCATAGCTTTGAGCGATGGCTTAAATTGACAAGAGGCTCGAATACTTTATTGTTACAAAATTTCAAGGTTTTATGACGCTCCAGTAAAAAGTTACAAGCATTTGTATGTTGCAAACTTTGATAGGTGTAGGACGTACCGTATAGAAGTTAGGGGCGTTTGAAGTTTTATCAGTGTTTGATTTGGGACTCAAGGGTAGCATAGCTTTGAGCGATAACTTAAATTGACAAGAGGCTCGGGTACTTCATTGTTACAAAATTTCAAGGTTTTATGACACTCCATTAAAAAGTTACAAGCATTTGTATATTGCAAACTTTGATAGTTGTAGGACGTACCGTATAGAAGTTAGGGGCGTTTGAAGTTTTATCAGTGTTTGATTTGGGACTCAAGCGTAGCATAGCTTTGAGCGATAGCTTAAATTGACAAGAGGCTCGAGTACTTTATTGTTACAAAATTTCAAGGTTTTATGACGCTCCAGTAAAAAGTTACAAGCATTTGTATGTTGCAAACTTTGATAGGTGCAGGACGGACCGTAAAGAAGTTAGGGGCGTTTGAAGTTTTATCAGTGTTTGATTTGGGTCTCAAGGGTAACATAGCTTTGAGCGATGGCTTAAATTGACAAGAGGCTCGAGTACTTTATTGTTACAAAACTTCAAGGTTTTATGACGCTCCAGTAAAAAGATACAAGCATTTGTATGTTGCAAACTTTGATAGGTGTAGGACGTACCGTATAGAAGTTAGGGCCATTTGAAGTTTTATCAGTGTTTGATTTGGGACTCTAGGGTAGCATAGCTTTGAGCCATAGCTTAAATTTACAAGAAGCTCGAGTACTTTATTGTTACAAAATTTCAAGGTTTTATGACGCTCCAGTAAAAAGTTACAAGCATTTGTATGTTACAAACTTTGATAGGTGTAGGACGTACCGTAAAGAAGTTAGGGGCGTTTGAAGTTTTATCAGTGTTTCATTTGGGACTTTAGGGTAGCATAGCTTTGAGCGATGGCTTAAATTGACAAGAGGCTCGAGTACTTTATTATTACAAAATTTCAAGGTTTTATGACGCTCCGGTAAAAAGTTACATGCATTTGAATGTTGCAAACTTTGATAGGTGTAGGACGTACCGTATAGAAGTTAGGGCCATTTGAAATTTTATCAGTGTTTGATTTGGCACTCTAGGGTAGCATAGCTTTGAGCGATAGCTTAAATTGACAAGAAGCTCGAGTACTATATTGTTACAAAATTTCAAGGTTTATGACGCTCCAGTAAAAAGTTACAAGCATTTGTATGGTGCAAACTTTGATAGGTGTAGGACGTACCGTAAATAAGTTAGGGGCGTTTGAAGTTTTATCAGTGTTTGATTTGGGACTCTAGGGTAGCATAGCTTTGAGCGATGGCTTAAATTGACAAGAGGCTCGAGTACTTTATTGTTACAAAATTTCAAGGTTTTATGACGCTCCAGTAAAAAGATACAAGCATTTGTATGTTGCAAACTTTGATAGGTGTAGGACGTACCGTAAAGAAGTTAGGGGCGTTTGAAGTTTTATCAGTGTTTGATTTGGAACTCTAGGGTAGCATAGCTTTGAGTGATGGCTTAAATTGACAAGAGGCTCGAGTACTTTATTGTTACAGAATTTCAAGGTTTTATGACGCTCCAGTAAAAAGTTACCAGCATTTGAATGTTGCAAACTTTGATAGGTGTAGGACGTACCGTAAATAAGTTAGGGGCGTTTGAAGTTTTATCAGTGTTTGATTTGGGTCTCTAGGGTAGCATAGCTTTGAGCGATGGCTTAAATTGACAAGAGGCTCGAGTACTTTATTGTTACAAAATTTCAAGGTTTTATGACGCTCCAGTAAAAAGTTACAAGCATTTGTATGTTGCAAACTTTGATAGGTGTAGGACGTACCGTATAGAAGTGAGGGTCATTTGAAGTTTTATCAGTGTTTGATTTGGGACTCAAGGGTAGCATAGCTTTGAGCGATAACTTAAATTGACAAGAGGCTCGAGTACTTCATTGTTACAAAATTTCAAGGTTTTATGACGCTCCAGTAAAAAGTTACAAGCATTTGTATGCTGCAAACTTTGATAGGTGTAGGACGTACCGTAACGAAGTTAGGGGCGTTTGAAGCTTTATCAGTGTTTGATTTGGGACTCAAGGGTAGCATAGCTTTGAGCGATAACTTAAATTGACAAGAGGCTCGGGTACTTCATTGTTACAAAATTTCAAGGTTTTATGACACTCCAGTAAAAAGTTACAAGCATTTGTATGTTGCAAACTTTGATAGGTGTAGGACGTACCGTAAATAAGTTAGGGGCTTTTGAAGTTTTATCAGTGTTTGATTTGGGACTCTAGGGTAGCATAGCTTTGAGCGATGGCTTAAATTGACAAGATGCTCAAGTACTTTATTGTTACAAAATTTCAAGGTTTTATGACGCTCCAGTAAAAAGTTACAAGCATTTCTATGTTGCAAACTTTGATAGTTGTAGGACGTACCGTATAGAAGTTAGGGACGTTTGAAGTTTTATCAGTGTTTGATTTGGGACTCAAGCGTAGCATAGCTTTGAGCGATAGCTTAAATTGACAAGAGGCTCGAGTACTTTATTGTTACAAAATTTCAAGGTTTTATGACGCTCCAGTAAAAAGTTACAAGCATTTGTATGTTGCAAACTTTGATAGGTGTAGGACGTACCGTAAAGAAGTTAGGGGCGTTTGAAGTTTTATCAGTGTTTCATTTGGGACTTTAGGGTAGCATAGCTTTGAGCGATGGCTTAAATTGACAAGAGGCTCGAGTACTTTATTATTACAAAATTTCAAGGTTTTATGACGCTCCGGTAAAAAGTTACATGCATTTGAATGTTGCAAACTTTGATAGGTGTAGGACGTACCGTATAGAAGTTAGGGCCATTTGAAATTTTATCAGTGTTTGATTTGGGACTCTAGGGTAGCATAGCTTTGAGCGATAGCTTAAATTGAAAAGAAGCTCGAGTACTATATTGTTACAAAATTTCAAGGTTTTATGACGCTCCAGTAAAAAGTTACAAGCATTTGTATGTTGCAAACTTTGATAGGTGTAGGACGTACCGTAAGGAAGTTAGGGGCGTTTGAAGTTTTATCAGTGTTTGCTTTGGGACTCTACGGTAGCATAGCTTGGAGCGATGGCTTAAATTGACAAGAGGCTCGAGTACTTTATTGTTACAAAATTTCAAGGTTTTATGACGCTCCCGTAAAAAGTTACAAGCATTTGTATGTTGCAAACTTTGATAGGTGTAGGACGTACCGTAAAGAAGTTAGGGGCATTTGAAGTTTTATCAGTGTTTGATTTGGGACTCTAGGGTAGCATAGCTTTGAGCGATGGCTTAAATTGACAAGAGGCTCGAATACTTTATTGTTACAAAATTTCAAGGTTTTATGACGCTCCAGTAAAAAGTTACAAGCATTTGTATGTTGCAAACTTTGATAGGTGTAGGACGTACCGTATAGAAGTTAGGGGCGTTTGAAGTTTTATCAGTGTTTGATTTGGGACTCAAGGGTAGCATAGCTTTGAGCGATAACTTAAATTTCGGCTCGGGTACTTCATTGTTACAAAATTTCAAGGTTTTATGACACTCCATTAAAAAGTTACAAGCATTTGTATATTGCAAACTTTGATAGTTGTAGGACGTACCGTATAGAAGTTAGGGGCGTTTGAAGTTTTATCAGTGTTTGATTTGGGACTCAAGCGTAGCATAGCTTTGAGCGATAGCTTAAATTGACAAGAGGCTCGAGTACTTTATTGTTACAAAATTTCAAGGTTTTATGACGCTCCAGTAAAAAGTTACAAGCATTTGTATGTTGCAAACTTTGATAGGTGCAGGACGGACCGTAAAGAAGTTAGGGGCGTTTGAAGTTTTATCAGTGTTTGATTTGGGTCTCAAGGGTAACATAGCTTTGAGCGATGGCTTAAATTGACAAGAGGCTCGAGTACTTTATTGTTACAAAACTTCAAGGTTTTATGACGCTCCAGTAAAAAGATACAAGCATTTGTATGTTGCAAACTTTGATAGGTGTAGGACGTACCGTATAGAAGTTAGGGCCATTTGAAGTTTTATCAGTGTTTGATTTGGGACTCTAGGGTAGCATAGCTTTGAGCCATAGCTTAAATTTACAAGAAGCTCGAGTACTTTATTGTTACAAAATTTCAAGGTTTTATGACGCTCCAGTAAAAAGTTACAAGCATTTGTATGTTACAAACTTTGATAGGTGTAGGACGTACCGTAAAGAAGTTAGGGGCGTTTGAAGTTTTATCAGTGTTTCATTTGGGACTTTAGGGTAGCATAGCTTTGAGCGATGGCTTAAATTGACAAGAGGCTCGAGTACTTTATTATTACAAAATTTCAAGGTTTTATGACGCTCCGGTAAAAAGTTACATGCATTTGAATGTTGCAAACTTTGATAGGTGTAGGACGTACCGTATAGAAGTTAGGGCCATTTGAAATTTTATCAGTGTTTGATTTGGCACTCTAGGGTAGCATAGCTTTGAGCGATAGCTTAAATTGACAAGAAGCTCGAGTACTATATTGTTACAAAATTTCAAGGTTTATGACGCTCCAGTAAAAAGTTACAAGCATTTGTATGGTGCAAACTTTGATAGGTGTAGGACGTACCGTAAATAAGTTAGGGGCGTTTGAAGTTTTATCAGTGTTTGATTTGGGACTCTAGGGTAGCATAGCTTTGAGCGATGGCTTAAATTGACAAGAGGCTCGAGTACTTTATTGTTACAAAATTTCAAGGTTTTATGACGCTCCAGTAAAAAGATACAAGCATTTGTATGTTGCAAACTTTGATAGGTGTAGGACGTACCGTAAAGAAGTTAGGGGCGTTTGAAGTTTTATCAGTGTTTGATTTGGAACTCTAGGGTAGCATAGCTTTGAGTGATGGCTTAAATTGACAAGAGGCTCGAGTACTTTATTGTTACAGAATTTCAAGGTTTTATGACGCTCCAGTAAAAAGTTACCAGCATTTGAATGTTGCAAACTTTGATAGGTGTAGGACGTACCGTAAATATGTTAGGGGCGTTTGAAGTTTTATCAGTGTTTGATTTGGGACTCTAGGGTAGCATAGCTTTGAGCGATGGCTTAAATTGACAAGAGGCTCGAGTACTTTATTGTTACAAAATTTCAAGGTTTTATGACGCTCCAGTAAAAAGTTACAAGCATTTGTATGTTGCAAACTTTGATAGGTGTAGGACGTACCGTATAGAAGTGAGGGTCATTTGAAGTTTTATCAGTGTTTGATTTGGGACTCAAGGGTAGCATAGCTTTGAGCGATAACTTAAATTGACAAGAGGCTCGAGTACTTCATTGTTACAAAATTTCAAGGTTTTATGACGCTCCAGTAAAAAGTTACAAGCATTTGTATGCTGCAAACTTTGATAGGTGTAGGACGTACCGTAACGAAGTTAGGGGCGTTTGAAGCTTTATCAGTGTTTGATTTGGGACTCAAGGGTAGCATAGCTTTGAGCGATAACTTAAATTGACAAGAGGCTCGGGTACTTCATTGTTACAAAATTTCAAGGTTTTATGACACTCCAGTAAAAAGTTACAAGCATTTGTATGTTGCAAACTTTGATAGGTGTAGGACGTACCGTAAATAAGTTAGGGGCTTTTGAAGTTTTATCAGTGTTTGATTTGGGACTCTAGGGTAGCATAGCTTTGAGCGATGGCTTAAATTGACAAGATGCTCGAATACTTTATTGTTACAAAATTTCAAGGTTTTATGACGCTCCAGTAAAAAGTTACAAGCATTTCTATGTTGCAAACTTTGATAGTTGTAGGACGTACCGTATAGAAGTTAGGGACGTTTGAAGTTTTATCAGTGTTTGATTTGGGACTCAAGCGTAGCATAGCTTTGAGCGATAGCTTAAATTGACAAGAGGCTCGAGTACTTTATTGTTACAAAATTTCAAGGTTTTATGACGCTCCAGTAAAAAGTTACAAGCATTTGTATGTTGCCAACTTTGATAGGTGCAGGACGTACCGTAAAGAAGTTAGGGGCGTTTGAAGTTTTATCAGTGTTTGATTTGGGACTCAAGGGTAACATAGCTTTGAGCGATGGCTTAAATTGACTAGAGGCTCGAGTACTTTATTGTTACAAAACTTCAAGGTTTTATGACGCTCCAGTAAAATGATACAAGCATTTGTATGTTGCAAACTTTGATAGGTGTAGGACGTACCGTATAGAAGTTAGGGCCATTTGAAGTTTTATCAGTGTTTGATTTGGGACTCTAGGGTAGCATAGCTTTGAGCGATAGCTTAAATTGACAAGAAGCTCGAGTACTTTATTGTTACAAAATTTCAAGGTTTTATGACGCTCCAGTAAAAAGTTACAAGCATTTGTATGTTGCAAACTTTGATAGGTGTAGGACGTACCGTAAAGAAGTTAGGGGCGTTTGAAGTTTTATCAGTGTTTCATTTGGGACTTTAGGGTAGCATAGCTTTGAGCGATGGCTTAAATTGACAAGAGGCTCGAGTACTTTATTATTACAAAATTTCAAGGTTTTATGACGCTCCGGTAAAAAGTTACAAGCATTTGTATGGTGCAAACTTTGATAGGTGTAGGACGTACCGTAAATAAGTTAGGGGCGTTTGAAGTTTTATCAGTGTTTGATTTGGGACTCTAGGGTAGCATAGCTTTGAGCGATGGCTTAAATTGACAAGAGGCTCGAGTACTTTATTGTTACAAAATTTCAAGGTTTTATGACGCTCCAGTAAAAAGATACAAGCATTTGTATGTTGCAAACTTTGATAGGTGTAGGACGTACCGTAAAGAAGTTAGGGGCGTTTGAAGTTTTATCAGTGTTTGATTTGGAACTCTAGGGTAGCATAGCTTTGAGTGATGGCTTAAATTGACAAGAGGCTCGAGTACTTTATTGTTACAGAATTTCAAGGCTTTATGACGCTCCAGTAAAAAGTTACCAGCATTTGAATGTTGCAAACTTTGATAGGTGTAGGACGTACCGTAAAGAAGTTAGGGGCGTTTGAAGTTTTATCAGTGTTTGATTTGGGACTCTAGGGTAGCATAGCTTTGAGCGATGGCTTAAATTGACAAGAGGCTCGCGTACTTTATTGTTACAAAATTTCAAGGTTTTATGACGCTCCAGTAAAAAGTTACAAGCATTTGTATGTTGCAAACTTTGATAGGTGTAGGACGTACCGTATAGAAGTGAGGGTCATTTGAAGTTTTATCAGTGTTTGATTTGGGACTCAAGGGTAGCATAGCTTTGAGCGATAACTTAAATTGACAAGAGGCTCGAGTACTTCATTGTTACAAAATTTCAAGGTTTTATGACGCTCCAGTAAAAAGTTACAAGCATTTGTATGCTGCAAACTTTGATAGGTGTAGGACATACCGTAACGAAGTTAGGGGCGTTTGAAGCTTTATCAGTGTTTGATTTGGGACTCAAGGGTAGCATAGCTTTGAGCGATAACTTAAATTGACAAGAGGCTCGGGTACTTCATTGTTACAAAATTTCAAGGTTTTATGACACTCCAGTAAAAAGTTACAAGCATTTGTATGTTGCAAACTTTGATAGGTGTAGGACGTACCGTAAATAAGTTAGGGGCTTTTGAAGTTTTATCAGTGTTTGATTTGGGACTCTAGGGTAGCATAGCTTTGAGCGATGGCTTAAATTGACAAGATGCTCGAATACTTTATTGTTACAAAATTTCAAGGTTTTATGACGCTCCAGTAAAAAGATACAAGCATTTGTATGTTGCAAACTTTGATAGGTGTAGGACGTACCGTAAGGAAGTTAGGGGCGTTTGAAGTTTTATCAGTGTTTGCTTTGGGACTCTACGGTATCATAGCTTGGAGCGATGGCTTAAATTGACAAGAGGCTCGAGTACTTTATTGTTACAAAATTTCAAGGTTTTATGACGCTCCCGTAAAAAGTTACAAACATTTGTATGTTGCAAACTTTGATAGGTGTAGGACGTACCGTAAAGAAGTTAGGGGCATTTGAAGTTTTATCAGTGTTTGATTTGGGACTCTAGGGTAGCATAGCTTTGAGCGATGGCTTAAATTGACAAGAGGCTCGAGTACTTTATTGTTACAAAATTTCAAGGTTTTATGACGCTCCAGTAAAAAGTTACAAGCATTTGTATGTTGCAAACTTTGATAGGTGTAGGACGTACCGTATAGAAGTTAGGGGCGTTTGAAGTTTTATCAGTGTTTGATTTGGGACTCAAGGGTAGCATAGCTTTGAGCGATAACTTAAATTGACAAGAGGCTCGGGTACTTCATTGTTACAAAATTTCAAGGTTTTATGACACTCCAGTAAAAAGTTACAAGCATTTGTATGTTGCAAACTTTGATAGTTGTAGGACGTACCGTATAGAAGTTAAGGGCGTTTGAAGTTTTATCAGTGTTTGATTTGGGACTCAAGCGTAGCATAGCTTTGAGCGATAGCTTAAATTGACAAGAGGCTCGAGTACTTTATTGTTACAAAATTTCAAGGTTTTATGACGCTCCAGTAAAAAGTTACAAGCATTTGTATGTTGCAAACTTTGATAGGTGCAGGACGGACCGTAAAGAAGTTAGGGGCGTTTGAAGTTTTATCAGTGTTTGATTTGGGACTCAAGGGTAACATAGCTTTGAGCGATGGCTTAAATTGACAAGAGGCTCGAGTACTTTATTGTTACAAAACTTCAAGGTTTTATGACGCTCCAGTAAAAAGATACAAGCATTTGTATGTTGCAAACTTTGATAGGTGTAGGACGTACCGTATAGAAGTTAGGGCCATTTGAAATTTTATCAGTGTTTGATTTGGCACTCTAGGGTAGCATAGCTTTGAGCGATAGCTTAAATTGACAAGAAGCTCGAGTACTATATTGTTACAAAATTTCAAGGTTTATGACGCTCCAGTAAAAAGTTACAAGCATTTGTATGGTGCAAACTTTGATAGGTGTAGGACGTACCGTAAATAAGTTAGGGGCTTTTGAAGTTTTATCAGTGTTTGATTTGGGACTCTAGGGTAGCATAGCTTTGAGCGATGGCTTAAATTGACAAGATGCTCGAATACTTTATTGTTACAAAATTTCAAGGTTTTATGACGCTCCAGTAAAAAGATACAAGCATTTGTATGTTGCAAACTTTGATAGGTGTAGGACGTACCGTAAGGAAGTTAGGGGCGTTTGAAGTTTTATCAGTGTTTGCTTTGGGACTCTACGGTATCATAGCTTGGAGCGATGGCTTAAATTGACAAGAGGCTCGAGTACTTTATTGTTACAAAATTTCAAGGTTTTATGACGCTCCCGTAAAAAGTTACAAACATTTGTATGTTGCAAACTTTGATAGGTGTAGGACGTACCGTAAAGAAGTTAGGGGCATTTGAAGTTTTATCAGTGTTTGATTTGGGACTCTAGGGTAGCATAGCTTTGAGCGATGGCTTAAATTGACAAGAGGCTCGAGTACTTTATTGTTACAAAATTTCAAGGTTTTATGACGCTCCAGTAAAAAGTTACAAGCATTTGTATGTTGCAAACTTTGATAGGTGTAGGACGTACCGTATAGAAGTTAGGGGCGTTTGAAGTTTTATCAGTGTTTGATTTGGGACTCAAGGGTAGCATAGCTTTGAGCGATAACTTAAATTGACAAGAGGCTCGGGTACTTCATTGTTACAAAATTTCAAGGTTTTATGACACTCCAGTAAAAAGTTACAAGCATTTGTATGTTGCAAACTTTGATAGTTGTAGGACGTACCGTATAGAAGTTAAGGGCGTTTGAAGTTTTATCAGTGTTTGATTTGGGACTCAAGCGTAGCATAGCTTTGAGCGATAGCTTAAATTGACAAGAGGCTCGAGTACTTTATTGTTACAAAATTTCAAGGTTTTATGACGCTCCAGTAAAAAGTTACAAGCATTTGTATGTTGCAAACTTTGATAGGTGCAGGACGGACCGTAAAGAAGTTAGGGGCGTTTGAAGTTTTATCAGTGTTTGATTTGGGACTCAAGGGTAACATAGCTTTGAGCGATGGCTTAAATTGACAAGAGGCTCGAGTACTTTATTGTTACAAAACTTCAAGGTTTTATGACGCTCCAGTAAAAAGATACAAGCATTTGTATGTTGCAAACTTTGATAGGTGTAGGACGTACCGTATAGAAGTTAGGGCCATTTGAAATTTTATCAGTGTTTGATTTGGCACTCTAGGGTAGCATAGCTTTGAGCGATAGCTTAAATTGACAAGAAGCTCGAGTACTATATTGTTACAAAATTTCAAGGTTTATGACGCTCCAGTAAAAAGTTACAAGCATTTGTATGGTGCAAACTTTGATAGGTGTAGGACGTACCGTAAATAAGTTAGGGGCGTTTGAAGTTTTATCAGTGTTTGATTTGGGACTCTAGGGTAGCATAGCTTTGAGCGATGGCTTAAATTGACAAGAGGCTCGAGTACTTTATTGTTCCAAAATTTCAAGGTTTTATGACGCTCCAGTAAAAAGATACAGGCATTTGTATGTTGCAAACTTTGATAGGTGTAGGACGTACCGTAAAGAAGTTAGGGGCGTTTGAAGTTTTATCAGTGTTTGATTTGGAACTCTAGGGTAGCATAGCTTTGAGTGATGGCTTAAATTGACAAGAGGCTCGAGTACTTTATTGTTACAGAATTTCAAGGTTTTATGACGCTCCAGTAAAAAGTTACAAGCATTTGTATGTTGCAAACTTTGATAGGTGCAGGACGGACCGTAAAGAAGTTAGGGGCGTTTGAAGTTTTATCAGTGTTTGATTTGGGACTCAAGGGTAACATAGCTTTGGGCGATGGCTTAAATTGACAAGAGGCTCGAGTACTTTATTGTTACAAAACTTCAAGGTTTTATGACGCTCCAGTAAAAAGATACAAGCATTTGTATGTTGCAAACTTTGATAGGTGTAGGACGTACCGTATAGAAGTTAGGGCCATTTGAAGTTTTATCAGTGTTTGATTTGGGACTTTAGGGTAGCATAGCTTTGAGCGATAGCTTAAATTGACAAGAAGCTCGAGTACTTTATTGTTACAAAATTTCAAGGTTTTATGACGCTCCAGTAAAAAGTTACAAGCATTTGTATGTTACAAACTTTGATAGGTGTTGGACGTACCGTAAAGAAGTTAGGGGCGTTTGAAGTTTTATCAGTGTTTCATTTGGGACTTTAGAGTAGCATAGCTTTGAGCGATGGCTTAAATTGACAAGAGGCTCGAGTACTTTATTGTTACAAAATTTCAAGGTTTTATGACGCTCCAGTAAAAAGTTACAAGCATTTGTATGTTGCAAACTTTGATAGGTGTAGGACGTACCGTAAGGAAGTTAGGGGCGTTTGAAGTTTTATCAGTGTTTGCTTTGGGACTCTACGGTATCATAGCTTGGAGCGATGGCTTAAATTGACAAGAGGCTCGAGTACTTTATTGTTACAAAATTTCAAGGTTTTGTGACGCTCCCGTAAAAAGTTACAAGCATTTGTATGTTGCAAACTTTGATAGGTGTAGGACGTACCGTAAAGAAGTTAGGGGCATTTGAAGTTTTATCAGTGTTTGATTTGGGACTCTAGGGTAGCATAGCTTTGAGCGATGGCTTAAATTGACAAGAGGCTCGAGTACTTTATTGTTACAAAATTTCAAGGTTTTATGACGCTCCAGTAAAAAGTTACAAGCATTTGTATGTTGCAAACTTTGATAGGTGTAGGACGTACCGTATAGAAGTTAGGGGCGTTTGAAGTTTTATCAGTGTTTGATTTGGGACTCAAGGGTAGCATAGCTTTGAGCGATAACTTAAATTGACAAGAGGCTCGGGTACTTCATTGTTACAAAATTTCAAGGTTTTATGACACTCCAGTAAAAAGTTACAAGCATTTGTATGTTGCAAACTTTGATAGTTGTAGGAAGTACCGTATAGAAGTTAAGGGCGTTTGAAGTTTTATCAGTGTTTGATTTGGGATTCAAGGGTAGCATAGCTTTGAGCGATAGCTTAAATTGACAAGAGGCTCGAGTACTTTATTGTTACAAAATTTCAAGGTTTTATGACGCTCCAGTAAAAAGTTACAAGCATTTGTATGTTGCAAACTTTGATAGGTGCAGGACGGACCGTAAAGAAGTTAGGGGCGTTTGAAGTTTTATCAGTGTTTGATTTGGGACTCAAGGGTAACATAGCTTTGAGCGATGGCTTAAATTGACAAGAGGCTCGAGTACTTTATTGTTACAAAACTTCAAGGTTTTATGACGCTCCAGTAAAAAGATACAAGCATTTGTATGTTGCAAACTTTGATAGGTGTAGGACGTACCGTATAGAAGTTAGGGCCATTTGAAATTTTATCAGTGTTTGATTTGGCACTCTAGGGTAGCATAGCTTTGAGCGATAGCTTAAATTGACAAGAAGCTCGAGTACTATATTGTTACAAAATTTCAAGGTTTATGACGCTCCAGTAAAAAGTTACAAGCATTTGTATGGTGCAAACTTTGATAGGTGTAGGACGTACCGTAAATAAGTTGGGGGCGTTTGAAGTTTTATCAGTGTTTGATTTGGGACTCTAGGGTAGCATAGCTTTGAGCGATGGCTTAAATTGACAAGAGGCTCGAGTACTTTATTGTTACAAAATTTCAAGGTTTTATGACGCTCCAGTAAAAAGATACAGGCATTTGTATGTTGCAAACTTTGATAGGTGTAGGACGTACCGTAAAGAAGTTTGGGGCGTTTGAAGTTTTATCAGTGTTTGATTTGGAACTCTAGGGTAGCATAGCTTTGAGTGATGGCTTAAATTGACAAGAGGCTCGAGTACTTTATTCTTACAGAATTTCAAGGTTTTATGACGCTCCAGTAAAAAGTTACAAGCATTTGTATGTTGCAAACTTTGATAGGTGCAGGACGGACCGTAAAGAAGTTAGGGGCGTTTGAAGTTTTATCAGTGTTTGATTTGGGACTCAAGGGTAACATAGCTTTGGGCGATGGCTTAAATTGACAAGAGGCTCGAGTACTTTATTGTTACAAAACTTCAAGGTTTTATGACGCTCCAGTAAAAAGATACAAGCATTTGTATGTTGCAAACTTTGATAGGTGTAGGACGTACCGTATAGAAGTTAGGGCCATTTGAAGTTTTATCAGTGTTTGATTTGGGACTTTAGGGTAGCATAGCTTTGAGCGATAGCTTAAATTGACAAGAAGCTCGAGTACTTTATTGTTACAAAATTTCAAGGTTTTATGACGCTCCAGTAAAAAGTTACAAGCATTTGTATGTTACAAACTTTGATAGGTGTTGGACGTACCGTAAAGAAGTTAGGGGCGTTTGAAGTTTTATCAGTGTTTCATTTGGGACTTTAGAGTAGCATAGCTTTGAGCGATGGCTTAAATTGACAAGAGGCTCGAGTACTTTATTATTACAAAATTTCAAGGTTTTATGACGCTCCGGTAAAAAGTTACATGCATTTGAATGTTGCAAACTTTGATAGGTGTAGGACGTACCGTATAGAAGTTAGGGCCATTTGAAATTTTATCAGTGTTTGATTTGGCACTCTAGGGTAGCATAGTTTTGAGCAATAGCTTAAATTGACAAGAAGCTCGAGTACTATATTGTTACAAAATTTCAAGGTTTATGACGCTCCAGTAAAAAGTTACAAGCATTTGTATGGTGCAAACTTTGATAGGTGTAGGACGTACCGTAAATAAGTTAGGGGCGTTTGAAGTTTTATCAGTGTTTGATTTGGGACTCTAGGGTAGCATAGCTTTGAGCGATGGCTTAAATTGACAAGAGGCTCGAGTACTTTATTGTTACAAAATTTCAAGGTTTTATGACGCTCCAGTAAAAAGATACAAGCATTTGTATGTTGCAAACTTTGATAGGTGTAGGACGTCCCGTAAAGAAGTTAGGGGCGTTTGAAGTTTTATCAGTGTTTGATTTGGAACTCTAGGGTAGCATAGCTTTGAGTGATGGCTTAAATTGACAAGAGGCTCGAGTACTTTATTGTTACAGAATTTCAAGGTTTTATGACGCTCCAGTAAAAAGTTACCAGCATTTGAATGTTGCAAACTTTGATAGGTGTAGGACGTACCGTAAAGAAGTTAGGGGCGTTTGAAGTTTTATCAGTGTTTGATTTGGGACTCTAGGGTAGCATAGCTTTGAGCGATGGCTTAAATTGACAAGAGGCTCGAGTACTTTATTGTTACAAAATTTCAAGGTTTTATGACGCTCCAGTAAAAAGTTACAAGCATTTGTATGTTGCAAACTTTGATAGGTGTAGGACGTACCGTATAGAAGTGAGGGTCATTTGAAGTTTTATCAGTGTTTGATTTGGGACTCTAGGGTAGCATAGCTTTGAGCGATGGCTTAAATTGACAAGAGGCTCGAGTACTTTATTGTTACAAAATTTCAAGGTTTTATGACGCTCCAGTAAAAAGTTACAAGCATTTGTATGCTGCAAACTTTGATAGGTGTAGGACGTACCGTAACGAAGTTAGGGGCGTTTGAAGCTTTATCAGTGTTTGATTTGGGACTCAAGGGTAGCATAGCTTTAAGCGATAACTTAAATTGACAAGAGGCTCGGGTACTTCATTGTTACAAAATTTCAAGGTTTTATGACACTCCAGTAAAAAGTTACAAGCATTTGTATGTTGCAAACTTTGATAGGTGTAGGACGTACCGTAAATAAGTTAGGGGCGTTTGAAGTTTTATTAGTGTTTGATTTGGGACTCTAGGGTAGCATAGCTTTGAACGATGGCTTAAATTGAAAAGAAGCTCGAGTACTATATTGTTACAAAATTACAAGGTTTTATGACGCTCCAGTAAAAAGATACAAGCATTTGTATGTTGCAAACTTTGATAGGTGTAGGACGTACCGTAAGGAAGTTAGGGGCGTTTGAAGTTTTATCAGTGTTTGCTTTGGGACTCTACGGTAGCATAGCTTGGAGCGATGGCTTAAATTGACAAGAGGCTCGAGTACTTTATTGTTACAAAATTTCAAGGTTTTATGACGCTCCCGTAAAAAGTTACAAGCATTTGTATGTTGCAAACTTTGATAGGTGTAGGACGTACCGTAAAGAAGTTAGGGGCATTTGAAGTTTTATCAGTGTTTGATTTGGGACTCTAGGGTAGCATAGCTTTGAGCGATGGCTTAAATTGACAAGAGGCTCGAGTACTTTATTGTTACAAAATTTCAAGGTTTTATGACGCTCCAGTAAAAAGTTTCAAGCATTTGTATGTTGCAAACTTTGATAGGTGTAGGACGTACCGTATAGAAGTTAGGGGCGTTTGAAGTTTTATCAGTGTTTGATTTGGGACTCAAGGGTAGCATAGCTTTGAGCGATAACTTAAATTGACAAGAGGCTCGGGTACTTCATTGTTACAAAATTTCAAGGTTTTATGACACTCCAGTAAAAAGTTACAAGCATTTGTATGTTGCAAACTTTGATAGTTGTAGGACGTACCGTATAGAAGTGAGGGTCATTTCAAGTTTTATCAGTGTTTGATTTGGGACTCAAGGGTAGCATAGCTTTGAGCGATAACTTAAATTGACAAGAGGCTCGAGTACTTCATTGTTACAAAATTTCAAGGTTTTATGACGCTCCAGTAAAAAGTTACAAGCATTTGTATGCTGCAAACTTTGATAGGTGTAGGACGTACCGTAACGAAGTTAGGGGCGTTTGAAGCTTTATCAGTGTTTGATTTGGGACTCAAGGGTAGCATAGCTTTGAGCGATAACTTAAATTGACAAGAGGCTCGGGTACTTCATTGTTACAAAATTTCAAGGTTTTATGACACTCCAGTAAAAAGTTACCAGCATTTGTATGTTGCAAACTTTGATAGGTGTAGGACGTACCGTATAGAAGTGAGGGTCATTTGAAGTTTTATCAGTGTTTGATTTGGGACTCAAGGGTAGCATAGCTTTGAGCGATAACTTAAATTGACAAGAGGCTCGAGTACTTCATTGTTACAAAATTTAGAAGGTTTTATGACGCTCCAGTAAAAAGTTACAAGCATTTGTATGCTGCAAACTTTGATAGGTGTAGGACGTACCGTAACGAAGTTAGGGGCGTTTGAAGCTTTATCAGTGTTTGATTTGGGACTCAAGGGTAGCATAGCTTTGAGCGATGGCTTAAATTGACAAGAGGCTCGAGTACTTCATTGTTACAAAATTTCAAGGTTTTATGACGCTCCAGTAAAAATTTACAAGCATTTGAATGTTGTTAACTTTGACATGTGTAGGACGTACCATAAAGAAGTTAGGGGCGTTTGAAGTTTTATCAGTGCTTGATTTGGGACTCTAGGGTAGAATAGCTTTGAGCGATAGCTTAAATTGACAAGAGGCTCGATACTTCATTGTTACAAAATTTCAAGGTTTTATGACGCTCCAGTAAAAAGTTACAAGCATTTGTATGTTGCAAACTTTGATAGGTGTAGGACGTACCGTAAAGCAGCTAGGGCCATTTGAATTTTTATCAGTGTTTGATGTGGGACTCAAGGGTAGCATAGATTTGAGCGATAACTTAAATTGACAAGAGGCTCGAGTACTTTATTGTTACAAAATTTCAAGGTTTTATGACGCTCCAGTAAAAAGTTACAAGCATTTGAATGTTGTTAACTTTGATATGTGTAGGACGTACCATAAAGAAGTTAGGGGCGTTTGAAGTTTTATCCGTGTTTGATTTGGGACTCTAGGGTAGCATAGCTTTGAGCGATGGCTTAAATTGACAAGAGGCTCGAGTACTTTATTGTTACAAAACTTCAAGGTTTTATGACGCTCCAGTAAAAAGATACAAGCATTTGTATTTTGCAAACTTTGATAGGTGTAGGACGTACCGTATAGAAGTTAGGGCCATTTGAAGTTTTATCATTGTTTGATTTGGGACTCTAGGGTAGCATAGCTTTGAGCGATAGCTTAAATTGACAAGAGGCTCGAGTACTTTATTATTACAAAATTTCAAGGTTTTATGACGCTCCGGTAAAAAGTTACATGCATTTGAATGTTGCAAACTTTGATAGGTGTAGGACGTACCGTATAGAAGTTAGGGCCATTTGAAATTTTATCAGTGTTTGATTTGGCACTCTAGGGTAGCATAGTTTTGAGCGATAGCTTAAATTGACAAGAAGCTCGAGTACTATATTGTTACAAAATTTCAAGGTTTATGACGCTCCAGTAAAAAGTTACAAGCATTTGTATGGTGCAAACTTTGATAGGTGTAGGACGTACCGTAAAGAAGTTAGGGGCGTTTGAAGTTTTATCAGTGTTTGATTTGGAACTCTAGGGTAGCATAGCTTTGAGTGATGGCTTAAATTGACAAGAGGCTCGAGTACTTTATTGTTACAGAATTTCAAGGTTTTATGACGCTCCAGTAAAAAGTTACCAGCATTTGAATGTTGCAAACTTTGATAGGTGTAGGACGTACCGTAAAGAAGTTAGGGGCGTTTGAAGTTTTATCAGTGTTTGATTTGGGACTCTAGGGTAGCATAGCTTTGAGCGATGGCTTAAATTGACAAGAGGCTCGAGCACTTTATTGTTACAAAATTTCAAGGTTTTATGACGCTCCAGTAAAAAGTTACAAGCATTTGTATGTTGCAAACTTTGATAGGTGTAGGACGTACCGTAAGGAAGTTAGGGGCGTTTGAAGTTTTATCAGTGTTTGCTTTGGGACTCTACGGTAGCATAGCTTGGAGCGATGGCTTAAATTGACAAGAGGCTCGAGTACTTTATTGTTACAAAATTTCAAGGTTTTATGACGCTCCCGTAAAAAGTTACAAGCATTTGTATGTTGCAAACTTTGATAGGTGTAGGACGTACCGTAAAGAAGTTAGGGGCATTTGAAGTTTTATCAGTGTTTGATTTGGGACTCTAGGGTAGCATAGCTTTGAGCGATGGCTTAAATTGACAAGAGGCTCGAGTACTTTATTGTTACAAAATTTCAAGGTTTTATGACGCTCCAGTAAAAAGTTACAAGCATTTGTATGTTGCAAACTTTGATAGGTGTAGGACGTACCGTATAGAAGTTAGGGGCGTTTGAAGTTTTATCAGTGTTTGATTTGGGACTCAAGGGTAGCATAGCTTTGAGCGATAACTTAAATTGACAAGAGGCTCGGGTACTTCATTGTTACAAAATTTCAAGGTTTTATGACACTCCAGTAAAAAGTTACAAGCATTTGTATGTTGCAAACTTTGATAGTTGTAGGACGTACCGTATAGAAGTGAGGGTCATTTGAAGTTTTATCAGTGTTTGATTTGGGACTCAAGGGTAGCATAGCTTTGAGCGATAACTTAAATTGACAAGAGGCTCGAGTACTTCATTGTTACAAAATTTCAAGGTTTTATGACGCTCCAGTAAAAAGTTACAAGCATTTGTATGCTGCAAACTTTGATAGGTGTAGGACGTACCGTAACGAAGTTAGGGGCGTTTGAAGCTTTATCAGTGTTTGATTTGGGACTCAAGGGTAGCATAGCTTTGAGCGATAACTTAAATTGACAAGAGGCTCGGGTACTTCATTGTTACAAAATTTCAAGGTTTTATGACACTCCAGTAAAAAGTTACCAGCATTTGTATGTTGCAAACTTTGATAGGTGTAGGACGTACCGTATAGAAGTGAGGGTCATTTGAAGTTTTATCAGTGTTTGATTTGGGACTCAAGGGTAGCATAGCTTTGAGCGATAACTTAAATTGACAAGAGGCTCGAGTACTTCATTGTTAAAAAATTTAGAAGGTTTTATGACGCTCCAGTAAAAAGTTACAAGCATTTGTATGCTGCAAACTTTGATAGGTGTAGGACGTACCGTAACGAAGTTAGGGGCGTTTGAAGCTTTATCAGTGTTTGATTTGGGACTCAAGGGTAGCATAGCTTTGAGCGATGGCTTAAATTGACAAGAGGCTCGAGTACTTCATTGTTACAAAATTTCAAGGTTTTATGACGCTCCAGTAAAAATTTACAAGCATTTGAATGTTGTTAACTTTGATATGTGTAGGACGTACCATAAAGAAGTTAGGGGCGTTTGAAGTTTTATCAGTGTTTGATTTGGGACTCTAGGGTAGCATAGCTTTGAGCGATAGCTTAAATTGACAAGAGGCTCGATACTTCATTGTTACAAAATTTCAAGGTTTTATGACGCTCCAGTAAAAAGTTACAAGCATTTGTATGTTGCAAACTTTGATAGGTGTAGGACGTACCGTAAAGCAGCTAGGGCCATTTGAATTTTTATCAGTGTTTGATGTGGGACTCAAGGGTAGCATAGATTTGAGCGATAACTTAAATTGACAAGAGGCTCGAGTACTTTATTGTTACAAAATTTCAAGGTTTTATGACGCTCCAGTAAAAAGTTACAAGCATTTGAATGTTGTTAACTTTGATATGTGTAGGACGTACCATAAAGAAGTTAGGGGCGTTTGAAGTTTTATCCGTGTTTGATTTGGGACTCTAGGGTAGCATAGCTTTGAGCGATGGCTTAAATTGACAAGAGGCTCGAGTACTTTATTGTTACAAAACTTCAAGGTTTTATGACGCTCCAGTAAAAAGATACAAGCATTTGTATGTTGCAAACTTTGATAGGTGTAGGACGTACCGTATAGAAGTTAGGGCCATTTGAAGTTTTATCATTGTTTGATTTGGGACTCTAGGGTAGCATAGCTTTGAGCGATAGCTTAAATTGACAAGAAGCTCGAGTACTTTATTGTTACAAAATTTCAAGGTTTTATGACGCTCCAGTAAAAAGTTACAAGCATTTGTATGTTACAAACTTTGATAGGTGTAGGACGTACCGTAAAGAAGTTAGGGGCGTTTGAAGTTTTATCAGTGTTTCATTTGGGACTTTAGGGTAGCATAGCTTTGAGCGATGGCTTAAATTGACAAGAGGCTCGAGTACTTTATTATTACAAAATTTCAAGGTTTTATGACGCTCCGGTAAAAAGTTACATGCATTTGAATGTTGCAAACTTTGATAGGTGTAGGACGTACCGTATAGAAGTTAGGGCCATTTGAAATTTTATCAGTGTTTGATTTGGGACTCTAGGGTAGCGTAGCTTTGAGCGATAGCTTAAATTGACAAGAAGCTCGAGTACTATATTGTTACAAAATTTCAAGGTTTTATGACGCTCCAGTAAAAAGTTACAAGCATTTGTATGGTGCAAACTTTGATAGGTGTAGGACGCACCGTAAAGAAGTTAGGGGCGTTTGAAGTTTTATCAGTGTTTGATTTGGGACTCTAGGGTAGCATAGCTTTGAGCGATGGCTTAAATTGACAAGAGGCTCGAGTACTTTATTGTTACAAAATTTCAAGGTTTTATGACGCTCCAGTAAAAAGATACAAGCATTTGTATGTTGCAAACTTTGATAGGTGTAGGACGTACCGTAAAGAAGTTAGGGGCGTTTGAAGTTTTATCAGTGTTTGATTTGGAACTCTAGGGTAGCATAGCTTTGAGTGATGGCTTAAATTGACAAGAGGCTCGAGTACTTTATTGTTACAAAATTTCAAGGTTTTATGACGCTCCAGTAAAAAGTTACAAGCATTTGTATGTTGCAAACTTTGATAGGTGTAGGACGTACCGTATAGAAGTGAGGGTCATTTGAAGTTTTATCAGTGTTTGATTTGGGACTCAAGGGTAGCATAGCTTTGAGCGATAACTAAAATTGACAAGAGGCTCGAGTACTTCATTGTTACAAAATTTCAAGGTTTTATGACGCTCCAGTAAAAAGTTACAAGCATTTGTATGCGGCAAACTTTGATATGTGTAGGACGTACCATAAAGAAGTTAGGGGCGTTTGAAGTTTTATCAGTGTTTGATTTGGGACTCTAGGGTAGCATAGCTTTGAGCGATAGCTTAAATTGACAAGAGGCTCGATACTTCATTGTTACAAAATTTCAAGGTTTTATGACGCTCCAGTAAAAAGTTACAAGCATTTGTATGTTGCAAACTTTGATAGGTGTAGGACGTACCGTAAAGCAGCTAGGGCCATTTGAAGTTTTATCAGTGTTTGATTTGGGACTCAAGGGTAGCATAGATTTGAGCGATAACTTAAATTGACAAGAGGCTCGAGTACTTTATTGTTACAAAATTTCAAGGTTTTATGACGCTCCAGTAAAAAGTTCCAAGCATTTGTATGTTACAAACTTTGATAGGTGTAGGACGTACCGTAAAGAAGTTAGGGGCGTTTGAAGTTTTATCAGTGTTTCATTTGGGACTTTAGGGTAGCATAGCTTTGAGCGATGGCTTAAATTGACAAGAGGCTCGAGTACTTTATTATTACAAAATTTCAAGGTTTTATGACGCTCCTGTAAAAAGTTACAAGCATTTGTATGTTACAAACTTTGATAGGTGTAGGACGTACCGTAAAGAAGTTAGGGGCGTTTGAAGTTTTATCAGTGTTTCATTTGGGACTTTAGGGTAGCATAGCTTTGAGCGATAGCTTAAATTGACAAGAGGCTCGAGTACTTTATTATTACAAAATTTCAAGGTTTTATGACGCTCCGGTAAAAAGTTACATTCATTTGAATGTTGCAAACTTTGATAGGTGTAGGACGTACCGTAAAGAAGTTAGGGGCATTTGAAGTTTTATCAGTGTTTGATTTGGGACTCTAGGGTAGCATAGCTTTGAGCGATGGCTTAAATTGACAAGAGGCTCGAGTACTTTATTGTTACAAAATTTCAAGGTTTTATGACGCTCCAGTAAAAAGTTACAAGCATTTGTATGTTGCAAACTTTGATAGGTGTAGGACGTACCGTATAGAAGTTAGGGGCGTTTGAAGTTTTATCAGTGTTTGATTTGGGACTCAAGGGTAGCATAGCTTTGAGCGATAACTTAAATTGACAAGAGGCTCGGGTACTTCATTGTTACAAAATTTCAAGGTTTTATGACACTCCAGTAAAAAGTTACAAGCATTTGTATGTTGCAAACTTTGATAGTTGTAGGACGTACCGTATAGAAGTTAGGGGCGTTTGAAGTTTTATCAGTGTTTGATTTGGGACTCAAGCGTAGCATAGCTTTGAGCGATAGCTTAAATTGACAAGAGGCTCGAGTACTTTATTGTTACAAAATTTCAAGGTTTTATGACGCTCCAGTAAAAAGTTACAAGCATTTGTATGTTGCAAACTTTGATAGGTGCAGGACGGACCGTAAAGAAGTTAGGGGCGTTTGAAGTTTTATCAGTGTTTGATTTGGGACTCAAGGGTAACATAGCTTTGAGCGACGGCTTAAATTGACAAGAGGCTCGAGTACTTTATTGTTACAAAACTTCAAGGTTTTATGACGCTCCAGTAAAAAGATACAAGCATTTGTATGTTGCAAACTTTGATAGGTGTAGGACGTACCGTATAGAAGTTAGGGCCATTTGAAATTTTATCAGTGTTTGATTTGGCACTCTAGGGTAGCATAGCTTTGAGCGATAGCTTAAATTGACAAGAAGCTCGAGTACTATATTGTTACAAAATTTCAAGGTTTATGACGCTCCAGTAAAAAGTTACAAGCATTTGTATGGTGCAAACTTTGATAGGTGTAGGACGTAATAATATAATAATGTACCGTAAATAAGTTAGGGGCGTTTGAAGTTTTATCAGTGTTTGATTTGGGACTCTAGGGTAGCATAGCTTTGAGCGATGGCTTAAATTGACAAGAGGCTCGAGTACTTTATTGTTACAAAATTTCAAGGTTTTATGACGCTCCAGTAAAAAGATACAGGCATTTGTATGTTGCAAACTTTGATAGGTGTAGGACGTACCGTAAAGAAGTTAGGGGCGTTTGAAGTTTTATCAGTGTTTGATTTGGAACTCTAGGGTAGCATAGCTTTGAGTGATGGCTTAAATTGACAAGAGGCTCGAGTACTTTATTGTTACAGAATTTCAAGGTTTTATGACGCTCCAGTAAAAAGTTACAAGCATTTGTATGTTGCAAACTTTGATAGGTGCAGGACGGACCGTAAAGAAGTTAGGGGCGTTTGAAGTTTTATCAGTGTTTGATTTGGGACTCAAGGGTAACATAGCTTTGGGCGATGGCTTAAATTGACAAGAGGCTCGAGTACTTTATTGTTACAAAACTTCAAGGTTTTATGACGCTCCAGTAAAAAGATACAAGCATTTGTATGTTGCAAACTTTGATAGGTGTAGGACGTACCGTATAGAAGTTAGGGCCATTTGAAGTTTTATCAGTGTTTGATTTGGGACTCTAGGGTAGCATAGCTTTGAGCGATAGCTTAAATTGACAAGAAGCTCGAGTACTTTATTGTTACAAAATTTCAAGGTTTTATGACGCTCCAGTAAAAAGTTACAAGCATTTGTATGTTACAAACTTTGATAGGTGTTGGACGTACCGTAAAGAAGTTAGGGGCGTTTGAAGTTTTATCAGTGTTTCATTTGGGACTTTAGAGTAGCATAGCTTTGAGCGATGGCTTAAATTGACAAGAGGCTCGAGTACTTTATTATTACAAAATTTCAAGGTTTTATGACGCTCCGGTAAAAAGTTACATGCATTTGAATATTGCAAACTTTGATAGGTGTAGGACGTACCGTATAGAAGTTAGGGCCATTTGAAATTTTATCAGTGTTTGATTTGGCACTCTAGGGTAGCATAGTTTTGAGCGATAGCTTAAATTGACAAGAAGCTCGAGTACTATATTGTTACAAAATTTCAAGGTTTATGACGCTCCAGTAAAAAGTTACAAGCATATGTATGGTGCAAACTTTGATAGGTGTAGGACGTACCGTAAATAAGTTAGGGGCGTTTGAAGTTTTATCAGTGTTTGATTTGGGACTCTAGGGTAGCATAGCTTTGAGCGATGGCTTAAATTGACAAGAGGCTCGAGTACTTTATTGTTACAAAATTTCAAGGTTTTATGACGCTCCAGTAAAAAGATACAAGCATTTGTATGTTGCAAACTTTGATAGGTGTAGGACGTACCGTAAAGAAGTTAGGGCGTTTGAAGTTTTATCAGTGTTTGATTTGGAACTCTAGGGTAGCATAGCTTTGAGTGATGGCTTAAATTGACAAGAGGCTCGAGTACTTTATTGTTACAGAATTTCAAGGTTTTATGACGCTCCAGTAAAAAGTTACCAGCATTTGAATGTTGCAAACTTTGATAGGTGTAGGACGTACCGTAAAGAAGTTAGGGGCGTTTGAAGTTTTATCAGTGTTTGATTTGGGACTCTAGGGTAGCATAGCTTTGAGCGATGGCTTAAATTGACAAGAGGCTCGAGTACTTTATTGTTACAAAATTTCAAGGTTTTATGACGCTCCAGTAAAAAGTTACAAGCATTTGTATGTTGCAAACTTTGATAGGTGTAGGACGTACCGTATAGAAGTGAGGGTCATTTGAAGTTTTATCAGTGTTTGATTTGGGACTCAAGGGTAGCATAGCTTTGAGCGATAACTTAAATTGACAAGAGGCTCGAGTACTTCATTGTTACAAAATTTCAAGGTTTTATGACACTCCAGTAAAAAGTTACAAGCATTTGTATGTTGCAAACTTTGATAGGTGTAGGACGTACCGTAAATAAGTTAGGGGCGTTTGAAATTTTATCAGTGTTTGATTTGGGACTCTAGGGTAGCATAGCTTTGAGCGATGGCTTAAATTGAAAAGAAGCTCGAGTACTATATTGTTACAAAATTTCAAGGTTTTATGACGCTCCAGTAAAAAGATACAAGCATTTGTATGTTGCAAACTTTGATAGGTGTAGGACGTACCGTAAGGAAGTTAGGGGCGTTTGAAGTTTTATCAGTGTTTGCTTTGGGACTCTACGGTAGCATAGCTTTGAGCGATGGCTTAAATTGACAAGAGGCTCGAGTACTTTATTGTTACAAAATTTCAAGGTTTTATGACGCTCCAGTAAAAAGATACAAGCATTTGTATGTTGCAAACTTTGATAGGTGTAGGACGTACCGTAAAGAAGTTAGGGGCGTTTGAAGTTTTATCAGTGTTTGATTTGGAACTCTAGGGTAGCATAGCTTTGAGTGATGGCTTAAATTGACAAGAGGCTCGAGTACTTTATTGTTACAGAATTTCAAGGTTTTATGACGCTCCAGTAAAAAGTTACCAGCATTTGAATGTTTCAAACTTTGATAGGTGTAGGACATACCGTAAAGAAGTTAGGGGCGTTTGAAGTTTTATCAGTGTTTGATTTGGGACTCTAGGGTAGCATAGCTTTGAGCGATGGCTTAAATTGACAAGAGGCTCGAGTACTTTATTGTTACAAAATTTCAAGGTTTTATGACGCTCCAGTAAAAAGTTACAAGCATTTGTATGTTGCAAACTTTGATAGGTGTAGGACGTACCGTATAGAAGTGAGGGTCATTTGAAGTTTTATCAGTGTTTGATTTGGGACTCAAGGGTAGCATAGCTTTGAGCGATAACTTAAATTGACAAGAGGCTCGAGTACTTCATTGTTACAAAATTTCAAGGTTTTATGACGCTCCAGTAAAAAGTTACAAGCATTTGTATGCTGCAAACTTTGATAGGTGTAGGACGTACCGTAACGAAGTTAGGGGCGTTTGAAGCTTTATCAGTGTTTGATTTGGGACTCAAGGGTAGCATAGCTTTAAGCGATAACTTAAATTGACAAGAGGCTCGGGTACTTCATTGTTACAAAATTTCAAGGTTTTATGACACTCCAGTAAAAAGTTACAAGCATTTGTATGTTGCAAACTTTGATAGGTGTAGGACGTACCGTAAATAAGTTAGGGGCGTTTGAAGTTTTATCAGTGTTTGATTTGGGACTCTAGGGTAGCATAGCTTTGAGCGATGGCTTAAACTGAAAAGAAGCTCGAGTTCTATATTGTTACAAAATTTCAAGGTTTTATGACGCTCCAGTAAAAAGATACAAGCATTTGTATGTTGCAAACTTTGATAGGTGTAGGACGTACCGTAAGGAAGTTAGGGGCGTTTGAAGTTTTATCAGTGTTTGCTTTGGGACTCTACGGTAGCATAGCTTGGAGCGATGGCTTAAATTGACAAGAGGCTCGAGTACTTTATTGTTACAAAATTTCAAGGTTTTATGACGCTCCCGTAAAAAGTTACAAGCATTTGTATGTTGCAAACTTTGATAGGTGTAGGACGTACCGTAAAGAAGTTAGGGGCATTTGAAGTTTTATCAGTGTTTGATTTGGGACTCTAGGGTAGCATAGCTTTGAGCGATAGCTTAAATTGACAAGAAGCTCGAGTACTATATTGTTACAAAATTTCAAGATTTTATGACGCTCCAGTAAAAAGTTACAAGCATTTGTATGGTGCAAACTTTGATAGGTGTAGGACGTACCGTAAAGAAGTTAGGGGCGTTTGAAGTTTTATCAGTGTTTGATTTGGGACTCAAGGGTAGCATAGCTTTGAGCGATAACTTAAATTGACAAGAGGCTCGGGTACTTCATTGTTACAAAATTTCAAGGTTTTATGACACTCCAGTAAAAAGTTACAAGCATTTGTATGTTGCAAACTTTGATAGTTGTAGGACGTACCGTATAGAAGTGAGGGTCATTTGAAGTTTTATCAGTGTTTGATTTGGGACTCAAGGGTAGCATAGCTTTGAGCGATAACTTAAATTGACAAGAGGCTCGAGTACTTCATTGTTACAAAATTTCAAGGTTTTATGACGCTCCAGTAAAAAGTTACAAGCATTTGTATGCTGCAAACTTTGATAGGTGTAGGACGTACCGTAACGAAGTTAGGGGCGTTTGAAGCTTTATCAGTGTTTGATTTGGGACTCAAGGGTAGCATAGCTTTGAGCGATAACTTAAATTGACAAGAGGCTCGGGTACTTCATTGTTACAAAATTTCAAGGTTTTATGACGCTTCAGTAAAAAGTTACAAGCATTTGTATGTTGCAAACTTTGATAGGTGTTGGACGTACCGTATAGAAGTGAGGGTCATTTGAAGTTTTATCAGTGTTTGATTTGGGACTCAAGGGTAGCATAGCTTTGAGCGATAACTTAAATTGACAAGAGGCTCGAGTACTTCATTGTTACAAAATTTAGAAGGTTTTATGACGCTCCAGTAAAAAGTTACAAGCATTTGTATGCTGCAAACTTTGATAGGTGTAGGACGTACCGTAACGAAGTTAGGGGCGTTTGAAGCTTTATCAGTGTTTGATTTGGGACTCAAGGGTAGCATAGCTTTGAGCGATGGCTTAAATTGACAAGAGGCTCGAGTACTTCATTGTTACAAAATTTCAAGGTTTTATGACGCTCCAGTAAAAAGATACAAGCATTTGAATGTTGTTAACTTTGATAGGTGTAGGACGTACCGTATAGAAGTTAGGGCCATTTGAAGTTTTATCATTGTTTGATTTGGGACTCTAGGGTAGCATAGCTTTGAGCGATAGCTTAAATTGACAAGAAGCTCGAGTACTTTATTGTTACAAAATTTCAAGGTTTTATGACGCTCCAGTAAAAAGTTACAAGCATTTGTATGTTACAAACTTTGATAGGTGTAGGACGTACCGTAAAGAAGTTAGGGGCGTTTGAAGTTTTATCAGTGTTTCATTTGGGACTTTAGGGTAGCATAGCTTTGAGCGATGGCTTAAATTGACAAGAGGCTCGAGTACTTTATTATTACAAAATTTCAAGGTTTTATGACGCTCCGGTAAAAAGTTACATGCATTTGAATGTTGCAAACTTTGATAGGTGTAGGACGTACCGTATAGAAGTTAGGGCCATTTGAAATTTTATCAGTGTTTGATTTGGGACTCTAGGGTAGCATAGCTTTGAGCGATAGCTTAAATTGACAAGAAGCTCGAGTACTATATTGTTACAAAATTTCAAGGTTTTATGACGCTCCAGTAAAAAGTTACAAGCATTTGTATGGTGCAAACTTTGATAGGTGTAGGACGTACCGTAAAGAAGTTAGGGGCGTTTGAAGTTTTATCAGTGTTTGATTTGGGACTCTAGGGTAGCATAGCTTTGAGCGATGGCTTAAATTGACAAGAGGCTCGAGTACTTTATTGTTACAAAATTTCAAGGTTTTATGACGCTCCAGTAAAAAGATACAAGCATTTGTATGTTGCAAACTTTGATAGGTGTAGGACGTACCGTAAAGAAGTTAGGGGCGTTTGAAGTTTTATCAGTGTTTGATTTGGAACTCTAGGGTAGCATAGCTTTGAGTGATGGCTTAAATTGACAAGAGGCTCGAGTACTTTATTGTTACAAAATTTCAAGGTTTTATGACGCTCCAGTAAAAAGTTACAAGCATTTGTATGTTGCAAACTTTGATAGGTGTAGGACGTACCGTACAGAAGTGAGGGTCATTTGAAGTTTTATCAGTGTTTGATTTGGGACTCAAGGGTAGCATAGCTTTGAGCGATAACTTAAATTGACAAGAGGCTCGAGTACTTCATTGTTACAAAATTTCAAGGTTTTATGACGCTCCAGTAAAAAGTTACAAGCATTTGTATGCGGCAAACTTTGATATGTGTAGGACGTACCATAAAGAAGTTAGGGGCGTTTGAAGTTTTATCAGTGTTTGATTTGGGACTCTAGGGTAGCATAGCTTTGAGCGATAGCTTAAATTGACAAGAGGCTCGATACTTCATTGTTACAAAATTTCAAGGTTTTATGACGCTCCAGTAAAAGGTTACAAGCATTTGTATGTTGCAAACTTTGATAGGTGTAGGACGTACCGTAAAGCAGCTAGGGCCATTTGAAGTTTTATCAGTGTTTGATTTGGGACTCAAGGGTAGCATAGATTTGAGCGATAACTTAAATTGACAAGAGGCTCGAGTACTTTATTGTTACAAAATTTCAAGGTTTTATGACGCTCCAGTAAAAAGTTCCAAGCATTTGTATGTTACAAACTTTGATAGGTGTAGGACGTACCGTAAAGAAGTTAGGGGCGTTTGAAGTTTTATCAGTGTTTCATTTGGGACTTTAGGGTAGCATAGATTTGAGCGATGGCTTAAATTGACAAGAGGCTCGAGTACTTTATTATTACAAAATTTCAAGGTTTTATGACGCTCCGGTAAAAAGTTACAAGCATTTGTATGTTACAAACTTTGATAGGTGTAGGACGTACCGTAAAGAAGTTAGGGGCGTTTGAAGTTTTATCAGTGTTTCATTTGGGACTTTAGGGTAGTATAGCTTTGAGCGATGGCTTAAATTGACAAGAGGCTCGAGTACTTTATTATTACAAAATTTCAAGGTTTTATGACGCTCCGGTAAAAAGTTACATTCATTTGAATGTTGCAAACTTTGATAGCTGTAGGACGTACCGTATAGAAGTTAGGGCCATTTGAAATTTTATCAGTGTTTGATTTGGGACTCTAGGGTAGCATAGCTTTGAGCGATAGCTTAAATTGACAAGAAGCTCGAGTACTATATTGTTACAAAATTTCAAGATTTTATGACGCTCCAGTAAAAAGTTACAAGCATTTGTATGGTGCAAACTTTGATAGGTGTAGGACGTACCGTAAAGAAGTTAGGGGCGTTTGAAGTTTTATCAGTGTTTGATTTGGGACTCTAGGGTAGCATAGCTTTGAGCGATGGCTTAAATTGACAAGAGGCTCGAGTACTTTATTGTTACAAAATTTCAAGGTTTTATGACGCTCCAGTAAAAAGTTACAAGCATTTGTATGTTACAAACTTTGATAGGTGTAGGACGTACCGTAAAGAAGTTAGGGGCGTTTGAAGTTTTATCAGTGTTTCATTTGGGACTTTAGGGTAGCATAGCTTTGAGCGATGGCTTAAATTGACAAGAGGCTCGAGTACTTTATTATTACAAAATTTCAAGGTTTTATGACGCTCCGGTAAAAAGTTACTTGCTTTTGAATGTTGCAAACTTTGATAGGTGTGGGACGTACCGTATAGAAGTTAGGGCCATTTGAAATTTTATCAGTGTTTGATTTGGGACTCTAGGGTAGCATAGCTTTGAGCGATAGCTTAAATTGACAAGAAGCTCGAGTACTATATTGTTACAAAATTTCAAGGTTTTATGACGCTCCAGTAAAAAGTTACAAGCATTTGTATGGTGCACACTTTGATAGGTGTAGGACGTACCGTAAAGAAGTTAGGGGCGTTTGAAGTTTTATCAGTGTTTGATTTGGGATTCTAGGGTAGCATAGCTTTGAGTGATGGCTTAAATTGACAAGAGGCTCGAGTACTTTATTGTTACAGAATTTCAAGGTTTTATGACGCTCCAGTAAAAAGTTACCAGCATTTGAATGTTGCAAACTTTGATAGGTGTAGGACGTACCGTAAAGAAGTTAGGGGCGTTTGAAGTTTTATCAGTGTTTGATTTGGGACTCTAGGGTAGCATAGCTTTGAGCGATGGCTTAAATTGACAAGAGGCTCGAGTACTTTATTGTTACAAAATTTCAAGGTTTTATGACGCTCCAGTAAAAAGTTACAAGCATTTGTATGTTGCAAACTTTGATAGGTGTAGGACGTACCGTATAGAAGTGAGGGTCATTTGAAGTTTTATCAGTGTTTGATTTGGGACTCAAGGGTAGCATAGCTTTGAGCGATAACTTAAATTGACAAGAGGCTCGAGTACTTCATTGTTACAAAATTTCAAGGTTTTATGACGCTCCAGTAAAAAGTTACAAGCATTTGTATGCTGCAAACTTTGATATGTGTAGGACGTACCATAAAGAAGTTAGGGGCGTTTGAAGTTTTATCAGTGTTTGATTTGGGACTCTAGGGTAGCATAGCTTTGAGCGATAGCTTAAATTGACAAGAGGCTCGAGTACTTTATTATTACAAAATTTCAAGGTTTTATGACGCTCCGGTAAAAAGTTACATGCATTTGAATGTTGCAAACTTTGATAGCTGTAGGACGTACCGTATAGAAGTTAGGGCCATTTGAAATTTTATCAGTGTTTGATTTGGGACTCTAGGGTAGCATAGCTTTGAGCGATAGCTTAAATTGACAAGAAGCTCGAGTAGTTCATTGTTACAAAATTTCAAGGTTTTATGACGCTCCAGTAAAAAGTTACAAGCATTTGTATGGTGCAAACTTTGATAGGTGTAGGACGTACCGTAAAGAAGTTAGGGGCGTTTGAAGTTTTATCAGTGTTTGATTTGGGACTCTAGGGTAGCATAGCTTTGAGCGATGGCTTAAATTGACAGGAGGCTCGAGTACTTCATTGTTACAAAATTTCAAGGTTTTATGACGCTCCAGTAAAAATTTACAAGCATTTGAATGTTGTTAACTTTGATATGTGTAGGACGTACCATAAAGAAATTAGGGGCTTTTGAAGTTTTATCAGTGTTTTATTTGGGACTCTAGGGTAGCATAGCTTTGAGCGATAGCTTAAATTGACAAGAGGCTCGATACTTCATTGTTACAAAATTTCAAGGTTTTATGACGCTCCAGTAAAAAGTTACAAGCATTTGTATGTTGCAAACTTTGATAGGTGTAGGACGTACCGTAAAGCAGCTAGGGCCATTTGAAGTTTTATCAGTGTTTGATTTGGGACTCAAGGGTAGCATAGATTTGAGCGATAACTTAAATTGACAAGAGGCTCGAGTACTTTATTGTTACAAAATTTCAAGGTTTTATGACGCTCCAGTAAAAAGTTACAAGCATTTGAATGTTGCCAACTTTGATAGGTGTAGGACGTACCGTAAAGAAGTTAGGGGCGTTTGAAGTTTTATCAGTGTTTGATTTGGGACTCAAGGGTAGCATAGCTTTGAGCGATAGCTTAAATTGACAAGAAGCTCGAGGACTTTATTGTTACAAAATTTCAAGGTTTTATGACGCTCCAGTAAAAAGTTACAAGCATTTGTATGTTGCAAACTTTGATAGGTGTAGGACGTACCGTAAAGAAGTTAGGGGCGTTTGAAGTTTTATCCGTGTTTGATTTGGGACTCTAGGGTAGCATAGCTTTGAGCGATGGCTTAAATTGACAAGAGGCTCAAGTACTTTATTGTTACAAAATTTCAAGGTTTTATGACGCTCCAGTAAAAAGATACAAGCATTTGTATGTTGCAAACTTTGATAGGTGTAGGACGTACCGTAAGGAAGTTAGGGGAGTTTTAAGTTTTATCAGTGTTTGCTTTGGGACTCTACTGTAGCATAGCTTGGAGCGATGGCTTAAATTGACAAGAGGCTCGAGTACTTTATTGTTACAAAATTTCAAGGTTTTATGACGCTCCAGTAAAAAGTAACAAGCATTTGTATGTTGCAAACTTTGATAGGTGTAGGACGTACCGTAAAGAAGTTAGGGGCGTTTGAAGTTTCATCAGTGTTTGATTTGGGACTCTAGGGTAGCATAGCTTTGAGCGATGGCTTAAATTGACAAGAGGCTCGAGTACTTTATTGTTACAAAATTTCAAGGTTTTATGACGCTCCAGTAAAAAGTTACAAGCATTTGTATGTTGCAAACTTTGATAGGTGTAGGACGTACCATATAGAAGTTAGGGCCATTTGAAGTTTTATCAGTGTTTGATTTGGGACTCAAGGGTAGCATAGCTTTGAGCGATAACTTAAATTGACAAGAGGCTCGGGTACTTCATTGTTACAAAATTTCAAGGTTTTATGACACTCCAGTAAAAAGTTACAAGCATTTGTATGTTGCAAACTTTGATAGTTGTAGGACGTACCGTATAGAAGTTAGGGGCGTTTGAAGTTTTCTCAGTGTTTGATTTGGGACTCAAGCGTAGCATAGCTTTGAGCGATAGCTTAAATTGACAAGAGGCTCGAGTACTTTATTGTGACAAAATTTCAAGGTTTTATGACGCTCCAGTGAAAAGTTACAAGCATTTGTATGTTGCAAACTTTGATAGGTGCAGGACGTACCGTAAAGAAGTTAGGGGCGTTTGTAGTTTTATCAGTGTTTGATTTGGGACTCAAGGGTAACATAGCTTTGAGCGATGGCTTAAATTGACAAGAGGCTCGAGTACTTTATTGTTACAAAACTTCAAGGTTTTATGACGCTCCAGTAAAAAGATACAAGCATTTGTATGTTGCAAACTTTGATAGGTGTAGGACGTACCGTATAGAAGTTAGGGCCATTTGAAGTTTTATCAGTGTTTGATTTGGGACTCTAGGGTAGCATAGCTTTGAGCGATAGCTTAAATTGACAAGAAGCTCAAGTACTTTATTGTTACAAAATTTCAAGGTTTTATGACGCTCCAGTAAAAAGTTACAAACATTTGTATGTTGCAAACTTTGATAGGTGTAGGACGTACCGTAAAGAAGTTAGGGGCGTTTGAAGTTTTATCCGTGTTTGATTTGGGAATCTAGGGTAGCATAGCTTTGAGCGATGGCTTAAATTGACAAGAGGCTCGAGTACTTTATTGTTACAAAATTTCAAGGTTTTATGACGCTCCAGTAAAAAGTTACAAACATATGTTTGTTGCAAACTTTGATAGGTGTAGGACGTACCGTATAGAAGTTAGGGCCATTTGAAGTTTTATCAGTGTTTGATTTGGGACTCAATGGTAGCATAGCTTTGAGCGATAACTTAAATTGACAAGAGGCTCGGGAACTTCATTGTTACAAAATTTCAAGGTTTTATGACGCTCCAGTAAAAAGTTACAAGAATTTGTATGTTGCAAACTTTGATAGGTGTAGGACGTACCGTATAGAAGTTAGAGCCATTTGAAGTTTTATCAGTGTTTGATTTGGGACTCTAGGGTAGCATAGCTTTGAGCGATAGCTTAAATTGACAAGAGACTCGGGTACTTCATTGTTACAAAATTTCAAGGTTTTATGACGGTCCAGTAAAAAGTTACAAGCATTTGTATGTTGCAAACTTTGATAGGTGTAGGACGTACCGTATAGAAGTTAGGGCCATTTGAAGTTTTATCAGTGTTTGATTTGGGACTCAAGGGTAGCATAACTTTGAGCGATAGCTTAAATTGACAAGAGGCTCGAGTACTTTATTGTTACAAAATTTCAAGGTTTTATGATGCTCCAGTAAAAAGTTACAAACATTTGTATGTTGCAAACTTTGATAGGTGTAGGACGTACCGTAAAGAAGTTAGGGGCGTTTGAAATTTTATCAGTGTTTCATTTGGGACTTTAGGGTAGCATAGCTTTGAGCGATGGCTTAAATTGACAAGAGGCTCGAGTAGTTTATTATTACAAGATATCAAGGTTTTATGACGCTCCAGTAAAAAGTTACAAGCATTTGAATGTTGCAAACTTTGATAGGTGTAGGACGTACCGTAAAGAAGTTAGGGCCATTTGAAGTTTTATCAGTGTTTGATTTGAGACTCAAGGGTAGCATAGCTTTGAGCGATAGCTTAAATTGACAAGAGGCTCGAGTTCTTTATTGTTACAAAATTTCAAGGTTTTATGACGATCCAGTAAAAAGTTACCAGCATTTGATTGCTGCCAACTTTGATAGGTGTAGGACGTACCGTAAAGAAGTTAGGGGCGTTTGAAGTTTTATCAGTGTTTGATTTGGGACTCAAGGGTAGCATAGCTTTGAGCGATAACTTAAATTGACAAGAGGCTCGGGTACTTTATTGTTACAAAATTTCAAGGTTTTATGACGCTCCAGTAAAAAGTTACAAGCATTTGAATGTTGCAAACTCTGATAGGTGTAGGACGTACCGTAAATAAGTTAGGGGCGTTTGAAGTTTTATCAGTGTTTGATTTGGGACTCTAGGGTAGCATAGAGGCTCGGGTACTTTATTGTTACAAAATTTCAAGGTTTTATGACGCTCCAGTAAAAAGTTACAAGCATTTGTATGTTGCAAACTTTGATAGGTGTAGGACGTACCGTAAAGAAGTTAGGGGCGTTTGAAGTTTTATCAGTGTCTGATTTGGGACTCAAGGGTAGCATAGCTTTGAGCGATGGCTTAAATTGACAAGAGGCTCGAGTACTTCATTGTTACAAAATTTCAAGGTTTTATGACGCTCCAGTAAAAAGTTACAAGCATTTGAATGTTGCCAGCTTTGAAAGGTGTAGGACGTACCATAAAGAAGTTAGGGGCGTTTGAAGTTTTATCAGTGTTTGATTTGGGACTCTAGGGTAGCATAGCTTTGAGCGATAGCTTAAATTGACAAGAGGCTTGGGTACTTCATTGTTATAAAATTTCAAGGTTTTATGACGCTCCAGTAAAAAGTTACAAGCATTTGTATGTTGCAAACTTTGATAGGTGTAGGACGTACCATATAGAAGTTAGGGCCATTTGAAGTTTTATCAGTGTTTGATTTGGGACTCAAGGGTAGCATAGCTTTGAGCGATAACTTAAATTGACAAGAGGCTCGAGTACTTTATTGTTATAAAATTTCAAGGTTTTATGACGCTCCAGTAAAAAGTTACAAGCATTTGTATGTTGCAAACTTTGAAAGGTATAGGACGTACCGTAAAGAAGTTAGGGGCGTTTGAAGTTTTATCAGTGTTTCATTTGGGACTTTAGGGTAGCATAGCTTTGAGCAATGGCTTAAATTGACAAGAGGCTCGAGTACTTTATTATTACAAAATTTCAAGGTTTTATGACGCTCCAGTAAAAAGTTACAAGCATTTGAATGTTGCAAACTTTGATAGGTGTAGGACGTACCGTATAGAAGTTAGGGCCATTTGAAGTTTTATCAGTGTTTGATTTGGGACTCTAGGGTAGCATAGCTTAAATTGACAAGAAGCTCGAGTACTTTATTGTTACAAAATTTCCAGGTTTTATAACGCTCCAGTAAAAAGTTACAAGCATTTGTATGTTGCAAACTTTGATAGGTGTAGGACGTACCGTAAATAAGTTAGGGGCGTTTGAAGTTTTATCAGTGTTTGATTTGGGACTCTAGGGTAGCATAGCTTTCAGCGATGGCTTAAATTGTCAAGAAGCTCGAGTACTTTATTGTTACAAAATTTCAAGGTTTTATGACGCTCCAGTAAAAAGATACAAGCATTTGTATGTTGCAAACTTTGATAGGTGTAGGACGTACCGTAAAGAAGTTAGGGGCGTTTGAAGTTTTATCAGTGTTTGACTTGGAACTCTAGGGTAGCATAACTTTGAGCGATGGCTTAAATTGACAAGAGGCTCGAGTACTTTATTGTTACAGAATTTCAATGTTTTATGACGCTCCAGTAAAAAGTTACAAGCATTTGTATGTTGCAAACTTTGATAGGTGTAGGATGTACCGTAAATAAGTTAGGGGCGTTTGAAGTTTTATCAGTGTTTGATTTGGGACTCTAGGGTAGCATAGTTTTGAGCGATGGCTTAAATTGACAAGAGGCTCGATTACTTTATTATTACAAAATTTCAAGGTTTTATGACGCTCCAGTAAAAAGTTACAAGCATTTGTATGTTGCAAACTTTGATAGGTGTAGGACGTACCGTAAAGAAGCTAGGACCATTTGAATTTTTATCAGTGTTTGATTTGGGACTCAAGGGTAGCATAGCTTTGAGCGATAACTTAAATTGACAAGAGGCTCGAGTACTTTATTATTACAAAATTTCAAGGTTTTATGACGCTCCAGTAAAAAGTTACAAGCATTTGTATGTTGCAAACTTTGATAGGTGTAGGACGTACCGTATAGAAGTTAGGGCCATTTGAAGTTTTATCAGTGTTTGATTTGGAACTCTAGGGTAGCATAGCTTTGAGCGATAGCTTAAATTGACAAGAAGCTCGGGTACTTCATTGTTATAAAATTTCAAGGTTTTATGACGCTCCAGTAAAAAGTTACAAGCATTTGTATGTTGCAAACTTTGATAGGTGTAGGACGTACCATATAGAAGTTAGGGCCATTTGAAGTTTTATCAGTGTTTGATTTGGGACTCAAGGGTAGCATAGCTTTGAGCGATAGCTTAAATTGACAAGAGGCTCGATACTTCATTGTTACAAAATTTCATGGTTTTATGACGCTCCAGTAAAAAGTTACAATCATTTGTATGTTGCAAACTTTGATAGGTGTAGGACGTACCGTAAAGAAGCTAGGACCATTTGAATTTTTATCAGTGTTTGATTTGGGACTCAAGGGTAGCAAAGCTTTGAGCGATAACTTAAATTGACAAGAGGCTCGAGTACTTTATTATTACAAAATTTCAAGGTTTTATGACGCTCCAGTAAAAAGATACAAGCATTTGTATGTTGCAAACTTTGATAGGTGTAGGACGTACCGTAAAGAAGTTAGGGGCGTTTGAAGTTTTATCAGTGTTTGATTTGGAACTCTAGGGTAGCATAACTTTGAGCGATGGCTTAAATTGACAAGAGGCTCGAGTACTTTATAGTTACAGAATTTCAAGGTTTTATGACGCTCCAGTAAAAAGTTACAAGCATTTGTATGTTGCAAACTTTGATAGGTGTAGGACGTACCGTAAAGAAGTTAGGGGCGTTTGAAGTTTTATCAGTGTTTGATTTGGGACTCAAGGGTAGCATAGCTTTGAGCGATGGCTTAAATTGACAAGAGGCTCGAGTACTTTATTGTTACAAAATTTCAAGGTTTTATGACGCTCCAGTAAAAAGTTACAAGCATTTGTATGTTGCAAACTTTGATAGGTGTGGGACGTACCGTAAAGAAGTTAGGGGCATTTGAAGCTTTATCAGTGTTTGATTTGGGACTCAAGGGTAGCATAGCTTTGAGCGATGGCTTAAATTGACAAGAGGCTCGAGTACTTCATTGTTACACAATTTCAAGGTTTTATGACGCTCCAGTAAAAAGTTACAAGCATTTGAATGTTGTTAACTTTGATATGTGTAGGACGTACCATAAAGAAGTTAGGGGCGTTTGAAGTTTTATCAGTGTTTGATTTGGGACTCTAGGGTAGCATAGCTTTGAGCGATAGCTTAAATTGACAAGAGGCTCGATACTTCATTGTTACAAAATTTCAAGGTTTTATGACACTCCAGTAAAAAGTTACAATCATTTGTATGTTGCAAACTTTGATAGGTGTAGGACGTACCGTAAAGAAGCTAGGGCCATTTGAATTTTGATCAGTGTTTGATTTGGGACTCAAGGGTAGCATAGCTTTGAGCGATAACTTAAATTGACAAGAGGCTCGAGTACTTTATTATTACAAAATTTCAAGGTTTTATGACGCTCCAGTAAAAAGTTACAAGCATTTGAATGTTGCAAACTTTGATAGGTGTAGGACGTACCGTATAGAAGTTAGGGCCATTTGAAGTTTTATCAGTGTTTGATTTGGAACTCTAGGGTAGCATAACTTTGAGCGATGGCTTAAATTGACAAGAGGCTCGAGTACTTTATTGTTACAGAATTTCAATGTTTTATGACGCTCCAGTAAAAAGTTACAAGCATTTGTATGTTGCAAACTTTGATAGGTGTAGGATGTACCGTAAATAAGTTAGGGGCGTTTGAAGTTTTATCAGTGTTTGATTTGGGACTCTAGGGTAGCATAGCTTTGAGCGATGGCTTAAATTGACAAGAGGCTCGAGTACTTTATTGTTACAAAATTTCAAGGTTTTATGACGCTCCAGTAAAAAGTTACAATCATTTGTATGTTGCAAACTTTGATAGGTGTAGGACGTACCGTAAAGAAGCTAGGACCATTTGAATTTTTATCAGTGTTTGATTTGGGACTCAAGGGTAGCATAGCTTTGAGCGATAACTTAAATTGACAAGAGGCTCGAGTACTTTATTATTACAAAATTTCAAGGTTTTATGACGCTCCAGTAAAAAGTTACAAGCATTTGAATGTTGCAAACTTTGATAGGTGTAGGACGTACCGTATAGAAGTTAGGGCCATTTGAAGTTTTATCAGTGTTTGATTTGGTACTCTAGGGTAGCATAGCTTTGAGCGATAGCTTAAATTGACAAGAAGCTCGGGTACTTCATTGTTATAAAATTTCAAGGTTTTATGACGCTCCAGTAAAAAGTTACAAGCATTTGTATGTTGCAAACTTTGATAGGTGTAGGACGTACCATATAGAAGTTAGGGCCATTTGAAGTTTTATCAGTGTTTGCTTTGGGACTCAAGGGTAGCATAGCTTTGAGCGATAGCTTAAATTGACAAGAGGCTCGATACTTCATTGTTACAAAATTTCATGGTTTTATGACGCTCCAGTAAAAAGTTACAATCATTTGTATGTTGCAAACTTTGATAGGTGTAGGACGTACCGTAAAGAAGCTAGGACCATTTGAATTTTTATCAGTGTTTGATTTGGGACTCAAGGGTAGCAAAGCTTTGAGCGATAACTTAAATTGACAAGAGGCTCGAGTACTTTATTATTACAAAATTTCAAGGTTTTATGACGCTCCAGTAAAAAGATACAAGCATTTGTATGTTGCAAACTTTGATAGGTGTAGGACGTACCGTAAAGAAGTTAGGGGCGTTTGAAGTTTTATCAGTGTTTGATTTGGAACTCTAGGGTAGCATAACTTTGAGCGATGGCTTAAATTGACAAGAGGCTCGAGTACTTTATAGTTACAGAATTTCAAGGTTTTATGACGCTCCAGTAAAAAGTTACAAGCATTTGTATGTTGCAAACTTTGATAGGTGTAGGACGTACCGTAAAGAAGTTAGGGGCGTTTGAAGTTTTATCAGTGTTTGATTTGGGACTCAAGGGTAGCATAGCTTTGAGCGATGGCTTAAATTGACAAGAGGCTCGAGTACTTTATTGTTACAAAATTTCAAGGTTTTATGACGCTCCAGTAAAAAGTTACAAGCATTTGTATGTTGCAAACTTTGATAGGTGTGGGACGTACCGTAAAGAAGTTAGGGGCATTTGAAGCTTTATCAGTGTTTGATTTGGGACTCAAGGGTAGCATAGCTTTGAGCGATGGCTTAAATTGACAAGAGGCTCGAGTACTTCATTGTTACACAATTTCAAGGTTTTATGACGCTCCAGTAAAAAGTTACAAGCATTTGAATGTTGTTAACTTTGATATGTGTAGGACGTACCATAAAGAAGTTAGGGGCGTTTGAAGTTTTATCAGTGTTTGATTTGGGACTCTAGGGTAGCATAGCTTTGAGCGATAGCTTAAATTGACAAGAGGCTCGATACTTCATTGTTACAAAATTTCAAGGTTTTATGACACTCCAGTAAAAAGTTACAATCATTTGTATGTTGCAAACTTTGATAGGTGTAGGACGTACCGTAAAGAAGCTAGGGCCATTTGAATTTTGATCAGTGTTTGATTTGGGACTCAAGGGTAGCATAGCTTTGAGCGATAACTTAAATTGACAAGAGGCTCGAGTACTTTATTATTACAAAATTTCAAGGTTTTATGACGCTCCAGTAAAAAGTTACAAGCATTTGAATGTTGCAAACTTTGATAGGTGTAGGACGTACCGTATAGAAGTTAGGGCCATTTGAAGTTTTATCAGTGTTTGATTTGGAACTCTAGGGTAGCATAACTTTGAGCGATGGCTTAAATTGACAAGAGGCTCGAGTACTTTATTGTTACAGAATTTCAATGTTTTATGACGCTCCAGTAAAAAGTTACAAGCATTTGTATGTTGCAAACTTTGATAGGTGTAGGATGTACCGTAAATAAGTTAGGGGCGTTTGAAGTTTTATCAGTGTTTGATTTGGGACTCTAGGGTAGCATAGCTTTGAGCGATGGCTTAAATTGACAAGAGGCTCGAGTACTTTATTGTTACAAAATTTCAAGGTTTTATGACGCTCCAGTAAAAAGTTACAATCATTTGTATGTTGCAAACTTTGATAGGTGTAGGACGTACCGTAAAGAAGCTAGGACCATTTGAATTTTTATCAGTGTTTGATTTGGGACTCAAGGGTAGCATAGCTTTGAGCGATAACTTAAATTGACAAGAGGCTCGAGTACTTTATTATTACAAAATTTCAAGGTTTTATGACGCTCCAGTAAAAAGTTACAAGCATTTGAATGTTGCAAACTTTGATAGGTGTAGGACGTACCGTATAGAAGTTAGGGCCATTTGAAGTTTTATCAGTGTTTGATTTGGAACTCTAGGGTAGCATAGCTTTGAGCGATAGCTTAAATTGACAAGAAGCTCGGGTACTTCATTGTTATAAAATTTCAAGGTTTTATGACGCTCCAGTAAAAAGTTACAAGCATTTGTATGTTGCAAACTTTGATAGGTGTAGGACGTACCATATAGAAGTTAGGGCCATTTGAAGTTTTATCAGTGTTTGCTTTGGGACTCAAGGGTAGCATAGCTTTGAGCGATAGCTTAAATTGACAAGAGGCTCGATACTTCATTGTTACAAAATTTCATGGTTTTATGACGCTCCAGTAAAAAGTTACAATCATTTGTATGTTGCAAACTTTGATAGGTGTAGGACGTACCGTAAAGAAGCTAGGACCATTTGAATTTTTATCAGTGTTTGATTTGGGACTCAAGGGTAGCAAAGCTTTGAGCGATAACTTAAATTGACAAGAGGCTCGAGTACTTTATTATTACAAAATTTCAAGGTTTTATGACGCTCCAGTAAAAAGATACAAGCATTTGTATGTTGCAAACTTTGATAGGTGTAGGACGTACCGTAAAGAAGTTAGGGGCGTTTGAAGTTTTATCAGTGTTTGATTTGGAACTCTAGGGTAGCATAACTTTGAGCGATGGCTTAAATTGACAAGAGGCTCGAGTACTTTATAGTTACAGAATTTCAAGGTTTTATGACGCTCCAGTAAAAAGTTACAAGCATTTGTATGTTGCAAACTTTGATAGGTGTAGGACGTACCGTAAAGAAGTTAGGGGCGTTTGAAGTTTTATCAGTGTTTGATTTGGGACTCAAGGGTAGCATAGCTTTGAGCGATGGCTTAAATTGACAAGAGGCTCGAGTACTTTATTGTTACAAAATTTCAAGGTTTTATGACGCTCCAGTAAAAAGTTACAAGCATTTGTATGTTGCAAACTTTGATAGGTGTGGGACGTACCGTAAAGAAGTTAGGGGCATTTGAAGCTTTATCAGTGTTTGATTTGGGACTCAAGGGTAGCATAGCTTTGAGCGATGGCTTAAATTGACAAGAGGCTCGAGTACTTCATTGTTACACAATTTCAAGGTTTTATGACGCTCCAGTAAAAAGTTACAAGCATTTGAATGTTGTTAACTTTGATATGTGTAGGACGTACCATAAAGAAGTTAGGGGCGTTTGAAGTTTTATCAGTGTTTGATTTGGGACTCTAGGGTAGCATAGCTTTGAGCGATAGCTTAAATTGACAAGAGGCTCGATACTTCATTGTTACAAAATTTCAAGGTTTTATGACACTCCAGTAAAAAGTTACAATCATTTGTATGTTGCAAACTTTGATAGGTGTAGGACGTACCGTAAAGAAGCTAGGGCCATTTGAATTTTTATCAGTGTTTGATTTGGGACTCAAGGGTAGCATAGCTTTGAGCGATAACTTAAATTGACAAGAGGCTCGAGTACTTTATTATTACAAAATTTCAAGGTTTTATGACGCTCCAGTAAAAAGTTACAAGCATTTGAATGTTGCAAACTTTGATAGGTGTAGGACGTACCGTATAGAAGTTAGGGCCATTTGAAGTTTTATCAGTGTTTGATTTGGAACTCTAGGGTAGCATAGCTTTGAGCGATAGCTTAAATTGACAAGAAGCTCGGGTACTTCATTGTTATAAAATTTCAAGGTTTTATGACGCTCCAGTAAAAAGTTACAAGCATTTGTATGTTGCAAACTTTGATAGGTGTAGGACGTACCATATAGAAGTTAGGGCCATTTGAAGTTTTATCAGTGTTTGCTTTGGGACTCAAGGGTAGCATAGCTTTGAGCGATAGCTTAAATTGACAAGAGGCTCGATACTTCATTGTTACAAAATTTCATGGTTTTATGACGCTCCAGTAAAAAGTTACAATCATTTGTATGTTGCAAACTTTGATAGGTGTAGGACGTACCGTAAAGAAGCTAGGACCATTTGAATTTTTATCAGTGTTTGATTTGGGACTCAAGGGTAGCAAAGCTTTGAGCGATAACTTAAATTGACAAGAGGCTCGAGTACTTTATTATTACAAAATTTCAAGGTTTTATGACGCTCCAGTAAAAAGATACAAGCATTTGTATGTTGCAAACTTTGATAGGTGTAGGACGTACCGTAAAGAAGTTAGGGCCATTTGAAGTTTTATCAGTGTTTGATTTGGGACTCTAGGGCAGCATAGCTTTGAGCGATAGCTTAAATTGACAAGAAGCTCGAGTACTTTATTGTTACAAAATTTCAAGGTTTTATGACGCTCCAGTAAAAAGTTACAAGCATTTGTATGTTGCAAACTTTGATAGGTGTAGGACGTACCGTAAAGAAGTTAGGGGCGTTTGAAGTTTTATCAGTGTTTGATTTGGGACTCTAGGGTAGCATAGCTTTCAGCGATGGTTTAAATTGACAAGAAGCTCGAGTACTTTATTGTTACAAAATTTCAAGGTTTTATGACGCTCCAGTAAAAAGATACAAGCATTTGTATGTTGCAAACTTTGATAGGTGTAGGACGTACCGTAAAGAAGTTAGGGGCGTTTGAAGTTTTATCAGTGTTTGATTTGGGACTCTAGGGTAGCATAGCTTTGAGCGATGGCTTAAATTGACAAGAGGCTCGAGTACTTTATTGTTACAAAATTTCAAGGTTTTATGACGCTCCAGTAAAAAGTTACAAGCATTTGTATGTTGCAAACTTTGATAGGTGTAGGACGTACCGTATAGAAGTTAGGGCCATTTGAAGTTTTATAAGTGTTTGATTTGGGACTCAAGGGTAGCATAGCTTTGAGCGATAACTTAAATTGACAAGAGGCTCGAGTACTTTATTGTTACAAAATTTCAAGGTTTTATGACGCTCCAGTAAAAAGTTACAAGCATTTGTATGTTGCAAACTTTGATAGGTGTAGGACGTACCGTAAAGAAGTTAGGGGCATTTGAAGCTTTATCAGTGTTTGATTTGGGACTCAAGGGTAGCATAGCTTTGAGCGATGGCTTAAATTGACAAGAGGCTCGAGTACTTCATTGTTACACAATTTCAAGGTTTTATGACGCTCCAGTAAAAAGTTACAAGCATTTGAATGTTGTTAACTTTGATATGTGTAGGACGTACCATAAAGAAGTTAGTGGCGTTTGAAGTTTTATCAGTGTTTGATTTGGGACTCTAGGGTAGCATAGCTTTGAGCGATAGCTTAAATTGACAAGAGGCTCGATACTTCATTGTTACAAAATTTCAAGGTTTTATGACACTCCAGTAAAAAGTTACAATCATTTGTATGTTGCAAACTTTGATAGGTGTAGGACGTACCGTAAAGAAGCTAGGGCCATTTGAATTTTTATCAGTGTTTGATTTGGGACTCAAGGGTAGCATAGCTTTGAGCGATAACTTAAATTGACAAGAGGCTCGAATTCTTTATTCTTACAAAATTTCAAGGTTTTATGACGCTCCAGTAAAAAGTTACAAGCATTTGAATGTTGCCAACTTTGATGGGTGTGGGACGTACCGTAAAGAAGTTAGGGGCGTTTGAAGTTTTATCAGTGTTTGATTTGGGACTCAAGGGTACCATAGCTTTGAGCGATAGCTTAAATTGACAAGAGGCTCGAGTACTTTATTGTTACAAAATTTCAAGGTTTTATGACGCTCCAGTAAAAAGTTACAAGCATTTGAATGTTGCCAGCTTTGAAAGGTGTAGGACGTACCATAAAGAAGTTAGGGGCGTTTGAAGTTTTATCAGTGTTTGATTTGGGACTCTAGGGTAGCATAGCTTTGAGCGATAGCTTAAATTGACAAGAGGCTTGGGTACTTCATTGTTATAAAATTTCAAGGTTTTATGACGCTCCAGTAAAAAGTTACAAGCATTTGTATGTTGCAAACTTTGATAGGTGTAGGACGTACCATATAGAAGTTAGGGCCATTTGAAGTTTTATCAGTGTTTGATTTGGGACTCAAGGGTAGCATAGCTTTGAGCGATAACTTAAATTGACAAGAGGCTCGAGTACTTTATTGTTATAAAATTTCAAGGTTTTATGACGCTCCAGTAAAAAGTTACAAGCATTTGTATGTTGCAAACTTTGATAGGTATAGGACGTACCGTAAAGAAGTTAGGGGCGTTTGAAGTTTTATCAGTGTTTCATTTGGGACTTTAGGGTAGCATAGCTTTGAGCAATGGCTTAAATTGACAAGAGGCTCGAGTACTTTATTATTACAAAATTTCAAGGTTTTATGACGCTCCAGTAAAAAGTTACAAGCATTTGAATGTTGCAAACTTTGATAGGTGTAGGACGTACCGTAAAGAAGCTAGGACCATTTGAATTTTTATCAGTGTTTGATTTGGGACTCAAGGGTAGCAAAGCTTTGAGCGATAACTTAAATTGACAAGAGGCTCGAGTACTTTATTATTACAAAATTTCAAGGTTTTATGACGCTCCAGTAAAAAGATACAAGCATTTGTATGTTGCAAACTTTGATAGGTGTAGGACGTACCGTAAAGAAGTTAGGGCCATTTGAAGTTTTATCAGTGTTTGATTTGGGACTCTAGGGCAGCATAGCTTTGAGCGATAGCTTAAATTGACAAGAAGCTCGAGTACTTTATTGTTACAAAATTTCAAGGTTTTATGACGCTCCAGTAAAAAGTTACAAGCATTTGTATGTTGCAAACTTTGATAGGTGTAGGACGTACCGTAAAGAAGTTAGGGGCGTTTGAAGTTTTATCAGTGTTTGATTTGGGACTCTAGGGTAGCATAGCTTTCAGCGATGGTTTAAATTGACAAGAAGCTCGAGTACTTTATTGTTACAAAATTTCAAGGTTTTATGACGCTCCAGTAAAAAGATACAAGCATTTGTATGTTGCAAACTTTGATAGGTGTAGGACGTACCGTAAAGAAGTTAGGGGCGTTTGAAGTTTTATCAGTGTTTGATTTGGGACTCTAGGGTAGCATAGCTTTGAGCGATGGCTTAAATTGACAAGAGGCTCGAGTACTTTATTGTTACAAAATTTCAAGGTTTTATGACGCTCCAGTAAAAAGTTACAAGCATTTGTATGTTGCAAACTTTGATAGGTGTAGGACGTACCGTATAGAAGTTAGGGCCATTTGAAGTTTTATAAGTGTTTGATTTGGGACTCAAGGGTAGCATAGCTTTGAGCGATAACTTAAATTGACAAGAGGCTCGAGTACTTTATTGTTACAAAATTTCAAGGTTTTATGACGCTCCAGTAAAAAGTTACAAGCATTTGTATGTTGCAAACTTTGATAGGTGTAGGACGTACCGTAAAGAAGTTAGGGGCATTTGAAGCTTTATCAGTGTTTGATTTGGGACTCAAGGGTAGCATAGCTTTGAGCGATGGCTTAAATTGACAAGAGGCTCGAGTACTTCATTGTTACACAATTTCAAGGTTTTATGACGCTCCAGTAAAAAGTTACAAGCATTTGAATGTTGTTAACTTTGATATGTGTAGGACGTACCATAAAGAAGTTAGTGGCGTTTGAAGTTTTATCAGTGTTTGATTTGGGACTCTAGGGTAGCATAGCTTTGAGCGATAGCTTAAATTGACAAGAGGCTCGATACTTCATTGTTACAAAATTTCAAGGTTTTATGACGCTCCAGTAAAAAGTTACAATCATTTGTATGTTGCAAACTTTGATAGGTGTAGGACGTACCGTAAAGAAGCTAGGGCCATTTGAATTTTTATCAGTGTTTGATTTGGGACTCAAGGGTAGCATAGCTTTGAGCGATAACTTAAATTGACAAGAGGCTCGAGTACTTTATTCTTACAAAATTTCAAGGTTTTATGACGCTCCAGTAAAAAGTTACAAGCATTTGAATGTTGCCAACTTTGATGGGTGTGGGACGTACCGTAAAGAAGTTAGGGGCGTTTGAAGTTTTATCAGTGTTTGATTTGGGACTCAAGGGTACCATAGCTTTGAGCGATAGCTTAAATTGACAAGAGGCTCGAGTACTTTATTGTTACAAAATTTCAAGGTTTTATGACGCTCCAGTAAAAAGTTACAAGCATTTGAATGTTGCCAGCTTTGAAAGGTGTAGGACGTACCATAAAGAAGTTAGGGGCGTTTGAAGTTTTATCAGTGTTTGATTTGGGACTCTAGGGTAGCATAGCTTTGAGCGATAGCTTAAATTGACAAGAGGCTTGGGTACTTCATTGTTATAAAATTTCAAGGTTTTATGACGCTCCAGTAAAAAGTTACAAGCATTTGTATGTTGCAAACTTTGATAGGTGTAGGACGTACCATATAGAAGTTAGGGCCATTTGAAGTTTTATCAGTGTTTGATTTGGGACTCAAGGGTAGCATAGCTTTGAGCGATAACTTAAATTGACAAGAGGCTCGAGTACTTTATTGTTATAAAATTTCAAGGTTTTATGACGCTCCAGTAAAAAGTTACAAGCATTTGTATGTTGCAAACTTTGATAGGTATAGGACGTACCGTAAAGAAGTTAGGGGCGTTTGAAGTTTTATCAGTGTTTCATTTGGGACTTTAGGGTAGCATAGCTTTGAGCAATGGCTTAAATTGACAAGAGGCTCGAGTACTTTATTATTACAAAATTTCAAGGTTTTATGACGCTCCAGTAAAAAGTTACAAGCATTTGAATGTTGCAAACTTTGATAGGTGTAGGACGTACCGTATAGAAGTTAGGGCCATTTGAAGTTTTATCAGTGTTTGATTTGGGACTCTAGGGTAGCATAGCTTAAATTGACAAGAAGCTCGAGTACTTTATTGTTACAAAATTTCCAGGTTTTATAACGCTCCAGTAAAAAGTTACAAGCATTTGTATGTTGCAAACTTTGATAGGTGTAGGACGTACCGTAAATAAGTTAGGGGCGTTTGAAGTTTTATCAGTGTTTGATTTGGGACTCTAGGGTAGCATAGCTTTCAGCGATGGCTTAAATTGTCAAGAAGCTCGAGTACTTTATTGTTACAAAATTTCAAGGTTTTATGACGCTCCAGTAAAAAGATACAAGCATTTGTATGTTGCAAACTTTGATAGGTGTAGGACGTACCGTAAAGAAGTTAGGGGCGTTTGAAGTTTTATCAGTGTTTGACTTGGAACTCTAGGGTAGCATAACTTTGAGCGATGGCTTAAATTGACAAGAGGCTCGAGTACTTTATTGTTACAGAATTTCAATGTTTTATGACGCTCCAGTAAAAAGTTACAAGCATTTGTATGTTGCAAACTTTGATAGGTGTAGGATGTACCGTAAATAAGTTAGGGGCGTTTGAAGTTTTATCAGTGTTTGATTTGGGACTCTAGGGTAGCATAGCTTTGAGCGATGGCTTAAATTGACAAGAGGCTCGAGTACTTTATTGTTACAAAATTTCAAGGTTTTATGACGCTCCAGTAAAAAGTTACAATCATTTGTATGTTGCAAACTTTGATAGGTGTAGGACGTACCGTAAAGAAGCTAGGGCCATTTGAATTTTTATCAGTGTTTGATTTGGGACTCAAGGGTAGCATAGCTTTGAGCGATAACTTAAATTGACAAGAGGCTCGAGTACTTTATTATTACAAAATTTCAAGGTTTTATGACGCTCCAGTAAAAAGTTACAAGCATTTGAATGTTGCAAACTTTGATAGGTGTAGGACGTACCGTATAGAAGTTAGGGCCATTTGAAGTTTTATCAGTGTTTGATTTGGAACTCTAGGGTAGCATAGCTTTGAGCGATAGCTTAAATTGACAAGAAGCTCGGGTACTTCATTGTTATAAAATTTCAAGGTTTTATGACGCTCCAGTAAAAAGTTACAAGCATTTGTATGTTGCAAACTTTGATAGGTGTAGGACGTACCATATAGAAGTTAGGGCCATTTGAAGTTTTATCAGTGTTTGCTTTGGGACTCAAGGGTAGCATAGCTTTGAGCGATAGCTTAAATTGACAAGAGGCTCGATACTTCATTGTTACAAAATTTCAAGGTTTTATGACGCTCCAGTAAAAAGTTACAATCATTTGTATGTTGCAAACTTTGATAGGTGTAGGACGTACCGTAAAGAAGCTAGGGCCATTTGAATTTTTATCAGTGTTTGATTTGGGACTCAAGGGTAGCATAGCTTTGAGCGATAACTTAAATTGACAAGAGGCTCGAGTACTTTATTCTTACAAAATTTCAAGGTTTTATGACGCTCCAGTAAAAAGTTACAAGCATTTGAATGTTGCCAACTTTGATGGGTGTGGGACGTACCGTAAAGAAGTTAGGGGCGTTTGAAGTTTTATCAGTGTTTGATTTGGGACTCAAGGGTACCATAGCTTTGAGCGATAGCTTAAATTGACAAGAGGCTCGAGTACTTTATTGTTACAAAATTTCAAGGTTTTATGACGCTCCAGTAAAAAGTTACAAGCATTTGAATGTTGCCAGCTTTGAAAGGTGTAGGACGTACCATAAAGAAGTTAGGGGCGTTTGAAGTTTTATCAGTGTTTGATTTGGGACTCTAGGGTAGCATAGCTTTGAGCGATAGCTTAAATTGACAAGAGGCTTGGGTACTTCATTGTTATAAAATTTCAAGGTTTTATGACGCTCCAGTAAAAAGTTACAAGCATTTGTATGTTGCAAACTTTGATAGGTGTAGGACGTACCATATAGAAGTTAGGGCCATTTGAAGTTTTATCAGTGTTTGATTTGGGACTCAAGGGTAGCATAGCTTTGAGCGATAACTTAAATTGACAAGAGGCTCGAGTACTTTATTGTTATAAAATTTCAAGGTTTTATGACGCTCCAGTAAAAAGTTACAAGCATTTGTATGTTGCAAACTTTGATAGGTATAGGACGTACCGTAAAGAAGTTAGGGGCGTTTGAAGTTTTATCAGTGTTTCATTTGGGACTTTAGGGTAGCATAGCTTTGAGCAATGGCTTAAATTGACAAGAGGCTCGAGTACTTTATTATTACAAAATTTCAAGGTTTTATGACGCTCCAGTAAAAAGTTACAAGCATTTGAATGTTGCAAACTTTGATAGGTGTAGGACGTACCGTATAGAAGTTAGGGCCATTTGAAGTTTTATCAGTGTTTGATTTGGGACTCTAGGGTAGCATAGCTTAAATTGACAAGAAGCTCGAGTACTTTATTGTTACAAAATTTCCAGGTTTTATAACGCTCCAGTAAAAAGTTACAAGCATTTGTATGTTGCAAACTTTGATAGGTGTAGGACGTACCGTAAATAAGTTAGGGGCGTTTGAAGTTTTATCAGTGTTTGATTTGGGACTCTAGGGTAGCATAGCTTTCAGCGATGGCTTAAATTGTCAAGAAGCTCGAGTACTTTATTGTTACAAAATTTCAAGGTTTTATGACGCTCCAGTAAAAAGATACAAGCATTTGTATGTTGCAAACTTTGATAGGTGTAGGACGTACCGTAAAGAAGTTAGGGGCGTTTGAAGTTTTATCAGTGTTTGATTTGGAACTCTAGGGTAGCATAACTTTGAGCGATGGCTTAAATTGACAAGAGGCTCGAGTACTTTATAGTTACAGAATTTCAAGGTTTTATGACGCTCCAGTAAAAAGTTACAAGCATTTGTATGTTGCAAACTTTGATAGGTGTAGGACGTACCGTAAAGAAGTTAGGGCCATTTGAAGTTTTATCAGTGTTTGATTTGGGACTCAAGGGTAGCATAGCTTTGAGCGATAACTTAAATTGACAAGAGGCTCGAGTACTTTATTGTTATAAAATTTCAAGGTTTTATGACGCTCCAGTAAAAAGTTACAAGCATTTGTATGTTGCAAACTTTGATAGGTATAGGACGTACCGTAAAGAAGTTAGGGGCGTTTGAAGTTTTATCAGTGTTTCATTTGGGACTTTAGGGTAGCATAGCTTTGAGCAATGGCTTAAATTGACAAGAGGCTCGAGTACTTTATTATTACAAAATTTCAAGGTTTTATGACGCTCCAGTAAAAAGTTACAAGCATTTGAATGTTGCAAACTTTGATAGGTGTAGGACGTACCGTATAGAAGTTAGGGCCATTTGAAGTTTTATCAGTGTTTGATTTGGGACTCTAGGGTAGCATAGCTTAAATTGACAAGAAGCTAGAGTACTTTATTGTTACAAAATTTCCAGGTTTTATAACGCTCCAGTAAAAAGTTACAAGCATTTGTATGTTGCAAACTTTGATAGGTATAGGACGTACCGTAAAGAAGTTAGGGGCGTTTGAAGTTTTATCAGTGTTTGACTTGGAACTCTAGGGTAGCATAACTTTGAGCGATGGCTTATATTGACAAGAGGCTCGAGTACTTTATTGTTACAGAATTTCAATGTTTTATGACGCTCCAGTAAAAAGTTACAAGCATTTGTATGTTGCAAACTTTGATAGGTGTAGGATGTACCGTAAATAAGTTAGGGGCGTTTGAAGTTTTATCAGTGTTTGATTTGGGACTCTAGGGTAGCATAGCTTTGAGCGATGGCTTAAATTGACAAGAGGCTCGAGTACTTTATTGTTACAAAATTTCAAGGTTTTATGACGCTCCAGTAAAAAGTTACAATCATTTGTATGTTGCAAACTTTGATAGGTTTAGGACGTACCGTAAAGAAGCTAGGACCATTTGAATTTTTATCAGTGTTTGATTTGGGACTCAAGGGTAGCATAGCTTTGAGCGATAACTTAAATTGACAAGAGGCTCGAGTACTTTATTATTACAAAATTTCAAGGTTTTATGACGCTCCAGTAAAAAGTTACAAGCATTTGAATGTTGCAAACTTTGATAGGTGTAGGACGTACCGTATAGAAGTTAGGGCCATTTGAAGTTTTATCAGTGTTTGATTTGGAACTCTAGGGTAGCATAGCTTTGAGCGATAGCTTAAATTGACAAGAAGCTCGGGTACTTCATTGTTATAAAATTTCAAGGTTTTATGACGCTCCAGTAAAAAGTTACAAGCATTTGTATGTTGCAAACTTTGATAGGTGTAGGACGTACCATATAGAAGTTAGGGCCATTTGAAGTTTTATCAGTGTTTGCTTTGGGACTCAAGGGTAGCATAGCTTTGAGCGATAGCTTAAATTGACAAGAGGCTCGATACTTCATTGTTACAAAATTTCATGGTTTTATGACGCTCCAGTAAAAAGTTACAATCATTTGTATGTTGCAAACTTTGATAGGTGTAGGACGTACCGTAAAGAAGCTAGGACCATTTGAATTTTTATCAGTGTTTGATTTGGGACTCAAGGGTAGCAAAGCTTTGAGCGATAACTTAAATTGACAAGAGGCTCGAGTACTTTATTATTACAAAATTTCAAGGTTTTATGACGCTCCAGTAAAAAGATACAAGCATTTGTATGTTGCAAACTTTGATAGGTGTAGGACGTACCGTAAAGAAGTTAGGGGCGTTTGAAGTTTTATCAGTGTTTGATTTGGAACTCTAGGGTAGCATAACTTTGAGCGATGGCTTAAATTGACAAGAGGCTCGAGTACTTTATAGTTACAGAATTTCAAGGTTTTATGACGCTCCAGTAAAAAGTTACAAGCATTTGTATGTTGCAAACTTTGATAGGTGTAGGACGTACCGTAAAGAAGTTAGGGGCGTTTGAAGTTTTATCAGTGTTTGATTTGGGACTCAAGGGTAGCATAGCTTTGAGCGATGGCTTAAATTGACAAGAGGCTCGAGTACTTTATTGTTACAAAATTTCAAGGTTTTATGACGCTCCAGTAAAAAGTTACAAGCATTTGTATGTTGCAAACTTTGATAGGTGTGGGACGTACCGTAAAGAAGTTAGGGGCATTTGAAGCTTTATCAGTGTTTGATTTGGGACTCAAGGGTAGCATAGCTTTGAGCGATGGCTTAAATTGACAAGAGGCTCGAGTACTTCATTGTTACACAATTTCAAGGTTTTATGACGCTCCAGTAAAAAGTTACAAGCATTTGAATGTTGTTAACTTTGATATGTGTAGGACGTACCATAAAGAAGTTAGGGGCGTTTGAAGTTTTATCAGTGTTTGATTTGGGACTCTAGGGTAGCATAGCTTTGAGCGATAGCTTAAATTGACAAGAGGCTCGATACTTCATTGTTACAAAATTTCAAGGTTTTATGACACTCCAGTAAAAAGTTACAATCATTTGTATGTTGCAAACTTTGATAGGTGTAGGACGTACCGTAAAGAAGCTAGGGCCATTTGAATTTTTATCAGTGTTTGATTTGGGACTCAAGGGTAGCATAGCTTTGAGCGATAACTTAAATTGACAAGAGGCTCGAGTACTTTATTATTACAAAATTTCAAGGTTTTATGACGCTCCAGTAAAAAGTTACAAGCATTTGAATGTTGCAAACTTTGATAGGTGTAGGACGTACCGTATAGAAGTTAGGGCCATTTGAAGTTTTATCAGTGTTTGATTTGGAACTCTAGGGTAGCATAGCTTTGAGCGATAGCTTAAATTGACAAGAAGCTCGGGTACTTCATTGTTATAAAATTTCAAGGTTTTATGACGCTCCAGTAAAAAGTTACAAGCATTTGTATGTTGCAAACTTTGATAGGTGTAGGACGTACCATATAGAAGTTAGGGCCATTTGAAGTTTTATCAGTGTTTGCTTTGGGACTCAAGGGTAGCATAGCTTTGAGCGATAGCTTAAATTGACAAGAGGCTCGATACTTCATTGTTACAAAATTTCATGGTTTTATGACGCTCCAGTAAAAAGTTACAATCATTTGTATGTTGCAAACTTTGATAGGTGTAGGACGTACCGTAAAGAAGCTAGGACCATTTGAATTTTTATCAGTGTTTGATTTGGGACTCAAGGGTAGCAAAGCTCTGAGCGATAACTTAAATTGACAAGAGGCTCGAGTACTTTATTATTACAAAATTTCAAGGTTTTATGACGCTCCAGTAAAAAGATACAAGCATTTGTATGTTGCAAACTTTGATAGGTGTAGGACGTACCGTAAAGAAGTTAGGGCCATTTGAAGTTTTATCAGTGTTTGATTTGGGACTCTAGGGCAGCATAGCTTTGAGCGATAGCTTAAATTGACAAGAAGCTCGAGTACTTTATTGTTACAAAATTTCAAGGTTTTATGACGCTCCAGTAAAAAGTTACAAGCATTTGTATGTTGCAAACTTTGATAGGTGTAGGACGTACCGTAAAGAAGTTAGGGGCGTTTGAAGTTTTATCAGTGTTTGATTTGGGACTCTAGGGTAGCATAGCTTTCAGCGATGGTTTAAATTGACAAGAAGCTCGAGTACTTTATTGTTACAAAATTTCAAGGTTTTATGACGCTCCAGTAAAAAGATACAAGCATTTGTATGTTGCAAACTTTGATAGGTGTAGGACGTACCGTAAAGAAGTTAGGGGCGTTTGAAGTTTTATCAGTGTTTGATTTGGGACTCTAGGGTAGCATAGCTTTGAGCGATGGCTTAAATTGACAAGAGGCTCGAGTACTTTATTGTTACAAAATTTCAAGGTTTTATGACGCTCCAGTAAAAAGTTACAAGCATTTGTATGTTGCAAACTTTGATAGGTGTAGGACGTACCGTATAGAAGTTAGGGCCATTTGAAGTTTTATAAGTGTTTGATTTGGGACTCAAGGGTAGCATAGCTTTGAGCGATAGCTTAAATTGACAAGAGGCTCGAGTACTTTATTGTTACAAAATTTCAAGGTTTTATGACGCTCCAGTAAAAAGTTACAAGCATTTGTATGTTGCAAACTTTGATAGGTGTAGGACGTACCGTAAAGAAGTTAGGGGCATTTGAAGCTTTATCAGTGTTTGATTTGGGACTCAAGGGTAGCATAGCTTTGAGCGATGGCTTAAATTGACAAGAGGCTCGAGTACTTCATTGTTACACAATTTCAAGGTTTTATGACGCTCCAGTAAAAAGTTACAAGCATTTGAATGTTGTTAACTTTGATATGTGTAGGACGTACCATAAAGAAGTTAGTGGCGTTTGAAGTTTTATCAGTGTTTGATTTGGGACTCTAGGGTAGCATAGCTTTGAGCGATAGCTTAAATTGACAAGAGGCTCGATACTTCATTGTTACAAAATTTCAAGGTTTTATGACGCTCCAGTAAAAAGTTACAATCATTTGTATGTTGCAAACTTTGATAGGTGTAGGACGTACCGTAAAGAAGCTAGGGCCATTTGAATTTTTATCAGTGTTTGATTTGGGACTCAAGGGTAGCATAGCTTTGAGCGATAACTTAAATTGACAAGAGGCTCGAGTACTTTATTCTTACAAAATTTCAAGGTTTTATGACGCTCCAGTAAAAAGTTACAAGCATTTGAATGTTGCCAACTTTGATGGGTGTGGGACGTACCGTAAAGAAGTTAGGGGCGTTTGAAGTTTTATCAGTGTTTGATTTGGGACTCAAGGGTACCATAGCTTTGAGCGATAGCTTAAATTGACAAGAGGCTCGAGTACTTTATTGTAAAAGTTACAAGCATTTGTACAGTGAATCAAAAAAGTATTGGCACAGCTCAATTTTCAAAGTTTATTTGCTAATAACTTTTTTTCCACACCACTTACAAAAATAATCAGTATACCATTTTTAAAAATTTTTGCTGTATTTCATGGCATAATTTGACGGCCGAAGTCTTTGGATTTTGAGCCACTGCAGCTACTACAATCCGCTCCTGGCGTGGTGTAAATTTTTTTGGCCTTCCAGATCTGCTCTCAAGCTGTAATTTTCCGAAGTTTATGTAATGTTTTATAATGTTTCGTACACTTGAATATGGCCTCTGTAATAGATCTCCAATTTCTCGATACGATTTTTGCTGTACGTAAAGATTTATTATAATCTTACGGACGTCTACCGGAATTTCAGAACCTCTGCCCATTTTGATTATTCTTTCAAGAAATCAATATCAACACTAACTTGAAATATTAGATAAAAACTAAAACGCAATAATTGAGTAGAGAGAAAAGAAATGGAGCAAAGAAAACTAAAGGATTACCGTTATTTGAGCAAAAACATTACACTCACACAACGTGTGCCAATACTTTTTTGAGGAAAAATAATGAATTTTTTTTAGTTTTTATAACATTACACCTGGAAAAAAGTGAAATATGAACTATGTTATGTTTTAATTATATAATAAAATGTTCCTTTTTAAAAATGGTATACTAATTATTTATGTAAGTAGTGTGGAAAAAAAGTTATTAGCAAATAAAATTTGAAAATTGAGCTGTGCCAATACTTTTTTGATTCACTGTATGTTGCAAACTTTGATAGGTGTAGGACGTACCGTAAAGAAGTTAGGGCCATTTGAAGTTTTATAAATGTTTGATTTAAGACTCAAGGGTTTCATAGCTTTGAGCGATAGCTTAAATTGACAAGAGGCTCGAGTACTTTATTGTTACATAATTTCAAGGTTTTATGACGCTCCAGTAAAAAGTTACAAGCATTTGTATGTTGCAAACTTTGATAGGTGTAGGACGTACCGTATAGAAGTTAGGGCCATTTGAAGTTTTATCAGTGTTTCATTTGGGACTTTAGGGTAGCATAGCTTTGAGCAATGGCTTAAATTGACAAGAGGCTCGAGTACTTTATTATTACAAAATTTCAAGGTTTTATGACGCTCCAGTAAAAAGTTACAAGCATTTGAATGTTGCAAACTTTGATAGGTGTAGGACGTACCGTATAGAAGTTAGGGCCATTTGAAGTTTTATCAGTGTTTGATTTGGGACTCTAGGGTAGCATAGCTTAAATTGACAAGAAGCTCGAGTACTTTATTGTTACAAAATTTCCAGGTTTTATAACGCTCCAGTAAAAAGTTACAAGCATTTGTATGTTGCAAACTTTGATAGGTGTAGGACGTACCGTAAATAAGTTAGGGGCGTTTGAAGTTTTATCAGTGTTTGATTTGGGACTCTAGGGTAGCATAGCTTTCAGCGATGGCTTAAATTGTCAAGAAGCTCGAGTACTTTATTGTTACAAAATTTCAAGGTTTTATGACGCTCCAGTAAAAAGATACAAGCATTTGTATGTTGCAAACTTTGATAGGTGTAGGACGTACCGTAAAGAAGTTAGGGGCGTTTGAAGTTTTATCAGTGTTTGACTTGGAACTGTAGGGTAGCATAACTTTGAGCGATGGCTTAAATTGACAAGAGGCTCGAGTACTTTATTGTTACAGAATTTCAATGTTTTATGACGCTCCAGTAAAAAGTTACAAGCATTTGTATGTTGCAAACTTTGATAGGTGTAGGATGTACCGTAAATAAGTTAGGGGCGTTTGAAGTTTTATCAGTGTTTGATTTGGGACTCTAGGGTAGCATAGCTTTGAGCGATGGCTTAAATTGACAAGAGGCTCGAGTACTTTATTGTTACAAAATTTCAAGGTTTTATGACGCTCCAGTAAAAAGTTACAATCATTTGTATGTTGCAAACTTTGATAGGTGTAGGACGTACCGTAAAGAAGCTAGGACCATTTGAATTTTTATCAGTGTTTGATTTGGGACTCAAGGGTAGCATAGCTTTGAGCGATAACTTAAATTGACAAGAGGCTCGAGTACTTTATTATTACAAAATTTCAAGGTTTTCTGACGCTCCAGTAAAAAGTTACAAGCATTTGAATGTTGCAAACTTTGATAGGTGTAGGACGTACCGTATAGAAGTTAGGGCCATTTGAAGTTTTATCAGTGTTTGATTTGGAACTCTAGGGTAGCATAGCTTTGAGCGATAGCTTAAATTGACAAGAAGCTCGGGTACTTCATTGTTATAAAATTTCAAGGTTTTATGACGCTCCAGTAAAAAGTTACAAGCATTTGTATGTTGCAAACTTTGATAGGTGTAGGACGTACCATATAGAAGTTAGGGCCATTTGAAGTTTTATCAGTGTTTGCTTTGGGACTCAAGGGTAGCATAGCTTTGAGCGATAGCTTAAATTGACAAGAGGCTCGATACTTCATTGTTACAAAATTTCATGGTTTTATGACGCTCCAGTAAAAAGTTACAATCATTTGTATGTTGCAAACTTTGATAGGTGTAGGACGTACCGTAAAGAAGCTAGGACCATTTGAATTTTTATCAGTGTTTGATTTGGGACTCAAGGGTAGCAAAGCTTTGAGCGATAACTTAAATTGACAAGAGGCTCGAGTACTTTATTATTACAAAATTTCAAGGTTTTATGACGCTCCAGTAAAAAGATACAAGCATTTGTATGTTGCAAACTTTGATAGGTGTAGGACGTACCGTAAAGAAGTTAGGGGCGTTTGAAGTTTTATCAGTGTTTGATTTGGAACTCTAGGGTAGCATAACTTTGAGCGATGGCTTAAATTGACAAGAGGCTCGAGTACTTTATAGTTACAGAATTTCAAGGTTTTATGACGCTCCAGTAAAAAGTTACAAGCATTTGTATGTTGCAAACTTTGATAGGTGTAGGACGTACCGTAAAGAAGTTAGGGGCGTTTGAAGTTTTATCAGTGTTTGATTTGGGACTCAAGGGTAGCATAGCTTTGAGCGATGGCTTAAATTGACAAGAGGCTCGAGTACTTTATTGTTACAAAATTTCAAGGTTTTATGACGCTCCAGTAAAAAGTTACAAGCATTTGTATGTTGCAAACTTTGATAGGTGTGGGACGTACCGTAAAGAAGTTAGGGGCATTTGAAGCTTTATCAGTGTTTGATTTGGGACTCAAGGGTAGCATAGCTTTGAGCGATGGCTTAAATTGACAAGAGGCTCGAGTACTTCATTGTTACAAAATTTCAAGGTTTTATGACGCTCCAGTAAAAAGTTACAAGCATTTGAATGTTGTTAACTTTGATATGTGTAGGACGTACCATAAAGAAGTTAGGGGCGTTTGAAGTTTTATCAGTGTTTGATTTGGGACTCTAGGGTAGCATAGCTTTGAGCGATAGCTTAAATTGACAAGAGGCTCGATACTTCATTGTTACAAAATTTCAAGGTTTTATGACACTCCAGTAAAAAGTTACAATCATTTGTATGTTGCAAACTTTGATAGGTGTAGGACGTACCGTAAAGAAGCTAGGGCCATTTGAATTTTTATCAGTGTTTGATTTGGGACTCAAGGGTAGCATAGCTTTGAGCGATAACTTAAATTGACAAGAGGCTCGAGTACTTTATTATTACAAAATTTCAAGGTTTTATGACGCTCCAGTAAAAAGTTACAAGCATTTGAATGTTGCAAACTTTGATAGGTGTAGGACGTACCGTATAGAAGTTAGGGCCATTTGAAGTTTTATCAGTGTTTGATTTGGAACTCTAGGGTAGCATAGCTTTGAGCGATAGCTTAAATTGACAAGAAGCTCGGGTACTTCATTGTTATAAAATTTCAAGGTTTTATGACGCTCCAGTAAAAAGTTACAAGCATTTGTATGTTGCAAACTTTGATAGGTGTAGGACGTACCATATAGAAGTTAGGGCCATTTGAAGTTTTATCAGTGTTTGCTTTGGGACTCAAGGGTAGCATAGCTTTGAGCGATAGCTTAAATTGACAAGAGGCTCGATACTTCATTGTTACAAAATTTCATGGTTTTATGACGCTCCAGTAAAAAGTTACAATCATTTGTATGTTGCAAACTTTGATAGGTGTAGGACGTACCGTAAAGAAGCTAGGACCATTTGAATTTTTATCAGTGTTTGATTTGGGACTCAAGGGTAGCAAAGCTTTGAGCGATAACTTAAATTGACAAGAGGCTCGAGTACTTTATTATTACAAAATTTCAAGGTTTTATGACGCTCCAGTAAAAAGATACAAGCATTTGTATGTTGCAAACTTTGATAGGTGTAGGACGTACCGTAAAGAAGTTAGGGCCATTTGAAGTTTTATCAGTGTTTGATTTGGGACTCTAGGGCAGCATAGCTTTGAGCGATAGCTTAAATTGACAAGAAGCTCGAGTACTTTATTGTTACAAAATTTCAAGGTTTTATGACGCTCCAGTAAAAAGTTACAAGCATTTGTATGTTGCAAACTTTGATAGGTGTAGGACGTACCGTAAAGAAGTTAGGGGCGTTTGAAGTTTTATCAGTGTTTGATTTGGGACTCTAGGGTAGCATAGCTTTCAGCGATGGTTTAAATTGACAAGAAGCTCGAGTACTTTATTGTTACAAAATTTCAAGGTTTTATGACGCTCCAGTAAAAAGATACAAGCATTTGTATGTTGCAAACTTTGATAGGTGTAGGACGTACCGTAAAGAAGTTAGGGGCGTTTGAAGTTTTATCAGTGTTTGATTTGGGACTCTAGGGTAGCATAGCTTTGAGCGATGGCTTAAATTGACAAGAGGCTCGAGTACTTTATTGTTACAAAATTTCAAGGTTTTATGACGCTCCAGTAAAAAGTTACAAGCATTTGTATGTTGCAAACTTTGATAGGTGTAGGACGTACCGTATAGAAGTTAGGGCCATTTGAAGTTTTATAAGTGTTTGATTTGGGACTCAAGGGTAGCATAGCTTTGAGCGATAACTTAAATTGACAAGAGGCTCGAGTACTTTATTGTTACAAAATTTCAAGGTTTTATGACGCTCCAGTAAAAAGTTACAAGCATTTGTATGTTGCAAACTTTGATAGGTGTAGGACGTACCGTAAAGAAGTTAGGGGCATTTGAAGCTTTATCAGTGTTTGATTTGGGACTCAAGGGTAGCATAGCTTTGAGCGATGGCTTAAATTGACAAGAGGCTCGAGTACTTCATTGTTACACAATTTCAAGGTTTTATGACGCTCCAGTAAAAAGTTACAAGCATTTGAATGTTGTTAACTTTGATATGTGTAGGACGTACCATAAAGAAGTTAGTGGCGTTTGAAGTTTTATCAGTGTTTGATTTGGGACTCTAGGGTAGCATAGCTTTGAGCGATAGCTTAAATTGACAAGAGGCTCGATACTTCATTGTTACAAAATTTCAAGGTTTTATGACGCTCCAGTAAAAAGTTACAATCATTTGTATGTTGCAAACTTTGATAGGTGTAGGACGTACCGTAAAGAAGCTAGGGCCATTTGAATTTTTATCAGTGTTTGATTTGGGACTCAAGGGTAGCATAGCTTTGAGCGATAACTTAAATTGACAAGAGGCTCGAGTACTTTATTCTTACAAAATTTCAAGGTTTTATGACGCTCCAGTAAAAAGTTACAAGCATTTGAATGTTGCCAACTTTGATGGATGTGGGACGTACCGTAAAGAAGTTAGGGGCGTTTGAAGTTTTATCAGTGTTTGATTTGGGACTCAAGGGTACCATAGCTTTGAGCGATAGCTTAAATTGACAAGAGGCTCGAGTACTTTATTGTTACAAAATTTCAAGGTTTTATGACGCTCCAGTAAAAAGTTACAAGCATTTGTACATATGTTGCAAACTTTGATAGGTGTAGGACGTACCGTAAAGAAGTTAGGGCCATTTGAAGTTTTATAAATGTTTGATTTAAGACTCAAGGGTTTCATAGCTTTGAGCGATAGCTTAAATTGACAAGAGGCTCGAGTACTTTATTGTTACATAATTTCAAGGTTTTATGACGCTCCAGTAAAAAGTTGCAAGCATTTGTATGTTGCAAACTTTGATAGGTGTAGGACGTACCGTATAGAAGTTAGGGCCATTTGAAGTTTTATCAGTGTTTGATTTGGGACTCAAGGGTAGCATAGCTTTGAGCGATAGCTTAAGTTGACAAGAGGCTCGAGTACTTTATTGTTACAAAATTTCAAGGTTTTATGACGCTCCAGTAAAAAGTTACAAGCATTTGTATGTTGCAAACTTTGATAGGTGTAGGACGTACCGTAAAGAAGTTAGGGGCGTTTGAAGTTTTATCAGTGTTTGATTTGGGACTCTAGGGTAGCATAGCTTTGAGAGATGGCTTAAATTGACAAGAGGCTCGAGTACTTTATTGTTACAAAATTGCAAGGTTTTATGACGCTCCAGTAAAAAGTTACAAGCATTTGAATGTTGCCAACTTTGACAGGTGTAGGACGTACCGTAAAGAAGTTAGGGGCGTTTGAAGTTTTATCAGTGTTTGATTTGGGACTCAAGGGTAGCATAGCTTTGAGCGATATCTTAAATTGACAAGAGGCTCGAGTTCTTTATTGTTACAAAATTTCAAGGTTTTATGACGCTCCAGTAAAAAGATACAAGCATTTGAATGTTGCCAACTTTGATAGGTGTAGGACGTACCGTATAGAAGTTAGGGGCGTTTGAAGTTTTATCAGTGTTTCATTTGGGACTTTAGGGTAGCATAGCTTTGAGCGATGGCTTAAATTGACAAGAGGCTCGAGTACTTTATTATTACAAAGTTTCAAGGTTTTATGACGCTCCAGTAAAAAGTTACAAGCATTTGAATGTTGCAAACTTTGATAGGTGTAGGACGTACCGTATAGAAGTTAGGGCCATTTGAAGTTTTATCAGTGTTTGATTTGGGACTCTAGGGTAGCATAGCTTTGAGCGATAACTTAAATTGAGAAGAAGATCGAGTACTTTATTGTTACAAAATTTCAAGGTTTTATGACGCTCCAGTAAAAAGTTACAAGCATTTGTATGTTGCAAACTTTGATAGGTGTAGGACGTACCGTAAAGAAGTTAGGGGCGTTTGAAGTTTTATCCGTGTTTGATTTGGGACTCTAGGGTAGCATAGCTTTGAGCGATGGCTTAAATTGACAAGAGGCTCGACTACTTTATTGTTACAAAATTTCAAGGTTTTATGACGCTCCAGTAAAAAGATACAAGCATTTGTATGTTGCAAACTTTGATAGGTGTAGGACGTACCGTAAGGAAGTTAGGGGCGTTTGAAGTTTTATCAGTGTTTGCTTTGGGACTCTACGGTAGCATAGCTTTGAGCGATGGCTTAAATTGACAAGAGGCTCGAGTACTTTATTGTTACAAAATTTCAAGGTTTTATGACGCTCCAGTAAAAAGTTTCAAGCATTTGTATGTTGCAAACTTTGATAGGTGCAGGACGTACCGTAAAGAAGTTAGGGGTGTTTGAAGTTTTATCAGTGTTTGATTTGGGACTCTAGGGTAGCATAGCTTTGAGCGATGGCTTAAATTGACAAGAGGCTCGAGTACTTTATTGTTACAAAATTTCAAGGTTTTATGACGCTCCAGTAAAAAGTTACAAGCATTTGTATGTTGCAAACTTTGATAGGTGCAGGACGTACCGTAAAGAAGTTAGGGGCGTTTGAAGTTTTATCAGTGTTTGATTTGGGACTCAAGGGTAATATAGCTTTGAGCGATGGCTTAAATTGACAAGAGGCTCGAGTACTTTATTGTTACAAAACTTCAAGGTTTTATGACGTTCCAGTAAAAAGATACAAGCATTTGTATGTTGCAAACTTTGATAGGTGTAGGACGTACCGTATAGAAGTTAGGGCCTTTTGAAGTTTTATCAGTGTTTGATTTGGGACTCTAGGGTAGCATAGCTTTGAGCGATAGCTTAAATTGACAAGAAGCTCGAGTACTTTATTGTTACAAACTTTCAAGGTTTTATGACGCTCCAGTAAAAAGTTACAAGCATTTGTATGTTGCAAACTTTGATAGGTGTAGGACGTACCGTAAAGAAGTTAGGGGCGTTTGAAGTTTTATCCGTGTTTGATTTGGGACTCTAGGGTAGCATAGCTTTGAGCGATGGCTTAAATTGACAAGAGGCTCGAGTACTTTATTGTTAAAAAATTTCAAGGTTTTATGACGCTCCAGTAAAAAGATACAAGCATTTGTATGTTGCAAGCTTTGATAGGTGTAGTACGTACCGTAAAGAAGTTAGGGGCGTTTGAAGTTTTATCAGTGTTTGATTTGGGACTCTAGGGTAGCATAGCTTTGAGCGATGGCTTAAATTGACAAGAGGTTCGAGTACTTTATTGTTGCAAAATTTAAAGGTTTTATGACGCTCCAGTAAAAAGTTACAAGCAATTGTATGTTGCAAACTTTGATAGGTGTAGGACGTACCGTATAGAAGTTAGGGCCATTTGAAGTTTTATCAGTGTTTGATTTGGGATTCAAGGGTAGCATAACTTTGAGCGATAACTTAAATTGACAAGAGGCTGGGGTACTTCATTGTTACAAAATTTCAAGGTTTTATGACGCTCCAGTAAAAAGATACAAGCATTTGTATGTTGCAAACTTTGATAGGTGTAGGACGTACCGTAAAGAAGTTAGGGGCGTTTGAAGTTTTATCAGTGTTTGATTTGGGACTCTAGGGTAGCATAGCTTTGAGCGATGGCTTAAATTGACAAGAGGCTCGAGTACTTTATTGTTACAAAATTTCAAGGTTTTATGACGCTCCAGTAAAAAGTTACAAGCATTTGTATGTTGCAAACTTTGATAGGTGTAGGACGTACCGTATAGAAGTTAGGGCCATTTGAAGTTTTATAAGTGTTTGATTTGGGACTCAAGGGTAGCATAGCTTTGAGCGATAACTTAAATTGACAAGAGGCTCGAGTACTTTATTGTTACAAAATTTCAAGGTTTTATGACGCTCCAGTAAAAAGTTACAAGCATTTGTATGTTGCAAACTTTGATAGGTGTAGGACGTACCGTAAAGAAGTTAGGGGCATTTGAAGCTTTATCAGTGTTTGATTTGGGACTCAAGGGTAGCATAGCTTTGAGCGATGGCTTAAATTGACAAGAGGCTCGAGTACTTCATTGTTACACAATTTCAAGGTTTTATGACGCTCCAGTAAAAAGTTACAAGCATTTGAATGTTGTTAACTTTGATATGTGTAGGACGTACCATAAAGAAGTTAGTGGCGTTTGAAGTTTTATCAGTGTTTGATTTGGGACTCTAGGGTAGCATAGCTTTGAGCGATAGCTTAAATTGACAAGAGGCTCGATACTTCATTGTTACAAAATTTCAAGGTTTTATGACGCTCCAGTAAAAAGTTACAATCATTTGTATGTTGCAAACTTTGATAGGTGTAGGACGTACCGTAAAGAAGCTAGGGCCATTTGAATTTTTATCAGTGTTTGATTTGGGACTCAAGGGTAGCATAGCTTTGAGCGATAACTTAAATTGACAAGAGGCTCGAGTACTTTATTCTTACAAAATTTCAAGGTTTTATGACGCTCCAGTAAAAAGTTACAAGCATTTGAATGTTGCCAACTTTGATGGATGTGGGACGTACCGTAAAGAAGTTAGGGGCGTTTGAAGTTTTATCAGTGTTTGATTTGGGACTCAAGGGTACCATAGCTTTGAGCGATAGCTTAAATTGACAAGAGGCTCGAGTACTTTATTGTTACAAAATTTCAAGGTTTTATGACGCTCCAGTAAAAAGTTACAAGCATTTGTACATATGTTGCAAACTTTGATAGGTGTAGGACGTACCGTAAAGAAGTTAGGGCCATTTGAAGTTTTATAAATGTTTGATTTAAGACTCAAGGGTTTCATAGCTTTGAGCGATAGCTTAAATTGACAAGAGGCTCGAGTACTTTATTGTTACATAATTTCAAGGTTTTATGACGCTCCAGTAAAAAGTTGCAAGCATTTGTATGTTGCAAACTTTGATAGGTGTAGGACGTACCGTATAGAAGTTAGGGCCATTTGAAGTTTTATCAGTGTTTGATTTGGGACTCAAGGGTAGCATAGCTTTGAGCGATAGCTTAAGTTGACAAGAGGCTCGAGTACTTTATTGTTACAAAATTTCAAGGTTTTATGACGCTCCAGTAAAAAGTTACAAGCATTTGTATGTTGCAAACTTTGATAGGTGTAGGACGTACCGTAAAGAAGTTAGGGGCGTTTGAAGTTTTATCAGTGTTTGATTTGGGACTCTAGGGTAGCATAGCTTTGAGCGATGGCTTAAATTGACAAGAGGCTCGAGTACTTTATTGTTACAAAATTTCAAGGTTTTATGACGCTCCAGTAAAAAGTTACAAGCATTTGAATGTTGCCAACTTTGACAGGTGTAGGACGTACCGTAAAGAAGTTAGGGGCGTTTGAAGTTTTATCAGTGTTTGATTTGGGACTCAAGGGTAGCATAGCTTTGAGCGATAGCTTAAATTGACAAGATGCTCGAGTTCTTTATTGTTACAAAATTTCAAGGTTTTATGACGCTCCAGTAAAAAGATACAAGCATTTGAATGTTGCCAACTTTGATAGGTGTAGGACGTACCGTATAGAAGTTAGGGGCGTTTGAAGTTTTATCAGTGTTTGATTTGGGACTTTAGGGTAGCATAGCTTTGAGCGATGGCTTAAATTGACAAGAGGCTCGAGTACTTTATTATTACAAAGTTTCAAGGTTTTATGACGCTCCAGTAAAAAGTTACAAGCATTTGAATGTTGCAAACTTTGATAGGTGTAGGACGTACCGTATAGAAGTTAGGGCCATTTGAAGCTTTATCAGTGTTTGATTTGGGACTCTAGGGTAGCATAGCTTTGAGCGATAACTTAAATTGAGAAGAAGATCGAGTACTTTATTGTTACAAAATTTCAAGGTTTTATGACGCTCCAGTAAAAAGTTACAAGCATTTGTATGTTGCAAACTTTGATAGGTGTAGGACGTACCGTAAAGAAGTTAGGGGCGTTTGAAGTTTTATCCGTGTTTGATTTGGGACTCTAGGGTAGCATAGCTTTGAGCGATGGCTTAAATTGACAAGAGGCTCGACTACTTTATTGTTACAAAATTTCAAGGTTTTATGACGCTCCAGTAAAAAGATACAAGCATTTGTATGTTGCAAACTTTGATAGGTGTAGGACGTACCGTAAGGAAGTTAGGGGCGTTTGAAGTTTTATCAGTGTTTGCTTTGGGACTCTACGGTAGCATAGCTTTGAGCGATGGCTTAAATTGACAAGAGGCTCGAGTACTTTATTGTTACAAAATTTCAAGGTTTTATGACGCTCCAGTAAAAAGTTTCAAGCATTTGTATGTTGCAAACTTTGATAGGTGCAGGACGTACCGTAAAGAAGTTAGGGGTGTTTGAAGTTTTATCAGTGTTTGATTTGGGACTCTAGGGTAGCATAGCTTTGAGCGATGGCTTAAATTGACAAGAGGCTCGAGTACTTTATTGTTACAAAATTTCAAGGTTTTATGACGCTCCAGTAAAAAGTTACAAGCATTTGTATGTTGCAAACTTTGATAGGTGCAGGACGTACCGTAAAGAAGTTAGGGGCGTTTGAAGTTTTATCAGTGTTTGATTTGGGACTCAAGGGTAATATAGCTTTGAGCGATGGCTTAAATTGACAAGAGGCTCGAGTACTTTATTGTTACAAAACTTCAAGGTTTTATGACGTTCCAGTAAAAAGATACAAGCATTTGTATGTTGCAAACTTTGATAGGTGTAGGACGTACCGTATAGAAGTTAGGGCCTTTTGAAGTTTTATCAGTGTTTGATTTGGGACTCTAGGGTAGCATAGCTTTGAGCGATAGCTTAAATTGACAAGAAGCTCGAGTACTTTATTGTTACAAACTTTCAAGGTTTTATGACGCTCCAGTAAAAAGTTACAAGCATTTGTATGTTGCAAACTTTGATAGGTGTAGGACGTACCGTAAAGAAGTTAGGGGCGTTTGAAGTTTTATCCGTGTTTGATTTGGGACTCTAGGGTAGCATAGCTTTGAGCGATGGCTTAAATTGACAAGAGGCTCGAGTACTTTATTGTTAAAAAATTTCAAGGTTTTATGACGCTCCAGTAAAAAGATACAAGCATTTGTATGTTGCAAGCTTTGATAGGTGTAGTACGTACCGTAAAGAAGTTAGGGGCGTTTGAAGTTTTATCAGTGTTTGATTTGGGACTCTAGGGTAGCATAGCTTTGAGCGATGGCTTAAATTGACAAGAGGTTCGAGTACTTTATTGTTGCAAAATTTAAAGGTTTTATGACGCTCCAGTAAAAAGTTACAAGCAATTGTATGTTGCAAACTTTGATAGGTGTAGGACGTACCGTATAGAAGTTAGGGCCATTTGAAGTTTTATCAGTGTTTGATTTGGGATTCAAGGGTAGCATAACTTTGAGCGATAACTTAAATTGACAAGAGGCTGGGGTACTTCATTGTTACAAAATTTCAAGGTTTTATGACGCTCCAGTAAAAAGATACAAGCATTTGTATGTTGCAAACTTTGATAGGTGTAGGACGTACCGTAAAGAAGTTAGGGGCGTTTGAAGTTTTATCAGTGTTTGATTTGGGACTCTAGGGTAGCATAGCTTTGAGCGATGGCTTAAATTGACAAGAGGCTCGAGTACTTTATTGTTACAAAATTTCAAGGTTTTATGACGCTCCAGTAAAAAGTTACAATCATTTGTATGTTGCAAACTTTGATAGGTGTAGGACGTACCGTAAAGAAGCTAGGGCCATTTGAATTTTTATCAGTGTTTGATTTGGGACTCAAGGGTAGCATAGCTTTGAGCGATAACTTAAATTGACAAGAGGCTCGAGTACTTTATTCTTACAAAATTTCAAGGTTTTATGACGCTCCAGTAAAAAGTTACAAGCATTTGAATGTTGCCAACTTTGATGGATGTGGGACGTACCGTAAAGAAGTTAGGGGCGTTTGAAGTTTTATCCGTGTTTGATTTGGGACTCTAGGGTAGCATAGCTTTGAGCGATGGCTTAAATTGACAAGAGGCTCGAGTACTTTATTGTTAAAAAATTTCAAGGTTTTATGACGCTCCAGTAAAAAGATACAAGCATTTGTATGTTGCAAGCTTTGATAGGTGTAGTACGTACCGTAAAGAAGTTAGGGGCGTTTGAAGTTTTATCAGTGTTTGATTTGGGACTCTAGGGTAGCATAGCTTTGAGCGATGGCTTAAATTGACAAGAGGCTCGAGTACTTTATTGTTACAAAATTTCAAGGTTTTATGACGCTCCAGTAAAAAGTTACAAGCATTTGTATGTTGCAAACTTTGATAGGTGTAGGACGTACCGTAAAGAAGTTAGGGGCATTTGAAGCTTTATCAGTGTTTGATTTGGGACTCAAGGGTAGCATAGCTTTGAGCGATGGCTTAAATTGACAAGAGGCTCGAGTACTTCATTGTTACACAATTTCAAGGTTTTATGACGCTCCAGTAAAAAGTTACAAGCATTTGAATGTTGTTAACTTTGATATGTGTAGGACGTACCATAAAGAAGTTAGTGGCGTTTGAAGTTTTATCAGTGTTTGATTTGGGACTCTAGGGTAGCATAGCTTTGAGCGATAGCTTAAATTGACAAGAGGCTCGATACTTCATTGTTACAAAATTTCAAGGTTTTATGACGCTCCAGTAAAAAGTTACAATCATTTGTATGTTGCAAACTTTGATAGGTGTAGGACGTACCGTAAAGAAGCTAGGGCCATTTGAATTTTTATCAGTGTTTGATTTGGGACTCAAGGGTAGCATAGCTTTGAGCGATAACTTAAATTGACAAGAGGCTCGAGTACTTTATTCTTACAAAATTTCAAGGTTTTATGACGCTCCAGTAAAAAGTTACAAGCATTTGAATGTTGCCAACTTTGATGGATGTGGGACGTACCGTAAAGAAGTTAGGGGCGTTTGAAGTTTTATCAGTGTTTGATTTGGGACTCAAGGGTACCATAGCTTTGAGCGATAGCTTAAATTGACAAGAGGCTCGAGTACTTTATTGTTACAAAATTTCAAGGTTTTATGACGCTCCAGTAAAAAGTTACAAGCATTTGTACATATGTTGCAAACTTTGATAGGTGTAGGACGTACCGTAAAGAAGTTAGGGCCATTTGAAGTTTTATAAATGTTTGATTTAAGACTCAAGGGTTTCATAGCTTTGAGCGATAGCTTAAATTGACAAGAGGCTCGAGTACTTTATTGTTACATAATTTCAAGGTTTTATGACGCTCCAGTAAAAAGTTGCAAGCATTTGTATGTTGCAAACTTTGATAGGTGTAGGACGTACCGTATAGAAGTTAGGGCCATTTGAAGTTTTATCAGTGTTTGATTTGGGACTCAAGGGTAGCATAGCTTTGAGCGATAGCTTAAGTTGACAAGAGGCTCGAGTACTTTATTGTTACAAAATTTCAAGGTTTTATGACGCTCCAGTAAAAAGTTACAAGCATTTGTATGTTGCAAACTTTGATAGGTGTAGGACGTACCGTAAAGAAGTTAGGGGCGTTTGAAGTTTTATCAGTGTTTGATTTGGGACTCTAGGGTAGCATAGCTTTGAGAGATGGCTTAAATTGACAAGAGGCTCGAGTACTTTATTGTTACAAAATTTCAAGGTTTTATGACGCTCCAGTAAAAAGTTACAAGCATTTGAATGTTGCCAACTTTGACAGGTGTAGGACGTACCGTAAAGAAGTTAGGGGCGTTTGAAGTTTTATCAGTGTTTGATTTGGGACTCAAGGGTAGCATAGCTTTGAGCGATAGCTTAAATTGACAAGATGCTCGAGTTCTTTATTGTTACAAAATTTCAAGGTTTTATGACGCTCCAGTAAAAAGATACAAGCATTTGAATGTTGCCAACTTTGATAGGTGTAGGACGTACCGTATAGAAGTTAGGGGCGTTTGAAGTTTTATCAGTGTTTCATTTGGGACTTTAGGGTAGCATAGCTTTGAGCGATGGCTTAAATTGACAAGAGGCTCGAGTACTTTATTATTACAAAGTTTCAAGGTTTTATGACGCTCCAGTAAAAAGTTACAAGCATTTGAATGTTGCAAACTTTGATAGGTGTAGGACGTACCGTATAGAAGTTAGGGCCATTTGAAGTTTTATCAGTGTTTGATTTGGGACTCTAGGGTAGCATAGCTTTGAGCGATAACTTAAATTGAGAAGAAGATCGAGTACTTTATTGTTACAAAATTTCAAGGTTTTATGACGCTCCAGTAAAAAGTTACAAGCATTTGTATGTTGCAAACTTTGATAGGTGTAGGACGTACCGTAAAGAAGTTAGGGGCGTTTGAAGTTTTATCCGTGTTTGATTTGGGACTCTAGGGTAGCATAGCTTTGAGCGATGGCTTAAATTGACAAGAGGCTCGACTACTTTATTGTTACAAAATTTCAAGGTTTTATGACGCTCCAGTAAAAAGATACAAGCATTTGTATGTTGCAAACTTTGATAGGTGTAGGACGTACCGTAAGGAAGTTAGGGGCGTTTGAAGTTTTATCAGTGTTTGCTTTGGGACTCTACGGTAGCATAGCTTTGAGCGATGGCTTAAATTGACAAGAGGCTCGAGTACTTTATTGTTACAAAATTTCAAGGTTTTATGACGCTCCAGTAAAAAGTTTCAAGCATTTGTATGTTGCAAACTTTGATAGGTGCAGGACGTACCGTAAAGAAGTTAGGGGTGTTTGAAGTTTTATCAGTGTTTGATTTGGGACTCTAGGGTAGCATAGCTTTGAGCGATGGCTTAAATTGACAAGAGGCTCGAGTACTTTATTGTTACAAAATTTCAAGGTTTTATGACGCTCCAGTAAAAAGTTACAAGCATTTGTATGTTGCAAACTTTGATAGGTGCAGGACGTACCGTAAAGAAGTTAGGGGCGTTTGAAGTTTTATCAGTGTTTGATTTGGGACTCAAGGGTAATATAGCTTTGAGCGATGGCTTAAATTGACAAGAGGCTCGAGTACTTTATTGTTACAAAAATTCAAGGTTTTATGACGTTCCAGTAAAAAGATACAAGCATTTGTATGTTGCAAACTTTGATAGGTGTAGGACGTACCGTATAGAAGTTAGGGCCTTTTGAAGTTTTATCAGTGTTTGATTTGGGACTCTAGGGTAGCATAGCTTTGAGCGATAGCTTAAATTGACAAGAAGCTCGAGTACTTTATTGTTACAAACTTTCAAGGTTTTATGACGCTCCAGTAAAAAGTTACAAGCATTTGTATGTTGCAAACTTTGATAGGTGTAGGACGTACCGTAAAGAAGTTAGGGGCGTTTGAAGTTTTATCCGTGTTTGATTTGGGACTCTAGGGTAGCATAGCTTTGAGCGATGGCTTAAATTGACAAGAGGCTCGAGTACTTTATTGTTAAAAAATTTCAAGGTTTTATGACGCTCCAGTAAAAAGATACAAGCATTTGTATGTTGCAAGCTTTGATAGGTGTAGTACGTACCGTAAAGAAGTTAGGGGCGTTTGAAGTTTTATCAGTGTTTGATTTGGGACTCTAGGGTAGCATAGCTTTGAGCGATGGCTTAAATTGACAAGAGGTTCGAGTACTTTATTGTTGCAAAATTTAAAGGTTTTATGACGCTCCAGTAAAAAGTTACAAGCAATTGTATGTTGCAAACTTTGATAGGTGTAGGACGTACCGTATAGAAGTTAGGGCCATTTGAAGTTTTATCAGTGTTTGATTTGGGATTCAAGGGTAGCATAACTTTGAGCGATAACTTAAATTGACAAGAGGCTGGGGTACTTCATTGTTACAAAATTTCAAGGTTTTATGACGCTCCAGTAAAAAGTTACAAGCATTTGTATGTTGCAAACCTTGATAGGTGTAGGACGTACCGTAAAGAAGTTAGGGGCGTTTGAAGTTTTATCAGTGTTTGATTTGGGACTCTAGGGTAGCATAGCTTCGAGCGATAGCTTAAATTGACAAGAGGCTCGAGTACTTTATTGTTACAAAATTTCAAGGTTTTATGACGCTCCAGTAAAAAGTTACAAGCATTTGTATGTTGCAAACTTTGATAGGTGTAGGACGTACCGTAAAGAAGTTAGGGGCGTTTGAAGTTTTATCGGTGTTTGATTTGGGACTTAAGGGTAGCATAGCTTTGAGCGATGGCTTAAATTGACAAGAGGCTCGAGTACTTTATTGTTACAAAATTTCAAGGTTTTATGACGCTCCAGTAAAAAGATACAAGCATTTGTATGTTGCAAACTTTGATAGGTGTAGGACGTACCGTAAAGAAGTTAAGGGCGTTTAAAGTTTTATCAGTGTTTGATTTGGGACTCTAGGGAAGCATAGCTTTGAGCTATGGCTTAAATTGACAAGAGGCTCGAGTACTTTATTGTTACAAAACTCCTAGGTTTTATGACGCTCCAGTAAAAAGTTACAAGCATTTGTATGTTGCAAACTTTGATAGGTGTAGGACGTACCGTAAAGAAGTTAGGGGCGTTTGAAATTTTATCAGTGTTTGATTTGGGACTCTAGGGTAGCATAGCTTCGAGCGATAGCTTAAATTGACAAGAGGCTCGAGTACTTTATTGTTACAAAATTTCAAGGCTGTATGACGCTCCAGTAAAAAGTTACAAGCATTTGTATGTTGCAAACTTTGATAGGTGTAGGACGTACCGTATAGAAGTTAGAGTCATTTGAAGTTTTATCAGTGTTTGATTTGGGACTCTAGGGTAGCATAGCTTTGAGCGATGGCTTAAATTGACAAGAGGCTCGGGTACTTCATTGTTACAAAATTTCAAGGTTTTATGACGCTAAATCAGTGTTTTATTTGGGAGTCAAGGGTAGCATAGCTTTGAGCGATGGCTTAAGTTGACAAGAGGCTCGGGTACTTCATTGTTACAAAATTTCAAGGTTTTATGACGCTCCAGTAAAAAGATACAAGCATTTGTATGTTGCAAATTTTGATAGGTGTAGGACGTACCGTAAATAAGTTAGGGGCGTTTGAAGTTTTATCAGTGTTTGATTTGGGACTCTAGGGTAGCATAGCTTTGAGCGATGGCTTAAATTGACAAGAGGCTCGAGTACTTTATTGTTACAAAATTTCAAGGTTTTATGACGCTCCAGTAAAAAGTTACAAGCATTTGTATGTTGCAAACTTTGATAGGTGTAGGACGTACCGTATAGAAGTTAGGGGCGTTTGAAGTTTTATCAGTGTTTGATTTGGGACTCAAGGGTAGCATAGCTTTGAGCGATAGCTTAAATTGACAAAAGGCTCGGGTACTTCATTGTTACAAAATTTCAAGGTTTTGTGACGCTCCAGTAAAAAGTTACAAGCATTTGTATGTTGCAAACCTTGATAGGTGTATTACGTACCGTAAACAAGTTAGGGGCTTTTGAAGTTTTATCAGTGTTTGATTTGGGACTCTAGGCATAGCTTCGAGCGATAGCTTAAACTGACAAGAGGCTCGAGTACTTTATTGTTACAAAATTTCAAGGTTTTATGACGCTCCAGTAAAAAGTTACAAGCATTTGTATGTTGCAAACTTTGATAGGTGTAGGACGTACCGTAAAGAAGTTAGGGGCGTTTGAAGTTTTATCGGTGTTTGATTTGGGACTTAAGGGTAGCATAGCTTTGAGCGATGGCTTAAATTGACAAGAGGCTCGAGTACTTTATTGTTACAAAATTTCAAGGTTTTATGACGCTCCAGTAAAAAGATACAAGCATTTGTATGTTGCAAACTTTGATAGGTGTAGGACGTACCGTAAAGAAGTTAAGAGCGTTTAAAGTTTTATCAGTGTTTGATTTGGGACTCTAGGGTAGCATAGCTTTGAGCTATGGCTTAAATTGACAAGAGGCTCGAGTACTTTATTGTTACAAAATTCCTAGGTTTTATGACGCTCCAGTAAAAAGTTACAAGCATTTGTATGTTGCAAACTTTGATAGGTGTAGGACGTACCGTAAAGAAGTTAGGGGCGTTTGAAGTTTTATCAGTGTTTGATTTGGGACTCTAGGGTAGCATAGCTTCGAGCGATAGCTTAAATTGACAAGAGGCTCGAGTACTTTATTGTTACAAAATTTCAAGGTTGTATGACGCTCCAGTAAAAAGTTACAAGCATTTGTATGTTGCAAACTTTGATAGGTGTAGGACGTACCGTATAGAAGTTAGAGTCATTTGAAGTTTTATCAGTGTTTGATTTGGGACTCTAGGGTAGCATAGCTTTGAGCTATGGCTTAAATTGACAAGAGGCTCGGGTACTTCATTCTTACAAAATTTCAAGGTTTTATGACGCTAAAGTAAAAAGTTACAAGCATTTGTATGTTGCAAACTTTGATAGGTGTAGAACGTATCGTAAAGAAGTTAGGGGCGTTTGAAGTTTTATCAGTGTTTTATTTGGGAGTCAAGGGTAGCATAGCTTTGAGCGATGGCTTAAGTTGACAAGAGGCTCGGGTACTTCATTGTTACAAAATTTCAAGGTTTTATGACGCTCCAGTAAAAATATACAAGCATTTGTATGTTGCAAATTTTGATAGGTGTAGGACGTACCGTAAATAAGTTAGGGGCGTTTGAAGTTTTATCAGTGTTTGATTTGGGACTCTAGGGTAGCATAGCTTTGAGCGATGGCTTAAATTGACAAGAGGCTCGAGTACTTTATTGTTACAAAATTTCAAGGTTTTATGACGCTCCAGTAAAAAGTTACATGCATTTGTATGTTGCAAACTTTGATAGGTGTAGGACGTACCGTATAGAAGTTAGGGGCGTTTGAAGTTTTATCAGTGTTTGATTTGGGACTCAAGGGTAGCATAGCTTTGAGCGATAGCTTAAATTGACAAGAGGCTCGGGTACTTTATTGTTACAAAATTTCAAGGTTTTATGACGCTCCAGTAGAAAGTTACAACCATTTGTATGTTGCAAACTTTGATAGGTGTAGGACGTACCGTAAAGAAGTTAGGGGCGTTTGAAGCTTTATCAGTGTTTGATTTGGGACGCTAGGGAAGCATAGCTTTGAGCGATAGCTTAAATTGACAAGAGGCTCGAGTACTTTATTGTTACAAAATTTCAAGGTTGTATGACGCTCCAGTAAAAAGTTACAAGCATTTGTATGTTGCAAACTTTGATAGGTGTAGGACGTACCGTATAGAAGTTAGGGGCGTTTGAAGTTTTATCAGTGTTTGATTTGGGACTCAAGGGTAGCATAGCTTTGAGCGATGGCTTAAATTGACAAGAGGCTCGAGTACTTTATTGTTAAAAAATTTCAAGGTTTTATGACGCTCCAGTAAAAAGTTACAAGCATTTGTATGTTGCAAACTTTGATAGGTGTAGGACGTACCGTAAAGAAGTTAGGGGCGTTTGAAGTTTTATCAGTGTTTGATTTGGGACTCTAGGGTAGCATAGCTTTGAGCGATAGCTTAAATTGACAAGAGGCTCGAGTACTTTATTGTTAAAAAATTTCAGGGTTTTATGACGCTCCAGTAAAAAGTTACAAGCATTTGTATGTAGCAAACTTTGATAGGTGTAGGACGTACCGTATAGAAGTTAGGGCCTTTTGAAGTTTTATTAGTGTTTGATTTGGGACTCAAGGGTAGCATAGCTTTGAGCGATAACTTAAATTGACAAGAGGCTCGGGTACTTCATTGTTACAAAATTTCAAGGTTTTATGACGCTCCAGTAAAAAGTTACAAGCATTTGTATGATGCAAACTTTGATAGGTGTGGGACGTACCGTATAGAAGTTATGGGCATTTGAAGTTTTATCAGTGTTTGATTTGGGACTGAAGCGTAGAATAGCTTTGAGCGATAGCTTAAATTGACAAGAGGCTCGAGTACTTTATTGTTACAAAATTTCAAGGTTTTATGACGCTCCAGTAAAAAGTTACAAGCATTTGTATGTTGCAAACTTTGATAGGTGTAGGACGTACGGTATAGAAGTTAGAGTCATTTGAAGTTTTATCAGTGTTTGATTTGGGACTCTAGGGTAGCATAGCTTTGAGCGATGGCTTAAATTGACAAGAGGCTCGGGTACTTCATTGTTACAAAATTTCAAGGTTTTATGACGCTAAAGTAAAAAGTTACAAGCATTTGTATGTTGCAAACTTTGATAGGTGTAGGACGTATCGTAAAGAAGTTAGGGGCGTTTGAAGTTTTATCAGTGTTTTATTTGGGAGTCAAGGGTAGCATAGCTTTGAGCGATGGCTTATGTTGACAAGAGGCTCGGGTACTTCATTGTTACAAAATTTCAAGGTTTTATGACGCTAAAGTAAAAAGATACAAGCATTTGTATGTTGCAAATTTTGATAGGTGTAGGACGTACCGTATAGAAGTTAGGGGCGTTTGAAGTTTTATCAGTGTTTGATTTGGGACTCAAGGGTAGCATAGCTTTGAGCGATAGCTTAAATTGACAAGAGGCTCGGGTACTTCATTGTTACAAAATTTCAAGGTTTTATGACGCTCCAGTAAAAAGTTACAACCATTTGTATGTTGCAAACTTTGATAGGTGTAGGACATACCGTAAAGAAGTTAGTGGCGTTTGAAGTTTTATCAGTGTTTCATTTGGGACTCTAGGGTAGCACAGCTTTGAGCAATAGCTTAAATTGGCACGACGCTCGAGTACTTTGTTGTTACAAAATTTCAAGGTTTTATGACGCTCCAGTAAAAAGTTACAAGCATTTGTATGTTGCAAACTTTGATAGGTGTAGGACGTACCGTAAAGAAGTTAGGGGCGTTTGAAGTTTTATCAGTGTTTGATTTGGGACTCAAGGGTAGCATAGCTTTGAGCGATAGCTTAAATTGACAAGATGCTCGAGTACTTTATTGTTACAAAATTTCAAGGTTTTATGACGCTCCAGTAAAAGTTACAAGCATTTGAATGTTGCCAACTTTGATAGGTGTAGGACGTACCGTAAAGAAGTTAGGGGCGTTTGAATTTTTATCAGTGTTTTATTTGGGACTCTAGGGTAGCATAGCTTTCAGCGATGGCTTAAATTGACAAGAGGCTCGAGTATTTTATTGTTACAAAATTTCATGGTTTTATGACGCTCCAGTAAAAAGTTACAAGCATTTGAATGTTGCCAACTTTGTTAGGAGTAGGACGTACCGTAAAGAAGTAAGGGGTATTTGAAGTTTTATCAGTGTTTGATTTGGGACTCTAGGGTAGCATAGCATTGAGCAATAGCTTAAATTGACAAAAGACTCGTGTACTTTATTGTTACAAAATTTCAAGGTTCTATGACGCTCCAGTAAAAAGTTACAAGCATTTGTATGTTGCAAACTTTGATAGGTGTAGGACGTACCGTAAAGAAGTTAGGGGCGTTTGAAGTTTTATCAGTGTTTGATTTGGGACTCTAGGGTAGCATAGCTTTGAGCGATAGCTTAAATTGACAAGAGGCTCGAGTACTTTATTGTTACAAAATTTCAAGGTTTTATGACGCTCCAGTAAAAAGTTACAAGCATTTGAATGTTGCCAACTTTGTTAGGAGTAGGACGTACCGTAAAGAAGTTAAGGGCGTTTGAAGTTTTATCAGTGTTTGATTTGGGACTCTAGGGTAGCATAGCTTTGAGCGATAGCTTAAATTGACAAGAGACTCGTGTACTTTATTGTTACAAAATTTCAAGGTTTTATGACGCTCCAGTAAAAAGTTACAAGCATTTGTATGTTGCAAACTTTGATAGGTGTAGGACGTACCGTAAAGAAGTTAGGGGCGTTTGAAGTTTTATCAGTGTTTGATTTGGGACTCTAGGGTAGCATAGCTTTGAGCGATGGCTTAAATTGACAAGAGGCTCGAGTACTTTATTGTTAAAAAATTTCAAGGTTTTATGACGCTCCAGTAAAAAGTTACAAGCATTTGTATGTTGCAAACTTTGATAGGAGTAGGACGTACCGTATAGAAGTTAGGGCCATTTGAAGTTTTATCAGTGTTTGATTTGGGACTCAAGGGGAGCATAGCTTTGAGTGTTAGCTCAAATTGACAAGAGGCTCGAGTACTTTATTGTTACAAAATTTCAAGGTTTTATGACACTCCAGTAAAAAGTTATAAGCATTTGTATGTTGCAAACTTTGATAGTTGTAGGACGTACCGTAATGAAGTTAGGGGCGTTTGAAGTTTTATCAGTGTTTGATTTGGGACTCTAGGGTAGCATAGCTTTGAGCGATAGCTTAAATTGACAAGAGACTCGAGATCTTTATTGTTACAAAATTTCAAGGTTTTATGACGCTCCAGTAAAAAGTTACAAGCATTTGTATGTTGCAAACTTTGATAGGTGTAGGACGTACCGTAAAGAAGTTAGGGGCGTTTGAAGTTTTATCAGTGTTTGATTTGGGACTCAAGGGTAGCATGGCTTTGAGCGATAGCTTAAATTGACAAGAGGCTCGGGTACTTCATTGTTACACAATTTCATGGTTTTATGACGCTCCAGTAAAAAGTGACAAGCATTTGTATGTTGCAAACTTTGATAGGTGTAGGACGTACCGTAAAGAAGTTATGGCCATTTGAAGTTTTATCAGTGTTTGATTTGGGACTCAAGGGTAGCTTAGCTTTGAGCGATAGCTTAAATTGACAAGATGCTCGGGTACTTTATTGTTACAAAATTTCAAGGTTTTATGAGGCTCCAGTAAAAAGTTACAAGCATTTGTATGTTGCAAACTTTGATAGGTGTAGGACGTACCGTAAAGAAGTTAGGGGCGTTTGAAGTTTTATCAGTGTTTGATTTGGGACTCTAGGGTAACATAGCTTTGAGCGATAACTTAAATTGACAAGATGCTCGAGTACTTTATTGTTACAAAATTTCAAGGTTTTATGACGCTCCAGTAAAAAGTTACAAGCATTTGAATGTTGCCAACTTTGTTAGGAGTAGGACGTACCGTAAAGAAGTTAAGGGCGTTTGAAGTTTTATCAGTGTTTCATTTGGGACTCAAGGGTAGCATGGCTTTGAGAGATAGCTTAAATTGACAAGATGCTCGGGCACTTTATTGTTACAAAATTTCAAGGCTTTATGACGCTCCAGTAAAAAGTTACAAGCATTTGTATGTTGCAAACTTTGATAGGTGTAGGACGTACCGTAAAGAAGTTAGGGGCGTTTGAAGTTTTATCAGTGTTTGATATGGGACTCAATGGTAGCATAGCTTTCAGCGATGGCTTAAATTGACAAGAGGCTCGAGTACTTTATTGTTACACAATTTCAAGGTTTTATGACGCTCCAGTAAAAAGTTACAAGCATTTGAATGTTGCCAACTTTGTTAGGAGTAGGACGTACCGAAAAGAAGTTAAGGGCGTTTGAAGTTTTATCAGTGTTTGATTTGGGACTCTAGGGTAGCATAGCTTTGAGCGATAGCTTAAATTGACAAGAGACTCGTGTACTTTATTGTTACAAAATTTCAAGGTTTTATGACGCTCCAGTAAAAAGTTACAAGCATTTGTATGTTGCAAACTTTGATAGGTGTAGGACGTACCGTAAAGAAGTTAGGGGCGTTTGAAGTTTTATCAGTGTTTGATTTGGGACTCAAGGGTAGCATAGCTTTGAGCGATTGCTTAAATTGACAAGATGCTCGAGTACTTTATTGTTACAAAATTTCAAGGTTTTATGACGCTCCAGTAAAAGTTACAAGCATTTGAATGTTGCCAACTTTGATAGGTGTAGGACGTACCGTAAAGAAGTTAGGGGCGTTTGAATTTTTATCAGTGTTTTATTTGGGACTCTAGGGTAGCATAGCTTTCAGCGATGGCTTAAATTGACAAGAGGCTCGAGTATTTTATTGTTACAAAATTTCATGGTTTTATGACGCTCCAGTAAAAAGTTACAAGCATTTGAATGTTGCCAACTTTGTTAGGAGTAGGACGTACCGTAAAGAAGTTAGGGGCATTTGAAGTTTTATCAGTGTTTGATTTGGGACTCTAGGGTAGCATAGCTTTGAGCAATAGCTTAAATTGACAAAAGACTCGTGTACTTTATTGTTACAAAATTTCAAGGTTCTATGACGCTCCAGTAAAAAGTTACAAGCATTTGTATGTTGCAAACTTTGATAGGTGTAGGACGTACCGTAAAGAAGTTAGGGGCGTTTGAAGTTTTATCAGTGTTTGATTTGGGACTCTAGGGTAGCATAGCCTTGAGCGATAGCTTAAATTGACAAGAGGCTCGAGTACTTTATTGTTACAAAATTTCAAGGTTTTATGACGCTCCAGTAAAAAGTTACAAGCATTTGAATGTTGCCAACTTTGTTAGGAGTAGGACGTACCGTAAAGAAGTTAAGGGCGTTTGAAGTTTTATCAGTGTTTGATTTGGGACTCTAGGGTAGCATAGCTTTGAGCGATAGCTTAAATTGACAAGAGACTCGTGTACTTTATTGTTACAAAATTTCAAGGTTTTATGACGCTCCAGTAAAAAGTTACAAGCATTTGTATGTTGCAAACTTTGATAGGTGTAGGACGTACCGTAAAGAAGTTAGGGGCGTTTGAAGTTTTATCAGTGTTTGATTTGGGACTCTAGGGTAGCATAGCTTTGAGCGATGGCTTAAATTGACAAGAGGCTCGAGTACTTTATTGTTAAAAAATTTCAAGGTTTTATGACGCTCCAGTAAAAAGTTACAAGCATTTGTATGTTGCAAACTTTGATAGGAGTAGGACGTACCGTATAGAAGTTAGGGCCATTTGAAGTTTTATCAGTGTTTGATTTGGGACTCAAGGGGAGCATAGCTTTGAGTGTTAGCTCAAATTGACAAGAGGCTCGAGTACTTTATTGTTACAAAATTTCAAGGTTTTATGACACTCCAGTAAAAAGTTATAAGCATTTGTATGTTGCAAACTTTGATAGTTGTAGGACGTACCGTAATGAAGTTAGGGGCGTTTGAAGTTTTATCAGTGTTTGATTTGGGACTCAAGGGTAGCATAGCTTTGAGCGATAGCTTAAATTGACAAGAGGCTCGAGATCTTTATTGTTACAAAATTTCAAGGTTTTATGACGCTCCAGTAAAAAGTTACAAGCATTTGTATGTTGCAAACTTTGATAGGTGTAGGACGTACCGTAAAGAAGTTAGGGGCGTTTGAAGTTTTATCAGTGTTTGATTTGGGACTCAAGGGTAGCATGGCTTTGAGCGATAGCTTAAATTGACAAGAGGCTCGGGTACTTCATTGTTACACAATTTCATGGTTTTATGACGCTCCAGTAAAAAGTTACAAGCATTTGTATGTTGCAAACTTTGATAGGTGTAGGACGTACCGTAAAGAAGTTATGGCCATTTGAAGTTTTATCAGTGTTTGATTTGGGACTCAAGGGTAGCTTAGCTTTGAGCGATAGCTTAAATTGACAAGATGCTCGGGTACTTTATTGTTACAAAATTTCAAGGTTTTATGACGCTCCAGTAAAAGTTACAAGCATTTGAATGTTGCCAACTTTGATAGGTGTAGGACGTACCGTAAAGAAGTTAGGGGCGTTTGAATTTTTATCAGTGTTTTATTTGGGACTCTAGGGTAGCATAGCTTTCAGCGATGGCTTAAATTGACAAGAGGCTCGAGTATTTTATTGTTACAAAATTTCATGGTTTTATGACGCTCCAGTAAAAAGTTACAAGCATTTGAATGTTGCCAACTTTGTTAGGAGTAGGACGTACCGTAAAGAAGTTAGGGGCATTTGAAGTTTTATCAGTGTTTGATTTGGGACTCTAGGGTAGCATAGCTTTGAGCAATAGCTTAAATTGACAAAAGACTCGTGTACTTTATTGTTACAAAATTTCAAGGTTCTATGACGCTCCAGTAAAAAGTTACAAGCATTTGTATGTTGCAAACTTTGATAGGTGTAGGACGTACCGTAAAGAAGTTAGGGGCGTTTGAAGTTTTATCAGTGTTTGATTTGGGACTCTAGGGTAGCATAGCCTTGAGCGATAGCTTAAATTGACAAGAGGCTCGAGTACTTTATTGTTACAAAATTTCAAGGTTTTATGACGCTCCAGTAAAAAGTTACAAGCATTTGAATGTTGCCAACTTTGTTAGGAGTAGGACGTACCGTAAAGAAGTTAAGGGCGTTTGAAGTTTTATCAGTGTTTGATTTGGGACTCTAGGGTAGCATAGCTTTGAGCGATAGCTTAAATTGACAAGAGACTCGTGTACTTTATTGTTACAAAATTTCAAGGTTTTATGACGCTCCAGTAAAAAGTTACAAGCATTTGTATGTTGCAAACTTTGATAGGTGTAGGACGTACCGTAAAGAAGTTAGGGGCGTTTGAAGTTTTATCAGTGTTTGATTTGGGACTCTAGGGTAGCATAGCTTTGAGCGATCGCTCAAATTGACAAGAGGCTCGAGTACTTTATTGTTAAAAAATTTCAAGGTTTTATGACGCTCCAGTAAAAAGTTACAAGCATTTGTATGTTGCAAACTTTGATAGGAGTAGGACGTACCGTATAGAAGTTAGGGCCATTTGAAGTTTTATCAGTGTTTGATTTGGGACTCAAGGGGAGCATAGCTTTGAGTGTTAGCTCAAATTGACAAGAGGCTCGAGTACTTTATTGTTACAAAATTTCAAGGTTTTATGACACTCCAGTAAAAAGTTATAAGCATTTGTATGTTGCAAACTTTGATAGTTGTAGGACGTACCGTAATGAAGTTAGGGGCGTTTGAAGTTTTATCAGTGTTTGATTTGGGACTCAAGGGTAGCATAGCTTTGAGCGATAGCTTAAATTGACAAGAGGCTCGAGATCTTTATTGTTACAAAATTTCAAGGTTTTATGACGCTCCAGTAAAAAGTTACAAGCATTTGTATGTTGCAAACTTTGATAGGTGTAGGACGTACCGTAAAGAAGTTAGGGGCGTTTGAAGTTTTATCAGTGTTTGATTTGGGACTCAAGGGTAGCATGGCTTTGAGCGATAGCTTAAATTGACAAGAGGCTCGGGTACTTCATTGTTACACAATTTCATGGTTTTATGAGGCTCCAGTAAAAAGTTACAAGCATTTGTATGTTGCAAACTTTGATAGGTGTAGGACGTACCGTAAAGAAGTTAGGGGCGTTTGAAGTTTTATCAGTGTTTGATTTGGGACTCTAGGGTAACATAGCTTTGAGCGATAACTTAAATTGACAAGATGCTCGAGTACTTTATTGTTACAAAATTTCAAGGTTTTATGACGCTCCAGTAAAAAGTTACAAGCATTTGAATGTTGCCAACTTTGTTAGGAGTAGGACGTACCGTAAAGAAGTTAAGGGCGTTTGAAGTTTTATCAGTGTTTCATTTGGGACTCAAGGGTAGCATGGCTTTGAGAGATAGCTTAAATTGACAAGATGCTCGGGCACTTTATTGTTACAAAATTTCAAGGCTTTATGACGCTCCAGTAAAAAGTTACAAGCATTTGTATGTTGCAAACTTTGATAGGTGTAGGACGTACCGTAAAGAAGTTAGGGGCGTTTGAAGTTTTATCAGTGTTTGATTTGGGACTCAATGGTAGCATAGCTTTCAGCGATGGCTTAAATTGACAAGAGGCTCGAGTACTTTATTGTTACAAAATTTCAAGGTTTTATGACGCTCCAGTAAAAAGTTACAAGCATTTGAATGTTGCCAACTTTGTTAGGAGTAGGACGTACCGTAAAGAAGTTAAGGGCGTTTGAAGTTTTATCAGTGTTTGATTTGGGACTCTAGGGTAGCATAGCTTTGAGCGATAGCTTAAATTGACAAGAGACTCGTGTACTTTATTGTTACAAAATTTCAAGGTTTTATGACGCTCCAGTAAAAAGTTACAAGCATTTGTATGTTGCAAACTTTGATAGGTGTAGGACGTACCGTAAAGAAGTTAGGGGCGTTTGAAGTTTTATCAGTGTTTGATTTGGGACTCTAGGGTAGCATAGCTTTGAGCGATGGCTTAAATTGACAAGAGGCTCGAGTACTTTATTGTTACAAAATTTCAAGGTTTTATGACGCTCCAGTAAAAGTTACAAGCATTTGAATGTTGCCAACTTTGATAGGTGTAGGACGTACCGTAAAGAAGTTAGGGGCGTTTGAATTTTTATCAGTGTTTTATTTGGGACTCTAGGGTAGCATAGCTTTCAGCGATGGCTTAAATTGACAAGAGGCTCGAGTACTTTATTGTTACAAAATTTCATGGTTTTATGACGCTCCAGTAAAAAGTTACAAGCATTTGAATGTTGCCAACTTTGTTAGGAGTAGGACGTACCGTAACGAAGTTAGGGGCATTTGAAGTTTTATCAGTGTTTGATTTGGGACTCTAGGGTAGCATAGCTTTGAGCAATAGCTTAAATTGACAAAAGACTCGTGTACTTTATTGTTACAAAATTTCAAGGTTCTATGACGCTCCAGTAAAAAGTTACAAGCATTTGTATGTTGCAAACTTTGATAGGTGTAGGACGTACCGTAAAGAAGTTAGGGGCGTTTGAAGTTTTATCAGTGTTTGATTTGGGACTCTAGGGTAGCATAGCCTTGAGCGATAGCTTAAATTGACAAGAGGCTCGAGTACTTTATTGTTACAAAATTTCAAGGTTTTATGACGCTCCAGTAAAAAGTTACAAGCATTTGAATGTTGCCAACTTTGTTAGGAGTAGGACGTACCGTAAAGAAGTTAAGGGCGTTTGAAGTTTTATCAGTGTTTGATTTGGGACTCTAGGGTAGCATAGCTTTGAGCGATAGCTTAAATTGACAAGAGACTCGTGTACTTTATTGTTACAAAATTTCAAGGTTTTATGACGCTCCAGTAAAAAGTTACAAGCATTTGTATGTTGCAAACTTTGATAGGTGTAGGACGTACCGTAAAGAAGTTAGGGGCGTTTGAAGTTTTATCAGTGTTTGATTTGGGACTCTAGGGTAGCATAGCTTTGAGCGATGGCTTAAATTGACAAGAGGCTCGAGTACTTTATTGTTAAAAAATTTCAAGGTTTTATGACGCTCCAGTAAAAAGTTACAAGCATTTGTATGTTGCAAACTTTGATAGGAGTAGGACGTACCGTATAGAAGTTAGGGCCATTTGAAGTTTTATCAGTGTTTGATTTGGGACTCAAGGGTAGCATAGCTTTGAGCGATGGCTTAAATTGACAAGAGGCTCGAGTACTTTATTGTTACAAAATTTCAAGGTTTTATGACACTCCAGTAAAAAGTTATAAGCATTTGTATGTTGCAAACTTTGATAGGTGTAGGACGTACCGTAATGAAGTTAGGGGCGTTTGAAGTTTTATCAGTGTTTGATTTGGGACTCAAGGGTAGCATAGCTTTGAGCGATAGCTTAAATTGACAAGAGGCTCGAGATCTTTATTGTTACAAAATTTCAAGGTTTTATGACGCTCCAGTAAAAAGTTACAAGCATTTGTATGTTGCAAACTTTGATAGGTGTAGGACGTACCGTAAAGAAGTTAGGGGCGTTTGAAGTTTTATCAGTGTTTGATTTGGGACTCAAGGGTAGCATGGCTTTGAGCGATAGCTTAAATTGACAAGAGGCTCGGGTACTTCATTGTTACACAATTTCATGGTTTTATGACGCTCCAGTAAAAAGTTACAAGCATTTGTATGTTGCAAACTTTGATAGGTGTAGGACGTACCGTAAAGAAGTTAGGGCCATTTGAAGTTTTATCAGTGTTTGATTTGGGACTCAAGGGTAGCTTAGCTTTGAGCGATAGCTTAAATTGACAAGATGCTCGGGTACTTTATTGTTACAAAATTTCAAGGCCTTATGACGCTCCAGTAAAAAGTTACAAGCATTTGTATGTTGCAAACTTTGATAGGTGTAGGACGTACCGTAAAGAAGTTAGGGGCGTTTGAAGCTTTATCAGTGTTTGATTTGGGACTCTAGGGTAACATAGCTTTGAGCGATAACTTAAATTGACAAGATGCTCGAGTACTTTATTGTTACAAAATTTCAAGGTTTTATGACGCTCCAGTAAAAAGTTACAAGCATTTGAATGTTGCCTACTTTGTTAGGTGTAGGACGTACCGTAAAGAAGTTAAGGGCGTTTGAAGTTTTATCAGTGTTTCATTTGGGACTCAAGGGTAGCATGGCTTTGAGAGATAGCTTAAATTGACAAGATGCTCGGGCACTTTATTGTTACAAAATTTCAAGGCTTTATGACGCTCCAGTAAAAAGTTACAAGCATTTGTATGTTGCAAACTTTGATAGGTGTAGGACGTACCGTAAAGAAGTTAGGGGCGTTTGAAGTTTTATCAGTGTTTGATTTGGGACTCAATGGTAGCATAGCTTTCAGCGATGGCTTAAATTGACAAGAGGCTCGAGTACTTTATTGTTACACAATTTCAAGGTTTTATGACGCTCCAGTAAAAAGTTACAAGCATTTGAATGTTGCCAACTTTGTTAGGAGTAGGACGTACCGAAAAGAAGTTAAGGGCGTTTGAAGTTTTATCAGTGTTTGATTTGGGACTCTAGGGTAGCATAGCTTTGAGCGATAGCTTAAATTGACAAGAGACTCGTGTACTTTATTGTTACAAAATTTCAAGGTTTTATGACGCTCCAGTAAAAAGTTACAAGCATTTGTATGTTGCAAACTTTGATAGGTGTAGGACGTACCGTAAAGAAGTTAGGGGCGTTTGAAGTTTTATCAGTGTTTGATTTGGGACTCTAGGGTAGCATAGCTTTGAGCGATGGCTTAAATTGACAAGAGGCTCGAGTACTTTATTGTTACAAAATTTCAAGGTTTTATGACACTCCAGTAAAAAGTTATAAGCATTTGTATGTTGCAAACTTTGATAGGTGTAGGACGTACCGTAAAGAAGTTAGGGGCGTTTGAAGTTTTATCAGTGTTTGATTTGGGACTCAAGGGTAGCATAGCTTTGAGCGATAGCTTAAATTGACAAGAGGCTCGAGATCTTTATTGTTACAAAATTTCAAGGTTTTATGACGCTCCAGTTAAAAGTTACAAGCATTTGTATGTTGCAAACTTTGATAGGTGTAGGACGTACCGTTAAGAAGTTAGGGGCGTTTGAAGTTTTATCAATGTTTGATTCGGGACTCAAGGGTAGCATAGCTTTGAGCGATAGCTTAAATTGACAAGATGCTCGAGTACTTTATTGTTACAAAATTTCAAGGTTTTATGACGCTACAGTAAAAAGTTACAAGCATTTGAATGTTGCCAACTTTGTTAGGAGTAGGACGTACCGTAAAGCAGTTAAGGGCGTTTGAAGTTTTATCAGTGTTTGATTTGGGACTCTATGGTAGCATAGCTTTGAGCGATAGCTTAAATTGACAAGAGACTCGTGTACTTTATTGTTACAAAATTTCAAGGTTTTATGACGATAGGTGTAGGACGTACCGTAAAGAAGTTAGGGGCGTTTGAAGTTTTATCAGTGTTTGATTTGGGACTCTAGGGTAGCATAGCTTTGAGCGATGGCTTAAATTGACAAGAGGCTCGAGTACTTTATTGTTACAAAATTTCAAGGTTTTATTACGCTCCAGTAAAAAGTTACAAGCATTTGTATGTTGCAAACTTTGATAGGAGTAGGACGTACCGTATAGAAGTTAGGGCCATTTGAAGTTTTATCAGTGTTTGATTTGGGACTCAAGGGTAGCATAGCTTTGAGCGATGGCTTAAATTGACAAGAGGCTCGAGTACTTTATTGTTACAAAATTTCAAGGTTTTATGACACTCCAGTAAAAAGTTATAAGCATTTGTATGTTGCAAACTTTGATAGGTGTAGGACGTACCGTAATGAAGTTAGGGGCGTTTGAAGTTTTATCAGTGTTTGATTTGGGACTCAAGGGTAGCATAGCTTTGAGCGATAGCTTAAATTGACAAGAGGCTCGAGATCTTTATTGTTACAAAATTTCAAGGTTTTATGACGCTCCAGTAAAAAGTTACAAGCATTTGTATGTTGCAAACTTTGATAGGTGTAGGACGTACCGTAAAGAAGTTAAGGGCGTTTGAAGTTTTATCAGTGTTTCATTTGGGACTCAAGGGTAGCATGGCTTTGAGCGATAGCTTAAATTGACAAGAGGCTCGGGTACTTCATTGTTACACAATTTCATGGTTTTATGACGCTCCAGTAAAAAGTTACAAGCATTTGTATGTTGCAAACTTTGATAGGTGTAGGACGTACCGTAAATAAGTTAGGGCCATTTGAAGTTTTATCAGTGTTTGATTTGGGACTCAAGGGTAGCTTAGCTTTGAGCGATAGCTTAAATTGACAAGATGCTCGGGTACTTTATTGTTACAAAATTTCAAGGCTTTATGAAGCTCCAGTAAAAAGTAACAAGCATTTGTATGTTGCAAACTTTGATAGGTGTAGGACGTACCGTAAAGAAGTTAGGGGCGTTTGAAGTTTTATCAGTGTTTTATTTGGGACTCAATGGTAGCATAGCTTTCAGCGATGGCTTAAATTGACAAGAGGCTCGAGTACTTTATTGTTACAAAATTTCAAGGTTTTATGACACTCCAGTAAAAAGTTATAAGCATTTGTATGTTGCAAACTTTGATAGGTGTAGGACGTACCGTAAAGAAGTTAGGGGCGTTTGAAGTTTTATCAGTGTTTGATTTGGGACTCTAGGGTAGCATAGCTTTGAGCGATAGCTTAATTTGACAAGAGACTCGTGTACTTTATTGTTACAAAATTTCGCTCCAGTAAAAAGTTACAAGCATTTGTATGTTGCAAACTTTGATAGGTGTAGGACGTACCGTAAAGAAGTTAGGGGCGTTTGAAGTTTTATCAGTGTTTGATTTGGGACTCTAGGGTAGCATAGCTTTGAGCGATGGCTTAAATTGACAAGAGGCTCGAGTACTTTATTGTTACAAAATTTCAAGGTTTTATGACACTCCAGTAAAAAGTTATAAGCATTTGTATGTTGCAAACTTTGATAGGTGTAGGACGTACCGTAAAGAAGTTAGGGGCGTTTGAAGTTTTATCAGTGTTTGATTTGGGACTCAAGGGTAGCATAGCTTTGAGCGATAGCTTAAATTGACAAGAGGCTCGAGATCTTTATTGTTACAAAATTTCAAGGTTTTATGACGCTCCAGTAAAAAGTTACAAGCATTTGTATGTTGCAAACTTTGATAGGTGTAGGACGTACCGTAAAGAAGTTAGGGGCGTTTGAAGTTTTATCAGTGTTTGATTTGGGACTCAAGGGTAGCATAGCTTTGAGCGATAGCTTAAATTGACAAGATGCTCGAGTTCTTTATTGTTACAAAATTTCAAGGTTTTATGACGCTCCAGTAAAAGTTACAAGCATTTGAATGTTGCCAACTTTGATAGGTGTAGGACGTACCGTTAAGAAGTTAGGGGCGTTTGAAGTTTTATCAGTGTTTTATTTGGGACTCTAGGGTAGCATAGCTTTCAGCGATGGCTTAAATTGACAAGAGGCTCGAGTACTTTATTGTTACAAAATTTCAAGGTTTTATGACGCTCCAGTAAAAAGTTACAAGCATTTGAATGTTGCCAACTTTGTTAGGAGTAGGACGTACCGTAAAGAAGTTAGGGGCATTTGAAGTTTTATCAGTGTTTGATTTGGGACTCTAGGGTAGCATAGCTTTGAGCAATAGCTTAAATTGACACGAGACTCGTGTACTTTATTGTTACAAAATTTCAAGGTTCTATGACGCTCCAGTAAAAAGTTACAAGCATTTGTATGTTGCAAACTTTGATAGGTGTAGGACGTACCGTAAAGAAGTTAGGGGCGTTTGAAGTTTTATCAGTGTTTGATTTGGGACTCTAGGGTAGCATAGCTTTGAGCGATGGCTTAAATTGACAAGAGGCTCGAGTACTTTATTGTTACAAAATTTCAAGGTTTTATGACACTCCAGTAAAAAGTTATAAGCATTTGTATGTTGCAAACTTTGATAGGTGTAGGACGTACCGTAAAGAAGTTAGGGGCGTTTGAAGTTTTATCAGTGTTTGATTTGGGACTCAAGGGTATCATAGCTTTGAGCGATAGCTTAAATTGACAAGAGGCTCGAGATCTTTATTGTTACCAAATTTCAAGGTTTTATGACGCTCCAGTAAAAAGTTACAAGCATTTGTATGTTGCAAACTTTGATAGGAGTAGGACGTACCGTATAGAAGTTAGGGCCATTTGAAGTTTTATCAGTGTTTGATTTAGGACTCAAGGGTAGCATAGCTTTGAGCGATGGCTTAAATTGACAAGAGGCTCGAGTACTTTATTGTTACAAAATTTCAAGGTTTTATGACACTCCAGTAAAAAGTTATAAGCATTTGTATGTTGCAAACTTTGATAGGTGTAGGACGTACCGTAATGAAGTTAGGGGCGTTTGAAGTTTTATCAGTGTTTGATTTGGGACTCTAGGGTAGCATAGCTTTGAGCGATATCTTAAATTGACAAGAGGCTCGAGATCTTTATTGTTACAAAATTTCAAGGTTTTATGACGCTCCAGTAAAAAGTTACAAGCATTTGTATGTTGCAAACTTTGATAGGTGTAGGACGTACCGTAAAGAAGTTAGGGGCGTTTGAAGTTTTATCAGTGTTTCATTTGGGACTCAAGGGTAGCATGGCTTTGAGCGATAGCTTAAATTGACAAGAGGCTCGGGTACTTCATTGTTACACAATTTCATGGTTTTATGACGCTCCAGTAAAAAGTTACAAGCATTTGTATGTTGCAAACTTTGATAGGTGTAGGACGTACCGTAAAGAAGTTAGGGCCATTTGAAGTTTTATCAGTGTTTGATTTGGGACTCAAGGGTAGCTTAGCTTTGAGCGATAGCTTAAATTGACAAGATGCTCGGGTACTTTATTGTTACAAAATTTCAAGGCTTTATGACGCTCCAGTAAAAAGTTACAAGCATTTGTATGTTGCAAACTTTGATAGGTGTAGGACGTACAGTAAAGAAGTTAGGGGCGTTTGAAGTTTTATCAGTGTTTGATTTGGGACTCAATGGTAGCATAGCTTTCAGCGATGGCTTAAATTGACAAGAGGCTCGAGTACTTTATTGTTACAAAATTTCAAGGTTTTATGACGCTCCAGTAAAAGTTACAAGCATTTGAATGTTTCCAACTTTGATAGGTGTAGGACGTACCGTAAAGAAGTTAGGGGCGTTTGAAGTTTTATCAGTGTTTTATTTGGGACTCTAGGGTAGCATAGCTTTCAGCGATGGCTTAAATTGACAAGAGGCTCGAGTACTTTATTGTTACAAAATTTCAAGGTTTTATGACGCTCCAGTAAAAAGTTACAAGCATTTGAATGTTGCCAACTTTGTTAGGAGTAGGACGTACCGTAAAGAAGTTAGGGGCATTCGAAGTTTTATCAGTGTTTGATTTGCGACTCTAGGGTAGCATAGCTTTGAGCAATAGCTTAAATTGACAAGAGACTCGTGTACTTTATTGTTACAAAATTTCAAGGTTCTATGACGCTCCAGTAAAAAGTTACAAGCATTTGTATGTTGCAAACTTTGATAGGTGTAGGACGTACCGTAAAGAAGTTAGGGGCGTTTGAAGTTTTATCGGTGTTTGATTTGGGACTCTAGGGTAGCATAGCTTTGAGCGATGGCTTAAATTGACAAGAGGCTCGAGTACTTTATTGTTACAAAATTTCAAGGTTTTATGACGCTCCAGTTAAAAGTTACAAGCATTTGTATGTTGCAAACTTTGATAGGAGTAGGACGTACCGTATAGAAGTTAGGGCCATTTGAAGTTTTATCAGTGTTTGATTTGGGACTCAAGGGTAGCATAGCTTTGAGCGATGGCTTAAATTGACAAGAGGCTCGAGTACTTTATTGTTACAAAATTTCAAGGTTTTATGACACTCCAGTAAAAAGTTATAAGCATTTGTATGTTGCAAACTTTGATAGGTGTAGGACGTACCGTAATGAAGTTAGGGGCGTTTGAAGTTTTATCAGTGTTTGATTTGGGACTCTAGGGTAGCATAGCTTTGAGCGATAGCTTAAATTGACAAGAGGCTCGAGATCTTTATTGTTACAAAATTTCAAGGTTTTATGACGCTCCAGTAAAAAGTTACAAGCATTTGTATGTTGCAAACTTTGATAGGTGTAGGACGTACCGTAAAGAAGTTAGGGGCGTTTGAAGTTTTATCAGTGTTTCATTTGGGACTCAAGGGTAGCATGGCTTTGAGCGATAGCTTAAATTGACAAGAGGCTCGGGTTCTTCATTGTTACACAATTTCATGGTTTTATGACGCTCCAGTAAAAAGTTACAAGCATTTGAATGTTGCCAACTTTGTTAGGAGTAGGACGTACCGTAAAGAAGTTAAGGGCGTTTGAAGTTTTATCAGTGTTTGATTTGGGACTCTTGGCTTTGAGCGATAGCTTAAATTGACAAGAGGCTCGAGATCTTTATTGTTACAAAATTTCAAGGTTTTATGAGGCTCCAGTAAAAAGTTACAAGCATTTGTATGTTGCAAACTTTGATAGGTGTAGGACGTACCGTAAAGAAGTTAGGGGCGTTTGAAGTTTTATCAGTGTTTGATTTGGGACTCAAGGGTAGCATAGCTTTGAGCGATAGCTTAAATTGACAAGATGCTCGAGTACTTTATTGTTACAAAATTTCAAGGTTTTATGACGCTACAGTAAAAAGTTACAAGCATTTGAATGTTGCCAACTTTGTTAGGAGTAGGACGTACCGTAAAGAAGTTAAGGGCGTTTGAAGTTTTATCAGTGTTTGATTTGGGACTCTAGGGTAGCATAGCTTTGAGCGATAGCTTAAATTGACAAGAGACTCGTGTACTTTATTGTTACAAAATTTCAAGGTTTTATGACGCTCCAGTAAAAAGTTACAAGTATTTGTATGTTGCAAACTTTGATAGGTGTAGGACGTACCGTAAAGAAGTTAGGGCCATTTGAAGTTTTATCAGTGTTTGATTTGGGACTCAAGGGTAGCTTAGCTTTGAGCGATAGCTTAAATTGACAAGATGCTCGGGTACTTTATTGTTACAAAATTTCAAGGCTTTATGACGCTCCAGTAAAAAGTTACAAGCATTTGTATGTTGCAAACTTTGATAGGTGTAGGACGTACCGTAAAGAAGTTAGGGGCGTTTGAAGTTTTATCAGTGTTTGATTTGGACTCTAGGGTAGCATAGTTTTGAGCGATAGCTTAAATTGACAAGATTCTCGAGTACTTTATTGTTACAAAATTTCAAGGTTTTATGACGCTACAGTAAAAAGTTACAAGCATTTGAATGTTGCCAACTTTGTTAGGAGTAGGACGTACCGTAAAGAAGTTAAGGGCGTTTGAAGTTTTATCAGTGTTTGATTTGGGACTCTAGGTTAGCATAGCTTTGAGCGATAGCTTAAATTGACAAGAGACTCGTGTACTTTATTGTTACAAAATTTCAAGGTTTTATGACGCTCCAGTAAAAAGTTACAAGCATTTGTATGTTGCAAACTTTGCTAGGTGTAGGACGTACCGTAAAGAAGTTAGGGCCATTTGAAGTTTTATCAGTGTTTGATTTGGGACTCAAGGGTAGCATAGCTTTGAGCGATGGCTTAAATTGACAAGAGGCTCGAGTACTTTATTGTTACAAAATTTCAAGGTTTTATGACACTCCAGTAAAAAGTTATAAGCATTTGTATGTTGCAAACTTTGATAGGTGTAGGACGTACCGTAATGAAGTTAGGGGCGTTTGAAGTTTTATCAGTGTTTGATTTGGGACTCTAGGGTAGCATAGCTTTGAGCGATAGCTTAAATTGACAAGAGGCTCGAGATCTTTATTGTTACAAAATTTCAAGGTTTTATGACGCTCCAGTAAAAAGTTACAAGCATTTGTATGTTGCAAACTTTGATAGGTGTAGGACGTACCGTAAAGAAGTTCGGGGCGTTTGAAGTTTTATCAGTGTTTCATTTGGGACTCAAGGGTAGCATGGCTTTGAGCGATAGCTTAAATTGACAAGAGGCTCGGGTTCTTCATTGTTACACAATTTCATGGTTTTATGACGCTCCAGTAAAAAGTTACAAGCATTTGAATGTTGCCAACTTTGTTAGGAGTAGGACGTACCGTAAAGAAGTTAAGGGCGTTTGAAGTTTTATCAGTGTTTGATTTGGGACTCTTAGCTTTGAGCGATAGCTTAAATTGACAAGAGGCTCGAGATCTTTATTGTTACAAAATTTCAAGGTTTTATGAGGCTCCAGTAAAAAGTTACAAGCATTTGTATGTTGCAAACTTTGATAGGTGTAGGACGTACCGTAAAGAAGTTAGGGGCGTTTGAAGTTTTATCAGTGTTTGATTTGGGACTCAAGGGTAGCATAGCTTTGAGCGATAGCTTAAATTGACAAGATGCTCGAGTACTTTATTGTTACAAAATTTCAAGGTTTTATGACGCTACAGTAAAAAGTTACAAGCATTTGAATGTTGCCAACTTTGTTAGGAGTAGGACGTACCGTAAAGAAGTTAAGGGCGTTTGAAGTTTTATCAGTGTTTGATTTGGGACTCTAGGGTAGCATAGCTTTGAGCGATGGCTTAAATTGACAAGAGACTCGTGTACTTTATTGTTACAAAATTTCAAGGTTTTATGACGCTCCAGTAAAAAGTTACAAGTATTTGTATGTTGCAAACTTTGATAGGTGTAGGACGTACCGTAAAGAAGTTAGGGCCATTTGAAGTTTTATCAGTGTTTGATTTGGGACTCAAGGGTAGCTTAGCTTTGAGCGATAGCTTAAATTGACAAGATGCTCGGGTACTTTATTGTTACAAAATTTCAAGGCTTTATGACGCTCCAGTAAAAAGTTACAAGCATTTGTATGTTGCAAACTTTGATAGGTGTAGGACGTACCGTAAAGAAGTTAGGGGCGTTTGAAGTTTTATCAGTGTTTGATTTGGACTCTAGGGTAGCATAGTTTTGAGCGATAGCTTAAATTGACAAGATTCTCGAGTACTTTATTGTTACAAAATATCAAGGTTTTATGACGCTACAGTAAAAAGTTACAAGCATTTGAATGTTGCCAACTTTGTTAGGAGTAGGACGTACCGTAAAGAAGTTAAGGGCGTTTGAAGTTTTATCAGTGTTTGATTTGGGACTCTAGGTTAGCATAGCTTTGAGCGATAGCTTAAATTGACAAGAGACTCGTGTACTTTATTGTTACAAAATTTCAAGGTTTTATGACGCTCCAGTAAAAAGTTACAAGCATTTGTATGTTGCAAACTTTGATAGGTGTAGGACGTACCGTAAAGAAGTTAGGGGCGTTTGAAGTTTTATCAGTGTTTGATTTGGGACTCTAGGGTAGCATAGCTTTGAGCGATGGCTTAAATTGACAAGAGGCTCGAGATCTTTATTGTTACAAAATTTCAAGGTTTTATGACGCTCCAGTAAAAAGTTACAAGCATTTGTATGTTGCAAACTTTGATAGGTGTAGGACGTACCGTAAAGAAGTTAGGGGCGTTTTAAGTTTTATCAGTGTTTCATTTGGGACTCAACGGTAGCATGGCTTTGAGCGATAGCTTAAATTGACAAGAGGCTCGGGTACTTCATTGTTACACAATTTCATGGTTTTATGACGCTCCAGTAAAAAGTTACAAGCATTTGTATGTTGCAAACTTTGATAGGTGTAGGACGTACCGTAAAGAAGTTAGGGCCATTTGAAGTTTTATCAGTGTTTGATTTGGGACTCAAGGGTAGCTTAGCTTTCAGCGATGGCTTAAATTGACAAGAGGCTCGAGTACTTTATTGTTACAAAATTTCAAGGCTTTATGACGCTCCAGTAAAAAGTTACAAGCATTTGAATGTTGCCAACTTTGTTAGGAGTAGGACGTACCGTAAAGAAGATAAGGGCGTTTGAAGTTTGTCAGTGTTTGATTTGGGACTCTAGGGTAGCATAGCTTTGAGCGATAGCTTAAATTGACAAGAGACTCGTGTACTTTATTGTTACAAAATTTCAAGGTTTTATGACGCTCCAGTAAAAAGTTACAAGCATTTGTATGTTGCAAACTTTGATAGGTGTAGGACGTACCGTAAAGGAGTTAGGGGCGTTTGAAGTTTTATCAGTGTTTGATTTTGGACTCTAGGGTAGCATAGCTTTGAGCGATGGCTTAAATTGACAAGAGGCTCGAGTACTTTATTGTTACAAAATTTCAAGGTTTTATGACACTCCAGTAAAAAGTTATAAGCATTTGTATGTTGCAAACTTTGATAGGTGTAGGACGTACCGTAAAGAAGTTAGGGGCGTTTGAAGTTTTATCAGTGTTTGATTTGGGACTCAAGGGTAGCATAGCTTTGAGCGATAGCTTAAATTGACAAGAGGCTCGAGATCTTTATTGTTACAAAATTTCAAGGTTTTATGACGCTTCAGTAAAAAGTTACAAGCATTTGTATGTTGCAAACTTTGATAGGAGTAGGACGTACCGTATAGAAGTTAGGGCCATTTGAAGTTTTATCAGTGTTTGATTTGGGACTCAAGGGTAGCATAGCTTTGAGCGATGGCTTAAATTGACAAGAGGCTCGAGTACTTTATTGTTACAAAATTTCAAGGTTTTATGACACTCCAGTAAAAAGTTATAAGCATTTGTATGTTGCAAACTTTGATAGGTGTAGGACGTACCGTAATGAAGTTAGGGGCATTTGAAGTTTTATCAGTGTTTGATTTGGGACTCAAGGGTAGCATAGCTTTGAGCGATAGCTTAAATTGACAAGAGACTCGTGTACTTTATTGTTACAAAATTTCAAGGTTTTATGACGCTCCAGAAAAAGTTACAAGCATTTGTATGTTGCAAACTTTGATAGGTGTAGGACGTACCGTAAAGAAGTTAGGGGCGTTTGAAGTTTTATCAGTGTTTGATTTGGGACTCTAGGGTAGCATAGCTTTGAGCGATGGCTTAAATTGACAAGAGGCTCGAGTACTTTCTTGTTACAAAATTTCAAGGTTTTTCTGACACTCCAGTAAAAAGTTATAAGCATTTGTATGTTGCAAACTTTGATAGGTGTAGGACGTACCGTAAAGAAGTTAGGGGCGTTTGAAGTTTTATCAGTGTTTGATTTGGGACTCAAGGGTAGCATAGCTTTGAGCGATAGCTTAAATTGACAAGAGGCTCGAGATCTTTATTGTTACAAAATTTCAAGGTTTTATGACGCTCCAGTAAAAAGTTACAAGCATTTGTATGTTGCAAACTTTGATAGGTGTAGGACGTACCGTAAATAAGTTAGGGGCGTTTGAAGTTTTATCAGTGTTTGATTTGGGACTCAAGGGTAGCATAGCTTTGAGCGATAGCTTAAATTGACAAGATGCTCGAGTACTTTATTGTTACAAAATTTCAAGGTTTTATGACGCTCCAGTAAAAGTTACAAGCATTTGAATGTTGCCAACTTTGATAGGTGTAGGACGTACCGTAAAGAAATTAGGGGCGTTTGAAGTTTTATCAGTGTTTTATTTGGGACTCTAGGGTAGCATAGCTTTCAGCGATGGCTTAAATTGACAAGAGGCTCGAGTACTTTATTGTTACAAAATTTCAAGGTTTTATGACGCTCCAGTAAAAAGTTACAAGCATTTGAATGTTGCCAACTTTGTTAGGAGTAGGACGTACCGTAAAGAAGTTAGGGGCGTTTGAAGTTTTATCAGTGTTTGATTTGGGACTCTAGGGTAGTATAGCTTTGAGCGATGGCTTAAATTGACAAGAGGCTCGAGTACTTTATTGTTACAAAATTTCAAGGTTTTATGACACTCCAGTAAAAAGTTATAAGCATTTGTATGTTGCAAACTTTGATAGGTGTAGGACGTACCGTAAAGAAGTTAGGGGCGTTTGAAGTTTTATCAGTGTTTGATTTGGGACTCAAGGGTAGCATAGCTTTGAGCGATAGCTTAAATTGACAAGAGGCTCGAGATCTTTATTGTTACAAAATTTCAAGGTTTTATGACGCTCCAGTAAAAAGTTACAAGCATTTGTATGTTGCAAACTTTAATAGGTGTAGGACGTACCGTAAATAAGTTAGGGGCGTTTGAAGTTTTATCAGTGTTTGATTTGGGACTCAAGGGTAGCATAGCTTTGAGCGATAGCTTAAATTGACAAGATTCTCGAGTACTTTATTGTTACAAAATTTCAAGGTTTTATGACGCTCCAGTAAAAGTTACAAGCATTTGAATGTTGCCAAATTTGATAGGTGTAGGGCGTACCATAAAGAAATTAGGGGCGTTTGAAGTTTTATCAGTGTTTTATTTGGGACTCTAGGGTAGCATAGCTTTCAGCGATGGCTTAAATTGACAAGAGGCTCGAGTACTTTATTGTTACAAAATTTCAAGGTTTTATGACGCTCCAGTAAAAAGTTACAAGCATTTGAATGTTGCCAACTTTGTTAGGAGTAGGACGTACCGTAAAGAAGTTAGGGGCATTTGAAGTTTTATCAGTGTTTGATTTGGGACTCTAGGGTAGAATAGCTTTGAGCAATAGCTTAAATTGACAAGAGACTCGTGTACTTTATTGTTACAAAATTTCAAGGTTCTATGACGCTCCAGTAAAAAGTTACAAGCATTTGTATGTTGCAAACTTTGATAGGTGTAGGACGTACCGTAAAGAAGTTAGGGGCGTTTGAAGTTTTATCAGTGTTTGATTTGGGACTCTAGGGTAGCATAGCTTTGAGCGATGACTTAAATTGACAAGAGGCTCGAGTACTTTATTGTTACAAAATTTCAAGGTTTTATGACACTCCAGTAAAAAGTGATAAGAATTTGAATGTTGCCAACTTTGATAGGTGTAGGACGTACCGTAAAGAAGTTAGGGGCGTTTGAAGTTTTATCAGTGTTTTATTTGGGACTCTAGGGTAGCATAGCTTTCAGCGATGGCTTAAATTGACAGGAGGCTCGAGTACTTTATTGTTACAAAATTTCAAGGTTTTATGACGCTCCAGTAAAAAGTTACAAGCATTTGAATGTTGCCAACTTTGTTAGGAGTAGGACGTACCGTAAAGAAGTTAGGGGCATTTGAAGTTTTATCAGTGTTTGATTTGGGACTCTAGGGTAGCATAGCTTTGAGCAATAGCTTAAATTGACAAGAGACTCGTGTACTTTATTGTTACAAAATTTCAAGGTTCTATGACGCTCCAGTAAAAAGTTACAAGCATTTGTATGTTGCAAACTTTGATAGGTGTAGGACGTACCGTAAAGAAGTTAGGGGCGTTTGAAGTTTTATCAGTGTTTGATTTGAGACTCTAGGGTAGCATAGCTTTGAGCGATGGCTTAAATTGACAAGAGGCTCGAGTACTTTATTGTTACAAAATTTCAAGGTTTTATGACGCTCCAGTAAAAAGTTACAAACATTTGTATGTTGCAAACTTTGATAGGAGTAGGACGTACCGTATATAAGTTAGGGCCATTTGAAGTTTTATCAGTGTTTGATTTGGGACTCAAGGGTAGCATAGCTTTGAGCGATGGCTTAAATTGACAAGAGGCTCGAGATCTTTATTGTTACAAAATTTCAAGGTTTTATGACACTCCAGTAAAAAGTTATAAGCATTTGTATGTTGCAAACTTTGATAGGTGTAGGACGTACCGTAAAGAAGTTAGGGGCGTTTGAAGTTTTATCAGTGTTTCATTTGGGACTCAAGGGTAGCTTAGCTTTGAGCGATAGCTTAAATTGACAAGATGCTCGGGTACTTTATTGTTACAAAATTTCAAGGCTTTATGATGCTCCAGTAAAAAGTTACAAGCATTTGTATGTTGCAAACTTTGATAGGTGTAGGACGTACCGTAAAGAAGTTAGGAGCGTTTGAAGTTTTATCAGTGTTTGATTTGGGACTCAAGGGTAGCATAGCTTTGAGCGATAGCTTAAATTGACAAGAGGCTCGAGATCTTTATTGTTACAAAATTTCAAGGTTTTATGACGCTCCAGTAAAAAGTTACAAGCATTTGTATGTTGCAAACTTTGATAGGTGTAGGACGTACCGTAAAGAAGTTAGGGGCGTTTGAAGTTTTATCAGTGTTTGATTTGGGACTCAAGGGTAGCATAGCTTTGAGCGATAGCTTAAATTGACAAGAGGCTCGAGATCTTTATTGTTACAAAATTTCAAGGTTTTATGACGCTCCAGTAAAAAGTTACAAGCATTTGTATGTTGCAAACTTTGATAGGTGTAGGACGTACCGTAAAGAAGTTAGGGGCGTTTGAAGTTTTATCAGTGTTTGATTTGGGACTCAAGGGTAGCATAGCTTTGAGCGATAGCTTAAATTGACAAGATGCTCGAGTACTTTATTGTTACAAAATTTCAAGGTTTTATGACGCTCCAGTAAAAGTTACAAGCATTTGAATGTTGCCAACTTTGATAGGTGTAGGACGTACCGTAAAGAAATTAGGGGCGTTTGAAGTTTTATCAGTGTTTTATTTGGGACTCTAGGGTAGCATAGCTTTCAGCGATAGCTTAAATTGACAAGAGGCTCGAGTACTTTATAATTACAAAATTTCAAGGTTTTATGACGCTCCAGTAAAAAGTTACAAGCATTTGAATGTTGCAAACTTTGTTAGGAGTAGGACGTACCGTAAAGAAGTTAGGGGCATTTGAAGTTTTATCAGTGTTTGATTTGGGACTCTAGGGTAGCATAGCTTTGAGCGATGGCTTAAATTGACAAGAGGCTCGAGTACTTTATTGTTAAAAAATGTCAAGGTTTTATGACGCTGCAGTAAAAAGTTACAAGCATTTGTATGTTGCAAACTTTGATAGGAGTAGGACGTACCGTAAAGAAGTTAGGGGCGTTTGAAGTTTTATCAGTGTTTGATTTGGGACTCTAGGGTAGCATAGCTTTGAGCGATGGCTTAAATTGACAAGAGGCTCGAGTACTTTATTGTTACAAAATTTCAAGGTTTTATGACGCTCCAGTAAAAAGTTACAAGCATTTGATTGTTGCAAACTTTGTTAGGAGTAGGACGTACCGTAAAGAAGTTCGGGGCATTTGAAGTTTTATCAGTGTTTGATTTGGGACTCTAGGGTAGCATAGCTTTGAGCGATGGCTTAAGTTGACAAGAGGCTCGAGTACTTTATTGTTACAAAATTTCAAGGTTTTATGACGCTCCAGTAAAAAGTTATAAGCATTTGTATGTTGCAAACTTTGATAGGTGTAGGACGTACCGCAATGAAGTTAGGGGTGTTTGAAGTTTTATCAGTGTTTGATTTGGGACTCAAGGGTAGCATAGCTTTGAGCGATAGCTTAAATTGACAAGAGGCTCGAGATCTTTATTGTTACAAAATTTCAAGGTTTTATGACGCTCCAGTAAAAAGTTACAAGCATTTGTATGTTGCAAACTTTGATAGGTGTAGGACGTACCGTAAAGAAGTTAGGGTCGTTTGAAGTTTTATCAGTGTTTCATTTGGGACTCAAGGGTAGCATGGCTTTGAGCGATAGCTTAAATTGACAAGAGGCTCGGGTACTTCATTGTTACACAATTTCATGGTTTTATGACGCTCCAGTAAAAAGTTACAAGCATTTGTATGTTGCAAACTTTGATAGGTGTAGGACGTACCGTAAAGAAGTTAGGGCCATTTGAAGTTTTATCAGTGTTTGATTTGGGACTCAAGGGTAGCTTAGCTTTGAGCGATAGCTTAAATTGACAAGAGACTCGTGTACTTTATTGTTACAAAATTTCAAGGTTTTATGACGCTCCAGAAAAAAGTTACAAGCATTTGTATGTTGCAAACTTTGATAGGTGTAGGACGTACCGTAAAGAAGTTAGGGGCGTTTGAAGTTCTATCAGTGTTTGATTTGGGACTCTAGGGTAGCATAGCTTTGAGCGATGGCTTAAATTGACAAGAGGCTCGAGTACTTTATTGTTACAAAATTTCAAGGTTTTATGACACTCCAGTAAAAAGTTATAAGCATTTGTATGTTGCAAACTTTGATAGGTGTAGGTCGTACCGTAAAGAAGTTAGGGGCGTTTGAAGTTTTATCAGTGTTTGATTTGGGACTCAAGGGTAGCATAGCTTTGAGCGATAGCTTAAATTGACAAGACGCTCGAGATCTTTATTGTTACAAAATTTCAAGGTTTTATGACGCTCCAGTAAAAAGTTACAAGCATTTGTAAGTTGCAAACTTTGATAGGTGTAGGACGTACCGTAAAGAAGTTAGGGGCGTTTGAAGTTTTATCAGTGTTTGATTTGGGACTCAAGGGTAGCATAGCTTTGAGCGATAGCTTAAATTGACAAGATGCTCGAGTACTTTATTGATACAAAATTTCAAGGTTTTATGACGCTCCAGTAAAAGTTACAAGCATTTGAATGTTGCCAACTTTGATAGGTGTAGGACGTACCGTAAAGAAGTTAGGGGCGTTTGAAGTTTTATCAGTGTTTTATTTGGGACTCTAGGGTAGCATAGCTTTCAGCGATGGCTTAAATTGACAAGCGGCTCGAGTACTTTATTGTTACAAAATTTCAAGGTTTTATGACGCTCCAGTAAAAAGTTACAAGCATTTGAATGTTGCCAACTTTGTTAGGAGTAGGACATACCGTAAAGAAGTTAGGGGCATTTGAAGTTTTATCAGTGTTTGATTTGGGACTCTAGGGTAGCATAGCTTTGAGCAATAGCTTAAATTGACAAGAGACTCGTGTACTTTATTGTTAAAAAATTTCAAGGTTCTATAACGCTTCAGTAAAAAGTTACAAGCATTTGTATGTTGCAAACTTTGATAGGTGTAGGACGTACCGTAAAGAAGTTAGGGGCGTTTGAAGTTTTATCAGTGTTTGATTTGGGACTCTAGGGTAGCATAGCTTTGAGCGATAGCTTAAATTGACAAGAGGCTCGAGTACTTTATTGTTACAAAATTTCAAGGTTTTATGACGCTCCAGTAAAAATTACAAGCATTTGAATGTTGCCAACTTTGTTAGGAGTAGGACGTACCGTAAAGAAGTTAAGGGCGTTTGAAGTTTTATCAGTGTTTGATTTGGGACTCTAGGGTAGCATAGCTTTGAGCGATGGCTTAAATTGACAAGAGACTCGTGTACTTTATTGTTACAAAATTTCAAGGTTTTATGACGCTCCAGTAAAAAGTTACAAGCATTTGTATGTTGCAAACTTTGATAGGTGTAGGACGTACCGTAAAGAAGTTAGGGGCATTTGAAGTTTTATCAGTGTTTGATTTGGGACTCTAGGGTAGCATAGCTTTGAGCGATGGCTTAAATTGACAAGAGGCTCGAGTACTTTATTGTTACAAAATTTCAAGGTTTTATGACGCTCCAGTAAAAAGTTACAAGCATTTGTATGTTGCAAACTTTGATAGGTGTAGGACGTACCGTATAGAAGTTAGGGCCATTTGAAGTTTTATCAGTGTTTGATTTGGGACTCAAGGGTAGCATAGCTTTGAGCGATGGCTTAAATTGACAAGCGGCTCGAGTACTTTATTGTTACAAAATTTCAAGGTTTTATGACACTCCAGTAAAAAGTTATAAGCATTTGTATGTTGCAAACTTTGATATTTGTAGGACGTACCGTAATGAAGTTAGGGGCGTTTGAAGTTTTATCAGTGTTTGATTTGGGACTCAAGGGTAGCATTGCTTTGAGCGATAGCTTAAATTGACAAGAGGTTCGAGATCTTTATTGTTACAAAATTTCAAGGTTTTATGACGCTCCAGTAAAAAGTTACAAGCATTTGTATGTTGCAAACTTTGATAGGTGTAGGACGTACCGTGAAGAAGTTAGGGGCGTTTGAAGTTTTATCAGTGTTTAATTTGGGACTCAAGGGTAGCATGGCTTTGAGCGATAGCTTAAATTGACAAGAGGCTCGGGTACTTCATTGTTACACAATTTCATGGTTTTATGACGCTCCAGTAAAAAGTTACAAGCATTTGTATGTTGCAAACTTTGATAGGTGTAGGACGTACCGTAAAGAAGTTAGGGCCATTTGAAGTTTTATCAGTGTTTGATTTGGGACTCAAGGGTAGCTTAGCTTTGAGCGATAGTTTAAATTGACAAGATGCTCGGGTACTTTATTGTTACAAAATTTCAAGGCTTTATGACGCTCCAGTAAAAAGTTATAAGCATTTCTATGTTGCAAACTTTGATAGGTGTAGGACGTACCATAAAGAAGTTAGGGGCGTTTGAAGTTTTATCAGTGTTTGATTTGGGACTCAATGGTAGCATAGCTTTCAGCGATGGCTTAAATTGACAAGAGGCTTGAGTACTTTATTGTTACAAAAGTTCAAGGTTTTATGACGCTCCAGTAAAAAGTTACAAGCATTTGAATGTTGCCAACTTTGTTAGGAGTAGGACGTACCGTAAAGAAGTTAAGGGCGTTTGAAGTTTTATCAGTGTTTGATTTGGGACTCTAGGGTAGCATAGCTTTGAGCGATAGCTTAAATTGACAAGAGACTCGTGTACTTTATTGTTAAAAAATTTCAAGGTTTTATGACGCTCCAGTAAAAAGTTACAAGCATTTGTATGTTGCAAACTTTGATAGGTGTAGGACGTACCGTAAAGAAGTTAGGGGCGTTTGAAGTTTTATCAGTGTTTGATTTGGGACTCTAGGGTAGCATAGCTTTGAGCGATGGCTTAAATTGACAAGAGGCTCGAGTACTTTATTGTTACAAAATTTCAAGGTTTTATGACGCTCCAGTAAAAAGTTACAAGCATTTGTATGTTGCAAACTTTGATAGGAGTAGGACGTACCGTATAGAAGTTAGGGCCATTTGAAGTTTTATCAGTGTTTGATTTGGGACTCAAGGGTAGCATAGCTTTGAGCGATGGCTTAAATTGACAAGAGGCTCGAGTACTTTATTGTTACAAAATTTCAAGGTTTTATGACACTCCAGTAAAAAGTTATAAGCATTTGTATGTTGCAAACTTTGATAGGTGTAGGACGTACCGTAATGAAGTTAGGGGCGTTTGAAGTTTTATCAGTGTTTGATTTGGGACTCAAGGGTAGCATAGCTTTGAGCGATAGCTTAAATTGACAAGAGGCTCGAGATCTTTATTGTTACAAAATTTCAAGGTTTTATGACGCTCCAGTAAAAAGTTACAAGCATTTGTATGTTGCAAACTTTGGTAGGTGTAGGACGTACCGTAAAGAAGTTAGGGGCGTTTGAAGTTTTATCAGTGTTTCATTTGGGACTCAAGGGTAGCATGGCTTTGAGCGATAGCTTAAATTGACAAGAGGCTCGGGTACTTCATTGTTACACAATTTCATGGTTTTATGACGCTCCAGTAAAAAGTTACAAGCATTTGTATGTTGCAAACTTTGATAGGTGTAGGACGTACCGTAAAGAAGTTAGGGCCATTTGAAGTTTTATCAGTGTTTGATTTGGGACTCAAGGTTAGCTTAGCTTTGAGCGATAGCTTAAATTGACAAGATGCTCGGGTACTTTATTGTTACAAAATTTCAAGGCTTTATGACGCTCCAGGAAAAAGTTACAAGCATTTGTATGTTGCAAACTTTGATAGGTGTAGGACGTACCGTAAATAAGTTAGGGGCGTTTGAAGTTTTATCAGTGTTTGATTTGGGACTCAATGGTAGCATAGCTTTCAGCGATGGCTTAAATTGACAAGAGGCTCGAGTACTTTATTGTTACAAAATTTCAAGGTTTTATGACGCTCCAGTAAAAAGTTACAAGCATTTGAATGTTGCCAACTTTGTTAGGAGTAGGACGTACCGTAAAGAAGTTAAGGGCGTTTGAAGTTTTATCAGTGTTTGATTTGGGACTCTAGGGTAGCATAGCTTTGAGCGATAGCTTAAATTGACAAGAGACTCGTGTACTTTATTGTTACAAAATTTCAAGGTTTTATGACGCTCCAGTAAAAAGTTACAAGCATTTGTATGTTGCAAACTTTGATAGGTGTAGGACGTACCGTAAAGAAGTTAGGGGCGTTTGAAGTTTTATCAGTGTTTGATTTGGGACTCTAGGGTAGCATAGCTTTGAGCGATGGCTTAAATTGACAAGAGGCTCGAGAACTTTATTGTTACAAAATTTCAAGGATTTATGACACTCCAGTAAAAAGTTATAAGCATTTGTATGTTGCAAACTTTGATAGGTGTAGGACGTACCGTAAAGAAGTTAGGGGCGTTTGAAGTTTTATCAGTGTTTGATTTGGGACTCAAGGGTAGCATAGCTTTGAGCGATAGCTTAAATTGACAAGAGGCTCGAGATCTTTATTGTTACAAAATTTCAAGGTTTTATGACGCTCCAGTAAAAAGTTACAAGCATTTGTATGTTGCAAACTTTGATAGGTGTAGGACGTACCGTAAAGAAGTTAGGGGCGTTTGAAGTTTTATCAGTGTTTGATTTGGGACTCAAGGGTAGCATAGCTTTGAGCAATAGCTTAAATTGACAAGAGGCTCGAGATCTTTATTGTTACAAAATTTCAAGGTTTTATGACGCTCCAGTAAAAAGTTACAAGCATTTGTATGTTGCAAACTTTGATAGGTGTAGGACGTACCGTAAAGAAGTTAGGGGCGTTTGAAGTTTTATCAGTGTTTGATTTGGGACTCAAGGGTAGCATAGCTTTGAGCGATAGCTTAAATTGACAAGATGCTCGAGTACTTTATTGTTACAAAATTTCAAGGTTTTATGACGCTCCAGTAAAAGTTACAAGCATTTGAATGTTGCCAACTTTGATAGGTGTAGGACGTACCGTAAAGAAGTTAGGGGCGTTTGAAGTTTTATCAGTGTTTTATTTGGGACTCTAGGGTAGCATAGCTTTCAGCGATGGCTTAAATTGACAAGAGACTCGAGTACTTTATTGTTACAAAATGTCAAGGTTTTATGACGCTCCAGTAAAAAGTTACAAGCATTTGAATGTTGCCAACTTTGTTAGGAGTAGGACGTACCGTAAAGAAGTTAGGGGCATTTGAAGTTTTATCAGTGTTTGATTTGGGACTGTAGGGTAGCATAGCTTTGAGCGATAGCTTAAATTGACAAGATGCTCGAGTACTTTATTGTTACAAAATTTCAAGGTTTTATGACGCTCCAGTAAAAGTTACAAGCATTTGAATGTTGCCAACTTTGATAGGTGTAGGACGTACCGTAAAGAAGTTAGGGGCGTTTGAAGTTTTATCAGTGTTTTATTTGGGACTCTAGGGTAGCATAGCTTTCAGCGATGGCTTAAATTGACAAGAGGCTCGAGTACTTTATTGTTACAAAATTTCAAGGTTTTATGATGCTCCAGTAAAAAGTTACAAGCATTTGAATGTTGCCAACTTTGTGAGGAGTAGGACGTACCGTAAAGAAGTTAGGGGCATTTGAAGTTTTATCAGTGTTTGATTTGGGACTCTAGGGTAGCATAGCTTTGAGCAATATCTTAAATTGACAAGAGACTCGTGTACTTTATTGTTACAAAATTTCAAGGTTCTATGACGCTCCAGTAAAAAGTTACAAGCATTTGTATGTTGCAAACTTTGATAGGTGTAGGACGTACCGTAAAGAAGTTAGGGGCGTTTGAAGTTTTATCAGTGTTTGATTTGGGACTCTAGGGTAGCATAGCTTTGAGCGATAGCTTAAATTGACAAGAGGCTCGAGTACTTTATTGTTACAAAATTTCAAGGTTTTATGACGCTCCAGTAAAAAGTTACAAGCATTTGTATGTTGCAAACTTTGATAGGTGTAGGACGTACCGTAAAGAAGTTAGGGGCGTTTGAAGTTTTATCAGTGTTTGATTTGGGACTCTAGGGTAGCATAGCTTTGAGCGATGGCTTAAATTGACAAGAGGCTCGAGTACTTTATTGTTACAAAATTTCAAGGTTTTATGACACTCCAGTAAAAAGTTATAAGCATTTGTATGTTGCAAACTTTGATAGGTGTAGGACGTACCGTAAAGAAGTTAGGGGCGTTTGAAGTTTTATCAGTGTTTGATTTGGGACTCTAGGGTAGCATAGCTTTGAGCAATAGCTTAAATTGACAAGAGACTCGTGTACTTTATTGTTACAAAATTTCAAGGTTCTATGACGCTCCAGTAAAAAGTTACAAGCATTTGTATGTTGCAAATTTTGATAGGTGTAGGACGTACCGTAAAGAAGTTAGGGGCGTTTGAAGTTTTATCAGTGTTTGATTTGGGACTCTAGGGTAGCATAGAATTGAGCGATAGCTTAAATTGATAAGAGGCTCGAGTACTTTATTGTTACAAAATTTCAAGGTTTTATGACGCTCCAGTAAAAAGTTACAAGCATTTGAATGTTGCCAACTTTGTTAGGAATAGGACGTACCGTAAAGAAGTTAAGGGCGTTTGAAGTTTTATCAGTGTTTGATTTGGGACTCTAGGGTAGCATAGCTTTGAGCGATAGCTTAAATTGACAAGAGACTCGAGATCTTTATTGTTACAAAATTTCAAGGTTTTATGACGCTCCAGTAAAAAGTTACAAGCATTTGAATGTTGCCAACTTTGTTAGGAGTAGGACGTACCGTAAAGAAGTTAGGGGCATTTGAAGTTTTATCAGTGTTTGATTTGGGACTGTAGGGTAGCATAGCTTTGAGCGATAGCTTAAATTGACAAGATGCTCGAGTACTTTATTGTTACAAAATTTCAAGGTTTTATGACGCTCCAGTAAAAGTTACAAGCATTTGAATGTTGCCAACTTGGATAGGTGTAGGACGTACCGTAAAGAAGTTAGGGGCGTTTGAAGTTTTATCAGTGTTTTATTTGGGACTCTAGGGTAGCATAGCTTTCAGCGATGGCTTAAATTGACAAGAGGCTCGAGTACTTTATTGTTACAAAATTTCAAGGTTTTATGACGCTCCAGTAAAAAGTTACAAGCATTTGAATGTTGCCAACTTTGTGAGGAGTAGGACGTACCGTAAAGAAGTTAGGGGCATTTGAAGTTTTATCAGTGTTTGATTTGGGACTCTAGGGTAGCATAGCTTTGAGCAATAGCTTAAATTGACAAGAGACTCGTGTACTTTATTGTTACAAAATTTCAAGGTTCTATGACGCTCCAGTAAAAGTTACAAGCATTTGAATGTTGCCAACTTTGATAGGTGTAGGACGTACCGTAAAGAAGTTAGGGGCGTTTGAAGTTTTATCAGTGTTTTATTTGGGACTCTAGGGTAGCATAGCTTTGAGCGATAGCTTAAATTGACAAGAGGCTCGAGTACTTTATTGTTACAAAATTTCAAGGTTTTATGACGCTCCAGTAAAAAGTTACAAGCATTTGTATGTTGCAAACTTTGATAGGTGTAGGACGTACCGTAAAGAAGTTAGGGGCGTTTGAAGTTTTATCAGTGTTTGATTTGGGACTCTAGGGTAGCATAGCTTTGAGCGATGGCTTAAATTGACAAGAGGCTCGAGTACTTTATTGTTACAAAATTTCAAGGTTTTATGACACTCCAGTAAAAAGTTATAAGCATTTGTATGTTGCAAACTTTGATAGGTGTAGGACGTACCGTAAAGAAGTTAGGGGCGTTTGAAGTTTTATCAGTGTTTGATTTGGGACTCTAGGGTAGCATAGCTTAGAGCAATAGCTTAAATTGACAAGAGACTCGTGTACTTTATTGTTTCAAAATTTCAAGGTTCTATGACGCTCCAGTAAAAAGTTACAAGCATTTGTATGTTGCAAACTTTGATAGGTGTAGGACGTACCGTAAAGAAGTTAGGGGCGTTTGAAGTTTTATCAGTGTTTGATTTGGGACTCAAGGGTAGCATAGCTTTGAGCGATAGCTTAAATTGACAAGGTGCTCGAGTACTTTATTGTTACAAAATTTCAAGGTTTTATGACGCTCCAGTAAAAGTTACAAGCATTTGAATGTTGCCAACTTTGATAGGTGTAGGACGTACCGTAAAGAAGTTAGGGGCGTTTGAAGTTTTATCAGTGTTTTATTTGGGACTCTAGGGTAGCATAGCTTTCAGCGATGGCTTAAATTGACAAGAGGCTCGAGTACTTTATTGTTACAAAATTTCAAGGTTTTATGACGCTCCAGTAAAAAGTTACAAGCATTTGAATGTTGCCAACTTTGTTAGGAGTAGGACGTACCGTAAAGAAGTTAGGGGCATTTGAAGTTTTATCAGTGTTTTATTTGGGACTCTAGGGTAGCATAGCTTTCAGCGATGGCTTAAATTGACAAGAGGCTCGTGTACTTTATTGTTACAAAATTTCAAGGTTCTATGACGCTCCAGTAAAAAGTTACAAGCATTTGTATGTTGCAAACTTTGATAGGTGTAGGCCGTACCGTAAAGAAGTTAGGGGCGTTTGAAGTTTTATCAGTGTTTGATTTGGGACTCAAGGGTGGCATTTGAAGTTTTATCAGTGTTTGATTTGGGACTCTAGGGTAGCATAGCTTTGAGCAATAGCTTAAATTGACAAGAGACTCGTGTACTTTATTGTTACAAAATTTCAAGGTTCTATGACGCTCCAGTAAAAAGTTACAAGCATTTGTATGTTGCAAATTTTGATAGGTGTAGGACGTACCGTAAAGAAGTTAGGGGCGTTTGAAGTTTTATCAGTGTTTGATTTGGGACTCTAGGGTAGCATAGAATTGAGCGATAGCTTAAATTGATAAGAGGCTCGAGTACTTTATTGTTACAAAATTTCAAGGTTTTATGACGCTCCAGTAAAAAGTTACAAGCATTTGAATGTTGCCAACTTTGTTAGGAGTAGGACGTACCGTAAAGAAGTTAAGGGCGTTTGAAGTTTTATCAGTGTTTGATTTGGGACTCTAGGGTAGCATAGCTTTGAGCGATAGCTTAAATTGACAAGAGACTCGTGTACTTTATTGTTACAAAATTTCAAGGTTTTATGACGCTCCAGTAAAAAGTTACAAGCATTTGAATGTTGCCAACTTTGTTAGGAGTAGGACGTACCGTAAAGAAGTTAGGGGCATTTGAAGTTTTATCAGTGTTTGATTTGGGACTGTAGGGTAGCATAGCTTTGAGCGATAGCTTAAATTGACAAGATGCTCGAGTACTTTATTGTTACAAAATTTCAAGGTTTTATGACGCTCCAGTAAAAGTTACAAGCATTTGAATGTTGCCAACTTGGATAGGTGTAGGACGTACCGTAAAGAAGTTAGGGGCGTTTGAAGTTTTATCAGTGTTTTATTTGGGACTCTAGGGTAGCATAGCTTTCAGCGATGGCTTAAATTGACAAGAGGCTCGAGTACTTTATTGTTACAAAATTTCAAGGTTTTATGACGCTCCAGTAAAAAGTTACAAGCATTTGAATGTTGCCAACTTTGTGAGGAGTAGGACGTACCGTAAAGAAGTTAGGGGCATTTGAAGTTTTATCAGTGTTTGATTTGGGACTCTAGGGTAGCATAGCTTTGAGCAATAGCTTAAATTGACAAGAGACTCGTGTACTTTATTGTTACAAAATTTCAAGGTTCTATGACGCTCCAGTAAAAGTTACAAGCATTTGAATGTTGCCAACTTTGATAGGTGTAGGACGTACCGTAAAGAAGTTAGGGGCGTTTGAAGTTTTATCAGTGTTTTATTTGGGACTCTAGGGTAGCATAGCTTTGAGCGATAGCTTAAATTGACAAGAGGCTCGAGTACTTTATTGTTACAAAATTTCAAGGTTTTATGACGCTCCAGTAAAAAGTTACAAGCATTTGTATGTTGCAAACTTTGATAGGTGTAGGACGTACCGTAAAGAAGTTAGGGGCGTTTGAAGTTTTATCAGTGTTTGATTTGGGACTCTAGGGTAGCATAGCTTAGAGCAATAGCTTAAATTGACAAGAGACTCGTGTACTTTATTGTTTCAAAATTTCAAGGTTCTATGACGCTCCAGTAAAAAGTTACAAGCATTTGTATGTTGCAAACTTTGATAGGTGTAGGCCGTACCGTAAAGAAGTTAGGGGCGTTTGAAGTTTTATCAGTGTTTGATTTGGGACTCAAGGGTAGCATAGCTTTGAGCGATAGCTTAAATTGACAAGGTGCTCGAGTACTTTATTGTTACAAAATTTCAAGGTTTTATGACGCTCCAGTAAAAGTTACAAGCATTTGAATGTTGCCAACTTTGATAGGTGTAGGACGTACCGTAAAGAAGTTAGGGGCGTTTGAAGTTTTATCAGTGTTTTATTTGGGACTCTAGGGTAGCATAGCTTTCAGCGATGGCTTAAATTGACAAGAGGCTCGAGTACTTTATTGTTACAAAATTTCAAGGTTTTATGACGCTCCAGTAAAAAGTTACAAGCATTTGAATGTTGCCAACTTTGTTAGGAGTAGGACGTACCGTAAAGAAGTTAGGGGCATTTGAAGTTTTATCAGTGTTTGATTTGGGACTCTAGGGTAGCATAGCTTTGAGCAATAGCTTAAATTGACAAGAGACTCGTGTACTTTATTGTTACAAAATTTCAAGGTTCTATGACGCTCCAGTAAAAAGTTACAAGCATTTGTATGTTGCAAATTTTGATAGGTGTAGGACGTACCGTAAAGAAGTTAGGGGCGTTTGAAGTTTTATCAGTGTTTGATTTGGGACTCTAGGGTAGCATAGAATTGAGCGATAGCTTAAATTGACAAGAGGCTCGAGTACTTTATTGTTACAAAATTTCAAGGTTTTATGACGCTCCAGTAAAAAGTTACAAGCATTTGAATGTTGCCAACTTTGTTAGGAGTAGGACGTACCGTAAAGAAGTTAAGGGCGTTTGAAGTTTTATCAGTGTTTGATTTGGGACTCTAGGGTAGCATAGCTTTGAGCGATAGCTTAAATTGACAAGAGACTCGTGTACTTTATTGTTACAAAATTTCAATGTTTTATGACACTCCAGTAAAAAGTTACAAGCATTTGTATGTTGCAAACTTTGATAGGTGTAGGACGTACCGTAAAGAAGTTAGGGGCGTTTGAAGTTTTATCAGTCTTTCATTTGGGACTCAAGGGTAGCATGGCTTTGAGCGATAGCTTAAATTGACAAGAGGCTCGGGTACTTCATTGTTACACATTTTCATGGTTTTATGACGCTCCAGTAAAAAGTTACAAGCATTTGTATGTTGCAAACTTTGATAGGTGTAGGACGTAGCGTAAAGAAGTTAGGGCCATTTGAAGTTTTATCAGTGTTTGATTTGGGACTCAAGGATAGCTTAGCTTTGAGCGATAGCTTAAATTGACAAGATGCTCGGGTACTTTATTGTTACAAAATTTCAAGGTTTTATAACGCTCCAGTAAAAAGTTACAAGCATTTCAATGTTGCCAACTTTGTTAGGAGTAGGACGTACCGTAAAGAAGTTAAGGGCGTTTGAAGTTTTATCAGTGTTTGATTTGGGACTCTAGGGTAGCATAGCTTTGAGCGATAGCTTAAATTGACAAGAGACTCGAGATCTTTATTGTTACAAAATTTCAAGGTTTATGACGCTCCAGTAAAAAGTTACAAGCATTTGTATGTTGCAAACTTTGATAGGTGTAGGACGTACCGTAAAGAAGTTAGGGGCGTTTGAAGTTTTATCAGTGTTTGATTTGGGACTCAAGGGTAGAATAGCTTTGAGCGATAGCTTAAATTGACAAGATGCTCGAGTACTTTATTGTTACAAAATTTCAAGGTTTTATGACGCTCCAGTAAAAGTTACAAGCATTTGAATGTTGCCAACTTTGATAGGTGTAGGACGTACCGAAAAGAAGTTAGGGGCGTTTGAAGTTTTATCAGTGTTTTATTTGGGACTCTAGGGTAGCATAGCTTTCCGCGATGGCTTAAATTGACAAGAGGCTCGAGTACTTTATTGTTACAAAATTTCAAGGTTTTATGACGCTCCAGTAAAAAGTTACAAGCATTTGAATGTTGCCAACTTTGTGAGGAGTAGGACGTACCGTAAAGAAGTTAGGGGTATTTGAAGTTTTATCAGTGTTTGATTTGGGACTCTAGGGTAGCATAGCTTTGAGCAATAGCTTAAATTGACAAGAGACTCGTGTACTTTATTGTTACAAAATTTCAAGGTTCTATGACGCTCCAGTAAAAAGTTACAAGCATTTGTATGTTGCAAACTTTGATAGGTGTAGGACGTACAGTAAAGAAGTTAGGGGCGTTTGAAGTTTTATCAGTGTTTGATTTGGGACTCTAGGGTAGCATAGCTTTGAGCGATAGCTTAAATTGACAAGAGGCTCGAGTACTTTATTGTTACAAAATTTCAAGGTTTTATGACGCTCCAGTAAAAAGTTACAAGCATTTGTATGTTGCAAACTTTGATAGGTGTAGGACGTACCGTAAAGAAGTTAGGGGCGTTTGAAGTTTTATCAGTGTTTGATTTGGGACTCAAGGGTAGCATAGCTTTGAGCGATAGCTTAAATTGACAAGATGCTCGAGTACTTTATTGTTACAAAATTTCAAGGTTTTATGACGCTCCAGTAAAAGTTACAAGCATTTGAATGTTGCCAACTTTGATAGGTGTAGGACGTACCGTAAAGAAGTTAGGGGCGTTTGAAGTTTTATCAGTGTTTTATTTGGGACTCTAGGGTAGCATAGCTTTCAGCGATGGCTTAAATTGACAAGAGGCTCGAGTACTTTATTGTTACAAAATTTCAAGGTTTTATGCCGCTCCAGTAAAAAGTTACAAGCATTTGTATGTTGCAAACTTTGATAGGAGTAGGACGTACCGTATAGAAGTTAGGGCCATTTGAAGTTTTATCAGTGTTTGATTTGGGACTCAAGGGTAGCATGGCTTTGAGCGATGGCTTAAATTGACAAGAGGCTCGAGTACTTTATTGTTACAAAATTTCAAGGTTTTATGACGCTCCAGTAAAAGTTACAAGCATTTGAATGTTGCAAACTTTGATAGGTGTAGGACGTACCGTAAAGAAGTTAGGGGCGTTTGAAGTTTTATCAGTGTTTGATTTGGGACTCTAGGGTAGCATAGCTTTGAGCGATAGCTTAAATTGACAAGAGGCTCGAGTACTTTATTGTTACAAAATTTCAAGGTTCTATGACGCTCCAGTAAAAAGTTACAAGCATTTGTATGTTGCAAACTCTGATAGGTGTAGGACGTACCGTAAAGAAGTTAGGGGCGTTTGAAGTTTTATCAGTGTTTGATTTGGGACTCAAGGGTAGCATAGCTTTGAGCGATAGCTTAAATTGACAAGATGCTCGAGTACTTTATTGTTACAAAATTTCAAGGTTTTATGACGCTCCAGTAAAAAGTTACAAGCATTTGAATGTTGCCAACTTTGTTAGGAGTAGGACGTACCGTAAAGAAGTTAAGGGCGTTTGAAGTTTTATCAGTGTTTGATTTGGGACTCTAGGGTAGCATAGCTTTGAGCGATAGCTTAAATTGACAAGAGACTCGTGTACTTTATTGTTACAAAATTTCAAGGTTTTATGACGCTCCAGTAAAAGTTACAAGCATTTGAATGTTGCCAACTTTGATAGGTGTAGGACGTACCGTAAAGAAGTTAGGGGCGTTTGAACTTTTATCAGTGTTTGATTTGGGACTCTAGGGTAGCATAGCTTTGAGCGATAGCTTAAATTGACAAGAGGCTCGAGTACTTTATTGTTACAAAATTTCAAGGTTCTATGACGCTCCAGTAAAAAGTTACAAGCATTTGTATGTTGCAAACTTTGAAAGGTGTAGGACGTACCGTAAAGAAGTTAGGGCGTTTGAAGTTTTATCAGTGTTTGATTTGGGACTCAAGGGTAGCATAGCTTTGAGCGATAGCTTAAATTGACAAGATGCTCGAGTACTTTATTGTTACAAAATTTCAAGGTTTTATGACGCTCCAGTAAAAGTTACAAGCATTTGAATGTTGCCAACTTTGATAGGTGTAGGACGTACCGTAAAGAAGTTAGGGGCGTTTGAAGTTTTATCAGTGTTTTATTTGGGACTCTAGGGTAGCATAGCTTTCAGCGATGGCTTAAATTGACAAGAGGCTCGAGTACTTTATTGTTACAAAATTTCAAGGTTTTATGACGCTCCAGTAAAAAGTTACAAGCATTTGAATGTTGCAAACTTTGATAGGTGTAGGACGTACCGTAAAGAAGTTAGGGGCGTTTGAAGTTTTATCAGTGTTTGATTTGGGACTCTAGGGTAGCATAGCTTTGAGCGATAGCTTAAATTGACAAGAGGCTCGAGTACTTTATTGTTACAAAATTTCAAGGTTTTATGACGCTCCAGTAAAAAGTTACAAGCATTTGAATGTTGCCAACTTTGTTAGGAGTAGGACGTACCGTAAAGAAGTTAAGGGCGTTTGAAGTTTTATCAGTGTTTGATTTGGGACTCTAGGGTAGCATAGCTTTGAGCGATAGCTTAAATTGACAAGAGACTCGTGTACTTTATTGTTACAAAATTTCAAGGTTTTATGACGCTCCAGTAAAAACATACAAGCATTTGTATGTTGCAAACTTTGATAGGTGTAGGACGTACCGTAAAGAAGTTAGGGGCGTTTGAAGTTTTATCAGTGTTTGATTTGGGACTCTAGGGTAGCATAGCTTTGAGCGATAGCTTAAATTGACAAGAGGCTCGAGTACTTTATTGTTACAAAATTTCAAGGATTTATGACACTCCAGTAAAAAGTTATAAGCATTTGTATGTTGCAAACTTTGATAGGTGTAGGACGTACCGTAAAGAAGTTAGGGGCGTTTGAAGTTTTATCAGTGTTTGATTTGGGACTCAAGGGTAGCATAGCTTTGAGCGATAGCTTAAATTGACAAGAGGCTCGAGATCTTTATTGTTACAAAATTTCAAGGTTTTATGACGCTCCAGTAAAAAGTTACAAGCATTTGTATGTTGCAAACTTTGATAGGTGTAGGACGTACCGTAAAGAAGTTAGGGGCGTTTGAAGTTTTATCAGTGTTTGATTTGGGACTCAAGGGTAGCATAGCTTTGAGCAATAGCTTAAATTGACAAGAGGCTCGAGATCTTTATTGTTACAAAATTTCAAGGTTTTATGACGCTCCAGTAAAAAGTTACAAGCATTTGTATGTTGCAAACTTTGATAGGTGTAGGACGTACCGTAAAGAAGTTAGGGGCGTTTGAAGTTTTATCAGTGTTTGATTTGGGACTCAAGGGTAGAATAGCTTTGAGCGATAGCTTAAATTGACAAGATGCTCGAGTACTTTATTGTTACAAAATTTCAAGGTTTTATGACGCTCCAGTAAAAGTTACAAGCATTTGAATGTTGCCAACTTTGATAGGTGTAGGACGTACCGTAAAGAAGTTAGGGGCGTTTGAAGTTTTATCAGTGTTTTATTTGGGACTCTAGGGTAGCATAGCTTTCAGCGATGGCTTAAATTGACAAGAGGCTCGAGTACTTTATTGTTACAAAATGTCAAGGTTTTATGACGCTCCAGTAAAAAGTTACAAGCATTTGAATGTTGCCAACTTTGTTAGGAGTAGGACGTACCGTAAAGAAGTTAGGGGCATTTGAAGTTTTATCAGTGTTTGATTTGGGACTGTAGGGTAGCATAGCTTTGAGCGATAGCTTAAATTGACAAGATGCTCGAGTACTTTATTGTTACAAAATTTCAAGGTTTTATGACGCTCCAGTAAAAGTTACAAGCATTTGAATGTTGCCAACTTTGATAGGTGTAGGACGTACCGAAAAGAAGTTAGGGGCGTTTGAAGTTTTATCAGTGTTTTATTTGGGACTCTAGGGTAGCATAGCTTTCAGCGATGGCTTAAATTGACAAGAGGCTCGAGTACTTTATTGTTACAAAATTTCAAGGTTTTATGACGCTCCAGTAAAAAGTTACAAGCATTTGAATGTTGCCAACTTTGTGAGGAGTAGGACGTACCGTAAAGAAGTTAGGGGCATTTGAAGTTTTATCAGTGTTTGATTTGGGACTCTAGGGTAGCATAGCTTTGAGCAATATCTTAAATTGACAAGAGACTCGTGTACTTTATTGTTACAAAATTTCAAGGTTCTATGACGCTCCAGTAAAAAGTTACAAGCATTTGTATGTTGCAAACTTTGATAGGTGTAGGACGTACCGTAAAGAAGTTAGGGGCGTTTGAAGTTTTATCAGTGTTTGATTTGGGACTCTAGGGTAGCATAGCTTTGAGCGATAGCTTAAATTGACAAGAGGCTCGAGTACTTTATTGTTACAAAATTTCAAGGTTTTATGACGCTCCAGTAAAAAGTTACAAGCATTTGTATGTTGCAAACTTTGATAGGTGTAGGACGTACCGTAAAGAAGTTAGGGGCGTTTGAAGTTTTATCAGTGTTTGATTTGGGACTCTAGGGTAGCATAGCTTTGAGCGATGGCTTAAATTGACAAGAGGCTCGAGTACTTTATTGTTACAAAATTTCAAGGTTTTATGACACTCCAGTAAAAAGTTATAAGCATTTGTATGTTGCAAACTTTGATAGGTGTAGGACGTACCGTAAAGAAGTTAGGGGCGTTTGAAGTTTTATCAGTGTTTGATTTGGGACTCTAGGGTAGCATAGCTTTCAGCGATGGCTTAAATTGACAAGAGGCTCGAGTACTTTATTGTTACAAAATTTCAAGGTTTTATGCCGCTCCAGTAAAAAGTTACAAGCATTTGTATGTTGCAAACTTTAATAGGAGTAGGACGTACCGTATAGAA